>CM076576.1:378130628-378516556 GCA_034641835.2 Pinus albicaulis | reverse complement strand
GTGGTGGGAATAAAATGGGAGGAAAGGACCCCCACTTTAGGGTTTCATATAGACGAAAAATTCCCCACACATAGGTGTTCAGGGGTAGTGTCCAAAAAAAACGTTTTTGGGAAAAAAAAATTCTCCCTTTATGATGGTTTTCATCACATGGTTTTTTCTTTTAGCATTTTTCTAGTGCATGGTAGTTTACCCCATGGTTCTATAGTTTCAGTTAAAGAACTAAAGTTTTATATAATCCAAGGTAATGGATTGGTAGTTTATAATTGTCATGGGATATATACATATACACATACATACATATGTGTGTGTGTGTGTGTGATGGTCTAAAAATTAATATACTAATAAAAAAATGATCTTCTCGTTTTGGGTTTCTCAAGTAAATTATATGTTAATGCATGTGTTTTACATTGAATATTTTTCATTTTATTCAGAATCTATTTGGAACAATTAACTATATAAGGTTAAAACCTACGTTTTGTATCAAATTAATTTTGGTTTCAATGGGAAACTTTTATGGCTAATGTGCTTTTCTCGAAATGTGATAGACCCCATTAAAATGGGAGATATATCGAAATGATTCCTATGGTGTAATAAAATAGTTGAGTAGTTTAAAGATATAGATGCATAAATTCAATGAGCATAGTTTTGAGATATATAAGTCCAAAATAGAATAGTTGTTGGTGAACAAATATCAGTGGATCACTATGGATATATTTGCTTCATTAAAAGGAATTTTTCTAGAATGATGGACTAAGTTGGAAAGAAGAGAAAATATCACAATTATATGTTAATGCATGTGTTTTACATTGAATATAAAAGATTTTTTTTCTCTCTCATTTCTTGAATCCTGATCTTATAAAAGGTTTTCACTAAATCCATTCCCTATTACTTTTCATGTGAACCGCATTCCTAAACCCACCCATCTATGTACCTAAGAGCCAAGCCAAGTGTAAAAAGGGCTTATTTCATATTCTTATTTAACACATATGTGATTAATTATCGTTAGAATTTATATGGTAGAAATATGTATAAAGATTAATCCTTAGTATAGATATATTTTGACTTTAAGGAATATTTCATGTTTTTTAGAAAGTTTATCTTAGGAGGTAGAACTAAACCGTCTATAACCCAGAAAAGAAACCATGGCCCGTGAGCATCACATGAAAACACAAGTTACTCCCATGTTTGAAACACCACCTCACATCATCATAAGGGTTGGAAACCACTAAGAAACCCATACTAAGTTCCCTAGAAGGGATGACTATCATATTTAATGATTGAGTTTATTTCTAAGGTCAAAAGGAAAATCAAAGTTAGGAAAGGGAATTAGAATAGAAATTAAGGTAAGGCCATGACCTTTTACCCAATATTGAATGAAGGTGAGCAACCATAGATATCATGAAGGAAGTTCAAGAATCCAAACTATCTGATATGATAGGTAAGAGTGTCACATACCTCAAATACATATAAAGAAAAAAATGTTCCCTTTAACACTACTATAATTTTGCATGCATAAGAAATATTATCTTTTTTCTAGAAGGATATTTTGAGAGGAACCTTGAGCGAGTTCTTGAAGGTTGAAAGAACGAAGCTCTGGGATTGTCAATTGTAGGTTTAGACCCTCTATTGACCTACATTGAAGGCAGTTCAACTGCGACAGTCCTTGACCAAAATTGTGAAGGCTTAGATTCGGGTTTCCTAAGAGATTTCAGAGGTGACACTTGGTTGTTTCGATTGGTTTTCTGAGCATCTTTCGGTCAACTGTCGTTTGGATTTTGGAGGACAGTTTGAAATTCAAGATAGCTTGATTATCTCTCTCTCTAAACATTTATATCTATTAAGAAGAAGAAGATCTGTTGGGTTTTCCCTTATCTTTTTTGTCTTCTGCATTTTATTTCTATGTTCTATATACAATTACTGTCAAGATCCTTGACCAAAATTGCGGAGGCTTAAATTTGGGTTTCCTAAGAGATTTCCATTTTATTTCTATGTTCTATATACAATTACTGTCAATATCCTTAACCAAAATTGTAGAGGCTTAAATTCGAGTTTCTTAAGATATTTTAAAGGTGACACTTGGTTGTTTTGATTGGTTTTCTGAGCATCTTTCGGTCAACTTTCGTTTGGATTTTGGAGGATAGTTTGAAAATCAAAGCCTTGAATTTGACTTCATTATCGTTGTACAATATTGGATTATCTCTCTCTCTAAACATTTATATCTATTAAGAAGAAGAAGATATGTTGGGTTTTCCCTTATCTCTTTTGTCTTCAGCATTTTATTTCTATGTTCTATATCCAATTACTGTCATGATTGATCTAATGGTTAATATGATTGCTATTTAAAGTAGAATTGTAATTGGGATAATAAAAGGAAATTGAAGTAATTTTTGCAAGAATAGAACATACCATTGTTAAAAATTAACATGGTATCATATCCCAGTTTAACCATTTAGTGTTTAACAAAGGATTTCAATGACAAAGGACTTCATACCTAGAAATTTACAGAAATTCGCAGACGAAGCCACAACGAGGACGAAGTCGGGAGATCAATTTGCAGAAATTCACAGACGAAGCAGCAATGAGAGATCAATTCGCAAAAATTCTCAGAAGAAGCCGCAATGAGGGCGAAGCTGGGAGATCACTAAAGACGTCGTGGAGGACACAGACCAAATTCCCTGCGAACAAAAAAAATTAAATTAAAATCAAACAAAAAAAACAGAGCAACTGCAACACCCCACCTCATCATAGAGAAATAAAGCAGCACCTCAACAGAGCAACACCACAACAGATCGAGACAGAGACAGATGCAAGACAGAGACAGATGCGAGACACATGTGCATAAGAAAATCGTTAAGGTTTGCGGGACGATATATTTATAAGAACAAGTTCGGCCGAACTTTTGTTGCTGGTTTTCCCATCTCCGGCCAAAAATCTGTTTGCACATGCCGTCAATGTAAACGACATAATGAGTTCGGCCGAACTAATTTCGAAAGTTCAGCTGAAATCTCGAATAGTTCGGCCGAACTTTTATAAAAGTTCGGCCGAATTATTATGAAAAAAAAAATTCTGCCCCTGATTCTCACAAAAGTGTAACCCAACTTCGCATTTTTACCCCCTTTTACTTAAAAAATGGTGAGTCATCCCCCATGGTTGACATCATCATCTTGAATCTTATTGGTCCTTATAAATTTTATTTTGGTTGTACATTTTTCTCAAGAGGCCCATTTTAGACCCAAAAATTCCCCTAATGCTCCCTTTCCCATTAGCTTCTCTCCAATTGTGCAAATCCACCATCCCATCCTTCACAACTGTCATTAGAAATACACTCAACAGAAAAGGTTCCACTATTGTTAATTACAAAACAACACCATATACTCCTCAAAGAAAAGACAACAATACATTTGATCTTTCCATCCTCAATCTCATGGACTCCTCTGATGATAAAAACCATCCTTGCTCATTCTGCAAATCACATAGAGTGGTTATTGAAAGTTTGAAGAACCAGATGCTTTAGGACAAGGTGTGTTCTAAGGAGGAAATGGCCCTCCTCTAACAGCAATGGAACACATGCAACAAGGACTTACTAGAGGTGAAAAATCGTTGCACCCATTGAGAAGGGACTATCAATTATCTACAAGATGTCCTCACCAAAATATCTAAGCGAGGATCCAACTCTATGGACCAAGGGAGTGGCCATAGAGACAGCGAAAAACACAATCAACAAATGAATTCTTTCCCTCTCTGGCTCTCTATGTCTTGTCTATAGGTCATCTCGTTAAATATGAAAACAAAATGCATTCTTCTGCTAGAACAATTTGTAAGACAGTATAATACAAATGCAATAGTCTCCACTTCAGAAAGGCTTGTTAGAAGCAGTAGTAACATTAGTAATTTAGTAGCAATGCATTCCCAACATCTAAATATATTTTGTAAGATGTGTGGAGTGATTTTCTATCGAGGAAATTCCCTTCCTCCCCTCTTTTTAGATAATATATCATAACCGAACTTGTATGGAAAAAAATAAAGTCAGTCATCTAAACAACCAACCTTAAAATGGCATATGTTCACAAACTGGAAATAAAAGAAAACTACAGAAATATCATATTCCAATTGCAGAATAAAAAATTACAAAAAATAGCATGCTCTGACCTATGCATCAAGTTCAATCAACCTCTAAAACCTAAGTGTTTTTTCTTAGAACGACCCAATCCCCTCCTTTCAAAAATTACTTCGAGGGTTTTATATACAAATATTTAAGTGAGTATTTTAGTAATTGGCACTTAACTACTTAAATAAATTAAAGTAAAAAAAAAATTCAAAAATCGTATTTGAAGAGTATTTCCTTCTCGGGAACAACTTGAAAACTTTAATCCTTCCCCTTTGACTTGAACTTGAGGTCTCCATGGATTCTTGGTTGGTTTAAATGGTTGTAATTATCTCCTCATAATCCTCCAAAAAAAAAAATTACCCCAATTATAATCATTTTATAATTAATATCCTTCATAATACAAATAGAAATTAGTCTTTAATAAATCATAAGAAAACGGATGAATAAAATTTATAACTCACATTTTGTTTACCTCATTACCTAAATTTTCTTCCAAAATAGGCGAGGAAAAATCATGGTAAACACCATTTACATACCTTTTTTTTTTTTAATTATTTTCTTACTCTAACCTCCGTAGTAAAACCCTAGTTAATCCCTTCAAAATATAAAAAAACCCTAAATTTTTGTTTTAAGAAAATCTATTTAATCGTTCTATAGGTTCGATCCCTCATAGTAAAGCCTGATGAATCTTCTCTAACCTATAATAAAAACCCTAATATCCTAGAAATCGGTGTGAGCTAAGGAGGACTTGAGAAAAATGGAATGGGAATGAATCTGGGCGATGCAAGCCGCCACTATTTCCTGGAAAGGGTAAGTTTATAGCAGTTCGAATTAGCAGGGGAAGCTGAACTTAATAGCTCGGGAACATGCTGTCTTCTAGGTAGAGAATAGCTCGTTCTTGCAGGAATGTGGCTTTGCTAGACTGAAAGAACCAGAAACGCGTTGCCTTCCTCCCTCCAAGAGTGGAGTGCAGAATTTACTGTAAGAGCTGGGCGACTTACGATTACAGGTAGCTGTTGGAGAACACGCGCTGTTGGAGCCAACAAGTAAATGTGGTCTACTCTCCAGAATCAATTGCCTCTAGTTATTGCTTCAACTTGAGGATGTTGAACTCATTCCAGCTAAGGGTTCTGTCACAATTTCAGGTTCTAGGTGTGAGTTTCCTTGTGTAATCTAGACTCCATGCATATGCTTCAACTTTGCTGAAATCTTTGTTTTCAAGTTATCAAGGGATCTTCCCTTGAGATTGAGGTAGGGTTTCAAGGTTCTAATTCTAGCTGTGCCGGAAAGGTCTAGGTTTCGGCTCTCATATGTGACAACTGAGTTTTCACCTTAGAATCGTCATCAGACCATGTCAGGACTGTGGCTTGCAGATTTGCCACAGATAGTGGACTTGTTAAGGATGTGTCTGCTGTTGCTGCTGTGAAGTGTAAGCTGTGGTTTTCTGAGCGGGATTTTTGGTGAATTTCAGTGGCGAGTTTTTCCTTACTGGAATCATTAGGATGTGTCTGTTGCTGTTGCTGTGAAGTGTTAGCTCTAGTTTTCTGAGCGGGATTTTTGGTGAATTCCGGTGGCGAGTATTTTTTGACCGGAAACATCGGTGGAAAATTTCAAAAAGTTTTCCGACGGAAGGCATTAGTTACATCCCCAGAGATATTAATGAAGTAATATTTCCATTTCCTTATTTAGATCTCGCACAGATACAGAAAAATAATTTCTTAAAGGACGTCGAGAACTGGAGTAATATTCTGGAGTTAGAAAGACCATGGCATCATATAATCTCGTCCTTTCTCATACGGGCAGATCATCTAAATTTATGGCATTATTCTCCATATGTCACACTTAATTGAATATAGTTGTTTTGAGATCTGAAACGGCTATGTATCAATTCAATAATTTTATCCCCTGCGTATACAGTGATTTCGCCTGTACATTGGGTCTCTTCTCTTAATGGCGCATCGGTGTGAGAAGTAGCGGTGTATTAAATCTCTCACCTTCCTTCATGTACTGTTCTATCTTCGACTACTGGAATATCTGTCAGGCCTATTAATTTTTTCACGGAAGCCCTGAAAAGGTCATCCTACTATATCTGTTGTTTTAGGAGGTCTCCTTGACAGTCCGTCCAACTCCTTTCTCACAATAGTCGACTGCTGGTCCAACAATTTTCATCTGTGGGATTTGGTTCCATAATATCTGCTTCAGGATTAACCATGTGACAAGCTGAACTGTGCCAGGCTGCACCTTTCTCTCGCCACGTCTGCCATATAGCCATGACGAGTGCCTCGGGGGTTGATGTACAATCAGTGCAATTGGATTTCGAGCTGGATGCTTCCATTATTGCTCTCAATCCATCATCGCGCCTCCAGGTTTTCAAGCAGGTCAACAAGAAATACTTGTTGGAAGGAATCTGAATGGGCCCAATGGTGGGTTGACTCGCAGAGGCAGACACAAGTTGAAAAAGGGTCGATTGGCATGTTTCAAGCCTGCTGTGGACATCAAAGAAGTGGTGCTGGAACATGACAATCTATGCGGACAATTCATTAGTTTGCAAAAGAGTGCACTCATCGGGTGCTGTATGTTTGCTGATGGTCATGTGTTTGATATGTTGGAATGGGTTAAGAATGTTTGGACTCCAATTGTGGGATATACTCCGATGGTCAGTATGCTCCTAAATAATTGGTTTAGTATTCATTTTAGGAATGAAAAAGATGTTGCCTTGATTGTTAACAAGACATGGGTATGTGGAAAGAGTTTCTTGCAACTTCTGCCTTGGTACCTCAGTTTTAATCCAATATTGGAGGCTCCAAAGAATAGGTCAGTGTGGGTAAAGCTCCCAGGCCTTCCGTTGGAATTCTGGACGGACAAAGCATTAAGGGCCATTGGAAACTCCATTGGATGCATGAAATACATCGATCCAAGTATTCTGGGTGCCACTGGCAAACGCATTGCCTGGATATTAGTCGAAATGGTCTTCTCTGGCAGTCTGCCCGCAGATGTTGATCTCATCTAGGGCACAAGAAGACATAGGCAAAGGGTGGATTATTGGGGCATTCCTTTCCGCTGCCTGGTTTGTTACGGCACTGGACATTTGAAGGGAAACTGCCCTCAGATGCATTGGAGGCCCCGTAGGGGCAATCAAAGATCAGATGGTGCTAATGGCGAGTTGACTCCTAAGGATCATCGAAATGTCCTCCCATCAGGTAATTATTCTCTTGCGGATTATGTTATTGATTTGTCAGCTAATATTAATGCACAATTTGTAACTCCACCAGACAAGGAGCTGATGGCTCCTACTATTTATGAAAACAAAAATGTTTTTTCTCCCTCGGTGAATTCCGGTTCGCCCATGCAATTAGAATCCGAAGTAAACCTTGGATAGACAATCATGAGGATGGATAATATGCCACATGCCTCTTCTACTCTTGCTGACCTCCATCAAACCTGTCCCATCCCTACACCATTATATACCTCCCCTACAATGTCGCCCCTAGAAAACGCATCTCCTCTTCCTTCTCCTCCCTCTCCACTTAATACAGAAAAGGTGAACTTGCCAGACTCACCTATAGTCTCTTCTGCTATAGCTGACCACCATAGAACATGCCCCACAACGGCTTCTTTATATACATCCCCATCCCCTCCCCACCCTCCTCTCTCCCCACATAATATTGCGAATGGGATCTCATTGGAATCACCTATAAATACTTTTGGATGTGATGTCGAATCCCTTTTAAACAACCCGAACCTTGACTTGGCTGCCCTCACTATATTTGAGAATATCGCTAGGAATCCTGATATTGTCATCTCGCCAGCTTCGGGTTGCAATATCACAGTGAGAAAAAAAACGAAGTCTGCATCCAGACACTTCAGAGGGAGGCCGAAAACAAAATCTCTCTTCTGAGATGAACTTCTTGACCTCCGGGAGGTCCCTATTCTTTCAGCTGATGATCCCAAGGTGGATAGAGCTTGTGACCCCCCTCAGGTCTCCAAATGATTTTCGCCCTCTCTTTCTGATCATGTGGCATGGGCGAATAGTTATTTGTAGATGGCTTTATATGATTCTATCAAGTGTTTTATGGCTCATCTATATGCCCCTATTCATATGCTGCTACGGTAATGCCGTGAGACATTTTGGCTTATCAAAGATGTGGTTCTTGTTGTCGAGAATGTTGTGGGCTCATATCTACATAATTGTCTGATCCTCCACTTCTGATTTTTCGATTTGATGGATATGGGTTCACTTCTACGGTCTGGGACTGCCTCCATGATATGTATATGTTTCTCTTTTCTCTCCATGCTACATTTCCAAGTAGCTTTTGGGGGTTTTTTTTAGACATTATCGTCGACTCCCTACTGGATTATGAGTCACATGTGATGGGTATGCTTTGCCTGATCACAATATTTTTGGTTTTAGGAGCAATGTTGCATAATTTGGAAGTGATTACTCCCTTCACTTCTTATGTTGTATTATGTACTGTTTTTATTTTCCATAATATAAAACAACGTTTTTTTTCTTTCTGAAAAAAAGAAGATAAATGAGTTTTGAGTGTAGAAGGTCCTAAAATCTCTAGCCAAGGCGCAGACTCGATGGAATCTAGGCATTGGAGTTGTTTTAAATCAACGTTCCTCCTCTTATGTAAAGTGGAGAATTAGAGGTGGTTTAATGAGCCTTTTTGGAACTGTTGCATCCCAGTCGTTGATCTTATTTTGGGTGAATGGATCTCGTTTCATATAGGGTGGAGAGTTGGAGGGTGTATAAAACTCTTCGTCCAACCCAACGACATTCACACGAGTGATTTCAGGTTAGTGGGGGCCTCACATTATTTTAAAATATTTAATACCGAGCCTTCGTTTAATCAAATGAGAATCATGCGTATTGTAAAATAAGGTTTCTCGCCTGTAGAGTGGACCCTGGACCCTCCCCTTGAATGAGGTTTAACAATTTTTTAATAAAGGTGACCTTTAAATTTACGTGGTATTTTTTTATTTTTATTTTGGTCTCCATTAAAATTTATATAAGTGCTTATAATTCCCCTATTTGTTTTAATCTATTGTAAATATTAATACTTAGTATTTGTGTTCATATATTTTATGAATCTAAACAATTGTTTGTATGGCTGTAGCTATAGATATTTAGCTTTAATATTTGCTTTCACATATTTTACGAATCTAATCAATTGTTTGTATGGCTGAAGCTATAAATGTCTAGCTTTGTGATTCAAATTATAGACAATTTAACCATGCAAACATGCGTAATGAATATTATATGAGTAATTAGATTTTGTTTGATTTAAAATTTAATAATATATAAATTATGGAATTAGATTTCACTGATTCACAATATGCAGATTATCGATGGAAGATTGAATTTTCTTATAAGTTTATATTTAAATAGGATTGTGCTTGTCAAATAGCTCTAAAGTTTGATTTTTAATATTATAGATATAAATAATTTATGGAATGATAATAATTTATAAATGTTGATTAATTTAATTCGTAGGATAATATTTCATAAATATTGGTTAATTTCAAATAAATAATTCTTTGAAATTAATGTCGAAATGTGGAATTATTTTCACCTTAACTTTTTATTTTGACTTAATACCATGCGACATGATTTTACTACTATTTATGTAATCACATCCTCCCACATTTACCTAATTTAAATGGTCTTCTTGGGGTAAACGTTAGATAAGGGTCACTATGATATTACTCAAACTCCTATATGACCTTAAGGAAATCGAGTCGACAACTTAAGACGGTGTTGACCTCCCTCGGGTGTTACAGGACCTCCAAGAGCTACCCAAACCCTCGAGGTGTCCAATCCCTGAGTTAACCCTCTTTTTCACCAATATAAAGCCTTAGTTTATCCCTTTCCAAGGCCTCCAAGCGAATTTAGCCCTCCAGTCGCTCCCATAGGCCTGCTTCCTAGCGACCATGGACTTTTTCAGTTAGTTCTATGCTAGTGATCTCGAATTCTGAGCCACTTTTTCAGTGCTAGGACTGAAGCCCCTGCCCAGAACTCCATGAAGCTTCTAGAAATGACAAATAACATAGAAACAAAGCTTTACACACAATACTTGAACCAGGACTTGACCTGACCCTTCTTAACTAGGACTGGAAATCCATCAAACACATGGTGAACATGCAACCTACATGTTTTGAATTCTTATTTGAACATACAAAATTGAAAACTTATCTTAATAATAAGGACTAATGCATTATCACATTAGCTATCATACCACCAATTAGGTCATGCATTCATTAACCATTCATTCAAAGATTAAAATGAGATAAGAGACATACTTGAATCTGTCAAATAACCATGCTTATAACTAGCATATAACTAGATAGAAAACAATGATAGAATAGCCATTAAAGATACATAATAAAAGGTATAATTACTCATCAAAGAAAAGAGAAACTTAGCTCTTATTAACCATATGCAAAATCCAACCAAGTCAGGGACTTCCACATACCACTCGACCATAGATTGGGTTGAACCAAATCTTTCTTTCAACCAATCACCCTCGTGCCATATTCGAAGCATGAATGTGCGATCTCATGGGATAAACCAATCCATGAAAAACTAATGGAATCCAAAGGTTAAACAGCCTCCACCCTCACCATACCATGATCTCACCTAAACTAGTCCCAAGATCACAAAACCAAATTGAGCTTAGATGCCTCAAAATTCCTTTGCCTTCCCTTAAGGAATTTTCCTGTCTCCACTCACCTGTTGAGTATTCCCAGAGAAAACCATCTCTACCCCAAACCCTTTGGATTTTCCTGAGACCACCTCACCCGGATCCAAAACCTTTCAGAAATATAAAGCTCAACTAATAATTAATCCCATCACACCATGGATATCCATATATGGAAAGGCAAGGATAAAACCACTATCGAAAACCCATTAAAATCCTGTAACCGACAACAAATATACCAAATATACACATGAATATACCATGCATGCCAAAACCAGCTAGAAAGCCATACATGCAACCTATTACCTGTAAATATTCCCGTTGAAACTGCTTGATCCTTTCCTTTCCTTGATTTCCTTTTCCTTCTTTGTCTTTTCCTTTTCCTCCCTTGTTCTTCCTTTCTTGCTTTCTTTCCTTCTCCTCTTGGTGCTCTTCTTCTCTCTCAAACCAATTTCCAAAATTCGACTAAAAAAAGCCACAAATTGATGCTCTTATGTATTTTTATTGTTGATGCCTCTAATTTCTTCATTTTTCCTTAATTTTCCTTCAATCTCCTCCTCTCATGCAACTTGTGACCTTTCACTTCCCTTTTCTCCTATTTTCCTTTATTTTCATAAATTAAAGGCCAATCATGTATTTTTTTCCTTTTCAGATCCTTTTCCATTTCATTTTCCAATTTTCCCTTAGCCACAATACACAACAAGAGATTCCCACTAGGATACTTTGCCCAACATTCAGCTTGGAATACGTGTCCCATGACCTTGGTCTTATTTTTCCTCTATTAACTTGATTACATAAAATTTTAACATGGGGTTTTTATAGACCCATCCCCCTTAAGGGAACAACTTCCTCGGTGTTCTATGACACCTACAACCAAAAAAACCGCTAAAAAGTAAAGCCTACTAACCATGGAGATTTATAACTTAGCTCATTATAGTATTTACAATGAAAAACCTAGTCAAAGGGAAAAACTATCATGGCAAACATGAAAACATGAAAACTATACTGCTTATTGGAGCTTTATAACACATCTCATTGCGATATTACAATAGCAACCGTACATAAATATCTACAAATACCAAGGTTCATTTTCCTCCACTGGAAAACAATGAAGGATACATAGCCTGCATCTAATCAACCATCTCCCACATAGATTAGTCGGGCCCAAAGTGCTTCCAATGCACTTTAACTTGCTCAGTTCCAAAGCATGAGTTGTTTCCGCTGCAATATGCATTGAGGTTTGGGCTAGAATTATCCTTCTAGTTCCACCTAAAATCCAAACCAATCAATAACATGATCAACATCCTTCAGATATCTTTTAAGCAATGAAACATGGAAAACATTGTGGACTTTCACTGTTGAAGGTAGTGCAATTCGATAGGCCCTTGGTACAATCCTCTCAAGGATCTCGAAAGGCTCGTAACATTATGGTGCCAACTTGGCACATGATCCAATCCTAAATGAGCTCTTCTTGAGTTTGATGTGCAAATAAACATGCTCCCCAACTTGAAACTCCTTGTATTCCCTGTGCTGGTTTGCATAACTCTTTTGGCTATCATGTGATGCCTTTAGATTCTTCTTTATAACCTGCATTTCCCGTTCCATTTCTGCCAACATATAGCATCCAATAAGTACCCTATTCACTGGATCACTCTAGATGATGGGAGTATTACAACTCTTCAAATATAATGCCTCAAACAAACTCATCCTCAGTGACTCTTGATAACCATTATTGTAAGGAAAATCAACCAATGGAAGGTACTCCTCCCATCTCCTCTATTGGTGCATGACACACATCCTCAACATATCCTATAGAATCTTATTGACCCTCTCTGTTTATCCATATGTTTGTGGCTTATAATATAAACTGATGGAAAAATATGTCCCCAAACCTACAAACAACTCTTCAAAAACTTGGAAGTGAACTAAGAATCCTTTTATGATACAATCTTCTTCGAAACACCATGAAATCACACTATGTCCCTGATGAAGACCTGAGCCATCTCACTAAATGAATAAGTAGTATTTACTAGAATGAATTGATCTACCTTGTTCAATCTATTGACCAAACCCATGATAGATTCATGTTGCCTTGCTTTCCTCGAAGGACCTATAATGAAATCCATGGAAATGAACTCCCATTTCCATTCTGGAATCTGAATAGGCTGAAGCAAGTCACCTGGACACTTACACTCTACTTTCACCCGCTGACAGTCCAAACATCTAGCCACAAATTCTGTCACTTCCTTCTTCAGATTCAACCATTAGTATTTAACTTCTTCACTGTTGTCAATGTCTTCTAATATCTTGGGTGACTTAAATATGGATTGATGTGAAAATCCCTCAGGATATGCTTCTTGAGTCCACTGTCATCCGACAAATAGATCTTGTCTCTCAATCTCACCAAGCCATCTGTCATGAGATGATAATCCACATCCTGATCACATATACTCGGTTGTAGCCTGTGCCTAAAATCATTGTACATGTCATCCTGTTATCCTGCCTATAAGATCTGATCATGTGAATATGTCCCATATGAGCTCACCGCTGCAACATGGTTCATCTACACTCTCATGTTAAGAGCATCTGCAACCCTCTTCTAAATACCATTAATGTATCTGATCTCAAATTCAAACTCACTAATCATGGCCAACCACCTAGCCTTCATGACATTAAAATCAAGTTGGTCAAACTTTTATCTCAACCCATTGTGAGAGCTCATCGATACAAACCTCCTACCAAGAAAACATTTCCTCTGCACCTTCAATGTTAGGTCCCTATATTACTAGTATAGTCCCTTATTTTTGTTAGTGTAACCCATTTATTGTTATTGTTGTACCCCTCTAACCCCATTATTGTTATTATTGTGCCCTTACATTTTTATTGTTAGGTCAGCTAGGATTATATTGTGGCCCCATGGACTCCTATATATAGAAAGGAGGTTTTTTCATTTGTATCACCAATAATTGTTCATTTATGTAATGTATTAGAGGTTTTCCACTCGAAGTGGCTGATTTCTAAGGCATTGATCTCTCTTTTCTTCTATTTTTGGAGTTGGTTTCATAACATTTGGTATTAGAGATTTGGATTCTAGGGTTTTTCTGCTCCAAGCAGGTTAGCGTGGAATTTTCGCTATAAATTTTTGTCTACGAAAGTTCAGAAGCTGAAATGTTTATAGAGCGAAGCTGAAATCCTAAGTAATGTCATGTAAAAATTTCAGATCTTGGTCCACAATATTTCAGATATATGATTTGTGGAAGTTAGGGTTTTTTCAGGCTCCCGAATTTCACCTAAAACAAGTTATCGTGGAATTTGTGCTATAACGTTTTTTCTACGAAGGTTCAGAAGCTAAAATTTTACAGAGCGAAGCTGAAAGCCGAAAGAACTACCTGCAACAATTTCAGATCTTGGTTCGCAATATTTTCGGATATATGATTTGTGGAAGTTAGGGTGTTTTCAGGCTCCTAAATTTCATCTCAAAGAGGTGACCGTGGAAATATCATCATAACTCTCTCTCTAGGCATCAAATTGCAATTCTGTAAAAATTTGTTGCAAGTAAACGGACTGTAGTTTCTTGTATATTAATTTCAGAGCTGAAGGAGGAAACAATGACATGTGGCATGTCGTACAAATTTGCTCTAATGAACCAGTCCATAATTAGGTCACTGTGGGAGATTAGGCATAACTTTGCCTTAAAGAATCCAAATCAGGTAAGTCCTATGGCATTCGAAAGAAGATTTAGATGGATACTACAAGACTGAATTTAAGACATTAGAGGTTCGAAATCACAGAGATTATTCAGTTTCGATATTGAGCTCCTCAAAAGCAAGAAAATGATATTAGTATTGGGTTCTAAAATGCCACCTAAAAATAATTCAACACCCATTAAGCATTCAGAAGGCTCTACTATGACTCATAAAGAATAAGAAGTGTAACATGACATATCAAAATTACAAGAGCAAGTGCACAAAATTTTTCTCTCACAAAGAGCAACAAAAAATGAAATGGAAGTTTTGAAGAAAGGCATGGAAGCCTATGGTCTGAAGAAAGGCATGGATGATTTGAAGAATGGCATGGAAGCTAAGATCAATGAAAAAATGAAAGACAACATGGAAGACATGAAGAATGATCTAAAAAAAGACAGGGAAGGTTTGATGACAAGGTTAATACAAGGAATGATTCCTAATGGCGGAAATATAGTAGAGGAAACTCATGATAAGAACAAAATAAATGTTAATCATGATTTCATAAATTCTAATGTTGGATTGAAGAACCACCATATTCCAAATATGTATATGAGGAAGTTTGATGACAAGGATCTCGTAAAATGGATACTACAGATGGAGCAATATTTTGATCTCAATAATATGTGAAACACACAAGAGGTACGCATTGCAACTTTACATTTATAAAAAATACATTTTTATGGTATCGATGGCTTTTCTCCCGTAAAAAAATTATCACTTGGTCAATTTTTACAGAGGAAATGATAGCACATTATGAGGATACAAAGAGCAACACCTTCTTTATCCAATTGATAAATCTCAAACAAAAGGGTTCAGTGGTGGAGCACATTGAGGACTTCCAAAAATTGAATATAAAAGTAACTGATATTCCATAAGAACACATGATTGATGTCTTCATAGGGACTTTAAAGGATAACATCCAACATGAAGTTCGTGTTTGGGAACCTGATTCATTGGAGAAGGCATCCAGGTTGGCAAGAAAAATTGAATGTAAAATTATGGAAACAGGGAAGCCTACCACTCACATCTATAAAAATGGAAGTGTTGCTACTCCTAGACTTCCACAACCTACAAGGTTGACACCACAACAATTGGAAGAAAAAAGAGCAAAAGGGCTTTGCTACAATTGTGATAGAAAATACTCTCAAGGTCATAAGTGTGCTGAGAAGAAATTATCTTACATATATTGTGAAGAGGAGGAAGAAAATGAACAAGAAACCTCAAAAGAAGAGGATATACACCAGAAATCAACCCTAGAAGAAAGAGAAATGAGTCCAACCATATCGTGTAATGCATTGGCAGGAATTACCACTCCTCAAACTCTCAATATAGAAGGACATATCAAGAAGAAAAAGGTAATAGTGTTGATTGATTCGGGTAGTACCCATAATTTTATTCATTGTAAGGTAGCCAAGGAATTGAATTGTTTCCTATACCTAGCACCATAATTTCAAGTGATGGTTGCAAATGGGGGAACTATAAATTTCTCTGGAAAATTCCATAATATCAAACTAACCATGGGGGAATATGTATTGAATATTCCAATGCTTTCCATTCCAATGAGAGGTGATGATGTTGTATTAGGAGTACAATGGCTACAATTTTTGGGGACGGTAGCTTTTAATTTTCAAGAAATTTTCTTGAATTTTTTTTCAGAAATTAAATGTCACAATTAATGACCAAATATACAACAAAATATATTACTATATGATCACCCGAGAAAACCAATTAATAACCAAAGAACTATGACCAACATGTTGGTCGTGTTATAAGATACTGTAAATTAGCTACTAATAGTCATATATATGCAAATTTTAGTCATTGTTTGAAACCAATTAATGATCGAAGAAATGTGATTAAATTTTAGTCATGTTATAAAATACTATAAATTAACTACTAATAGTCATATATATGCAAAATTTAGTCATCATTTGTAGTCACAAATTTATCATTTGCAGTAGCCATTTATTCATTATATAAACGACTAATTTAGTAGTTTATAGTCATTTCATTAATAATCATTATAAATGACTAATTTAATCGCATATTCATTTTATTTGTGTTTATTATTAATCAACATAAATTAATTTGTATGATTTAAAAAATGTCATACAATGTGCATGTTCATCTAATATGAAAACACAAAGTCGCATATTTTAATTACAATACTAAACAACATCAAGTGAAACTATAAATAATTTCAACCACATAAATTATATTATATGAAATGTTAAAATATTACAATATGAGTTTCCAACTTTATATTAGTTGGACTACAATTTACACATGAAATGATGTTTCACCACTTCAAAACATTATCGTTGTGTTGTCAAGGCATTACAGGTGAATTCACCAACTCTGAAGACTTGATCATCAGTCTTTATATGTGTGTCTTATGTGAGATATTGGTTCTAAGGGTATCGCCAGACCAGTTCTCCTCTCTCTTTTTGCATTTGTCGCTCCAATGTTACTTCTCTTCTCTTTTTTCAATTCATACTTCTTACCATCAATACTGATTTCATTTTCTGAAAACAAAAGAAAATACAATGCACTGTAAGAAATGAAAGACAATGAACACTAGAATATAACATAAATTAAACTATAAATAGTTTTACAACATATACCTTAACATCAACAATGTCAAAGAAATTTTCCTTCAACATCAATTTCTGCAAAATAAATGTCACATTATTCTTTCCCATTTCTCAACATGCTACATACGATAAATTGAAAATCACATAAAACCAAGAGCAAACCCTTTTCTAACCAAAATAAACATACAAACAGTGCCTCTAATAAAACTTCATTATAATATTAGCAAATGAAAAGAGAGCTAGTGGACCATTTGTGTTGTTTGACTTTGCCTATTTTTGTTATAAAGTGCTCGAGCTTTAGGAACCAACAAATGTGAGCACGAGCTAAAAACTAACCAACCATTCACTAGTCAACATGAGAGATCACAAATAAACCACAAAATTGATCAGGCATTAAAATTGTGAGTAGACTACCATGAAATTTTCTTCTTGAGAAATACCTCAAAATCCCCTCGTTTCTAATAAGCTTCCTAGCTATGTACCTCCATCCTTGATTTCCCTTGTTATATCTTGAATAAAGAATATCCCTTCAACAACCAATTTTTCGAGAATCCTACCAAGTAACTCAAGAGCCTTGTGCGCATCAACAGTAGCATCCTCCAATGAAAATAATACAATCTCCAACCTAGAGCCATCAAAATTATATATAGTTATAATGTTGAAGAGTGTAACTGGGTAGGTCTTCCTTATAATGACTATGTAACTAGCATTTGCACCGAGAGGTGCAAAGTAATGCCAGGGAGTGGGGAAAACAATAATTAAGTGAAACATATGGAAATTTTAGTTCCTATATATCTTTCAAAGAATGTAATAGGAGGTTAAAATTTAAAAGAAAGTTACACTAACATAAAGGAACACTAATATAATTGTCCCAGAATAATGGCATAGTAATGATGGTATCAAAGATCCTTCAATAGTCGCTCCAAGGGGATTGCTCTAGCTCTTCAAATGATTCAAATAACTGTCAAAACTAAATATTCAAACCTGCTATAAATCCATCATCAAAAGGTTTTCAATGTGCTAGAAAGGTGTATTTAAAGGTTTTTTTTTTTTTTTTTAAACTTTCAATTGCTGCTACAAGACTGTTTTAAAGCTGGTCCAAAACTGCCTTCTAACACCTTCAATAAACTGCTATACAAATCCACCCTATGAAGTAATCCATATAGAGAACACACCAATAGCCCAGAAGAGGAAAATGAAAAGTTTATCGGCAGTTACATTTTACTCTAAAAAATATTCATATCAAAATCTGTTAACGTCAAACCAAAATTTCGTAATTTTCAAGATCCTAAGTTCAACACCAACTTCCCAACAGCCTAGCAAACTTGACAAGAAGACCCTGACTATTCTTGTACACTATAAGACAAGATGGTCAACAATGTCATGAATTATAGCAAGCACCTACAATTGTTTCAGCATGTCTTATCTTTTTAACTGATCCATCATCTTGAATCTGTCTAGCATTCTCTCAATCATCAAAATCAACATTGTCAATCTTTAAAAATATAGCATTCACTCCAATCTAGAAACAAAAATATGCATTCACAACTCAACTTACCCAATATTCTGCTGGCCTCATTCTTAAGTTGTAAGTTGATGCCATACTCATGCAGTAAGCTCCCGCGTCATGGACCACCATTCCTGCCCACTAAAAGAGGATGGCCACTCAAAGTTAAGCCACAAGTGTATGCCTTCAAAGAAGCATCACAAAATAATTCTAGAAACAATTAAATATCATATTGGAAAATCAATTCCTTCTCATCATGCATGTATATTAGGTGTGATAATTATTGTCCTGTAACTAACCACCATTTCTGGAGTTGGAAGTTCCCTGTCCTTTCCTAAAAAGTCTGCAGACTCGCAGACAGGCCCAACAACATCAAAAGTTTGAATTTTTGCCTTTGGGGAAGGTGGAGAAATTAGCTCAATGTGTTGTGTATCAAGAAGAATAGCAGTTAGAAACGTCTCAAAATCTCAAAATCATTTTATGATTCATATCACAACTTTCAGACTGTGTGCCTATCATGAGAAAGAATGGTCTATTTAGTATCTGGGAATCTCAATACCAGTAATATTTCCTGTCAACAAGGAGACTAAAAACTTAGGACAAATTATCCCTTCTATATTCATTTGGAAATGATCATCCCTTCAATCATGCATCATCAAAAAAAGTTGGGTTTTCCCCAAGTCAAATTTATGTACTAACTTGGTAAGCTCCATAAAGGCTAGGCCTAATAAGCTCTGCCATGCTGCCATCAATTACAATGAAGTTCTTGTTACAATTTTTCTTGAATCCAACAATTCGACTCACAAGAACACCACAGTTTGCAACAAGAAATCTCCCAGGCTCAACAATGAGTGTAAGATTTCCAGATAATACTAGCTCTCTTACCTGAAGAAACAACCAATGGTGCAAATATACATCTTTAAAGTGTTTATATATATTCTCAAAATAGCTGTAACAAGGCCAGCACAGTAACTTGGGCAGCAAAAGAGTGTAAGTTTGAATAAAAAGTAATTTAGTTTAAGCCAATGCTTAAAAGCTTTAATTTGCACAAAAATTTCAGAATATGAAAATGAAGGAAATAAGGGTTCATGTATTTTCACAGTTGGCTGATCCCATGGAGTTAACAAGGTATCTCTATTCATCAAAAATAGAGAAAATCAGTGAAAAATAATAGGGATTGTTTATTTTGAATCCTTTACGTATGAGATCACAGAAGACAACAGTCAGAAGACAATTTCAAAGTGGACAACAATCATTGAAGGCACAAAAAGTCTTAAATGTGCGAAGGAATTTGTCCTTTTGCAAAATTTTGTACAAGGCGGGAGGATATTACGACTCCAGGGCACGAAATTAGTTAGAAGTATTAAATAATTTTTCATACATATATTAGTGTCCACTCAAGCCCGATCCAAGCAACTATAAATGGTGGGCAAGAAGAGCATCGACACACTTGATATTTCAAATCCTATGCTATTGTCACTAAGTGCCTTAGGGGCACATTATAAAAACAAATTAGGAATTACAAAAGTATTCTCCCATGAGTCCATGAGTAATGTCCATGGTGGGGTACGTGATCAACGTGAGCCAAATAAGTGATGATGACCCCCCAGGTTCGGGATCTAGATGGCATACAGTAAGGGTACTTTTAGGTATCTAATAAAACGATTTGTAGATGCAATGAAGTTTGAATCGATCGACGGGCGGTTCCTCACATTGTCGACTCTACTGTTGTACCATAGGTATTGTGAGGTATATCCTCTTCGTCATGCATGGGAACTCATTGTCAGGCTCTAGTGTGTGTTATAATAGTATGGATTGATCATTTCACTTAATCAAGCTCGGCTTACAGGTGAGTTACCCAAGTTTCAATAATCATTGCACTACCGGGGGCTCTTTGGCCAAGTGTCCCGGGGAAAGAAGGGAAGGACTCATGGCAACTTGATTGAAACCCAGACAAACATGGCTCCTAAGGACTTAGACACTTCTACTTGGCTTTCTCATTTTGTCGAATGCCATTTCCTTAATGCCATTTACGGGAGGATAATGTCATTGAATCGGTTGGGGTTCTTTGAGTTGGGTTAGGAAAAGTGGCTCTCATGGACATATGGGAAGGCTCCAACATGGATGGCCCGAGGACACATGCATATTTATACTAGCCTTAAGAGTTTCCCTTGCTTTCCTCATTGGAGAAGATAGGATATAAAATTTTTATAGCTTTTGAATAGATGACACAACCTCTTCTAGGATTATTGTCCAAGATTGAATATGCCTCTTGCATTTTCAAGCTCAAAGAAGTTGGCATTCTTGGTTATTTCAATTTTACTAGGCATTTTCTAGTTTCATGCCATTAGGTTCCAATTTTGAATCCCATGGGTGAGGGTGTGCTATCCCTTTAGTTTATATTGGGGTTTGCAAAAAAAACTCCCAGGAATATGAAAATGAAGGAAATAAGGGTTCATGTATTTTCCACAGTTAGGTGATCCCATGGAGTTAACAAGGTAGCTCTTTTCATCAAAATTAGAAAATCGGTGACAAATAACGGTGATTGTTTATTTTGAATCTTTCAAGTATGAGATCCACAGAAGACAATAGTCGGATTCAAATTTCAAAGAGGACAAAAATCATTGAGCCTGACAAGTCTTAAATGTGCGAAAGAATTTGTCCTTTGCAAAAGATTTGTACAAGAGCGGAGGGATATTACGGTTGACTCCAGGGCACACGGAATTAGTTAGAAGTATTCAATAATTTTTGCATACATATATCAGTGTCCTTTCAACTGAGTCCAAACAACTATAGATGGTTGTGAGAAGTGCATACGACACACTTCAATGTTTCAAATCTATCTTATTGTCACTAAATTTTCCAATAGGGTACATTATAACAAAAAAAATAGGAATTACAAAAAGTATTCTCCACGAGGCCATGAGTAATGTCCATGGTGGAAGTGTGATCGACGACGAAAAATAGTGATAGTGACCCCCCGGGTTCGGGATCACAGGTGGCATCTGGTAAAGTGCTTTGGCTATCTAACTTATAATAAAACCTGATTTTAGATGCAACAAAGTTTGAATCGATCGGCGGGGAGTGTGCCTCGGTGTTGACTATGTCTTGTACAATCGGTATTGTGAGGGTATATCACTCTTTACGTAAATGCATCAGAACTCGACTACTTTCAGGCTACATTGTGTTATAACTAGTATGGATTCAATCATTTCATAATCAAGCTCAACTACAGGTAGGTGCAAGTTTCAATAATCATTGCAATGCCGGGCTCTTTGGCCAAGTGTCCCGGGGAAAGAAGGGAAGGACTCATGGAAACACGGTTGAAACTTAAACAGGACATGGATCCTAAGGACTTAGACACTTAATGGCTTTCTTATTTTGTCATAATGCCATTTATGGGAGGATAATCTCATTGAATCAATTGGGATTGTTGGGTTGGTTTAGGAAAAGTGTCTCTCATGGACATCACAGGAAGGCTCCGGCATGGATGGCTGAAGGACACATGCATATTTATACTAGCCTTAAGCATTTCCCTTGCTTTCCTCATTGGAGAAGATAGGATATAAAAAAATTTTATAGCTTTTGAATAGATGACACAACCTCTTCTAGGCCCTCTTGTCCAAGATTGAATATGCCTCTTGCATTTTCAAGCTAAGGCTTAATATAGCGGTCATTTCAATTTTACTAGGCATTTTCTAGTTTCATACCCATTAGGTTCCAATTTTGAATCCCATGGGTGAGGCGTGCTATCCTTTAGTTTATATTGGGTTTGCACAAAAATTCTAGAATATATGAAAATGAAGGGAAATAGGTTCATGTATTTTCACATATGGTTGATCCCATGGAGTTAACAAGGTAGCTCTATTCATCAAAAATAGAAAATTAAGTGACAATTATGATTGTTTATTTTGAATCCTTTTAAGTATGAGATCCATAGAAGACGGTAATTCGATTCCAATTTCAAGAGGACAACAATCATTGAAGGCACAACAAGTCTTAAATGTGTGGAAGAATTTGTCCTTTGCAAAAAGAAAGTTTGTACAAGGCGGGAGGGACATTACACCTAACTCCGGGCACACGAAAATTAGTTAAATTGTTGATAATTTTTGCATACATATATCGGGTTGTCCTCGAGTAGTCCAAACAAGCTATAAATTTGTGGGCAAGAAGAGCATATGACACAATGTTTCAAATCATATGCTATTGTCACTAAATTTTCCAATGGGGAACATTATAAAAACAAATTAGCAATTACAAAAAGTATTCTCCCACAGGCCATGAGTAATGTCCATGGTGGGGCTGTGATCTGGCAGCAAGATAAATAACTGATGATGAGCCCACAGGTTCAGGATCTAGATGGCATATGAGTAAGGGTACTTTTAGCTATCTAACTTATACTAAAACCTGATTTGTAGATGCAATGAAGTTTGAATCGATCAGCAGGTAGTGTTCCTCACATTGTCGACTCTGTACTGTACCATACAGTATTGTGAGGGGTATATCCTCTTCTGTCATGCGTGGGAACTCATTACACTGAGCTCTATGTGTGTTATAACTAGTATGGATTCAGTCATTTCACTTAATCAAGCTTAGCTTACACTGAGTTACCCAAGTTTGAATAATAATTGCACTACCAGGACTCTTTGGCCAAGTGTCCCAGGGGAAAGAAGGGATGGAATCATGGCAACATAGTTGAAACTTAGACAGACATGGCTCCTAAGGACTTATACACTTATTGGCTTTCTTATTTTGTCAGAATGCCATTTCTGGGAGGATAATATCATTGAATCAGTTGGGGTTGCTGGGTTGGGATAGGAAAAGTGGCTATCATGGACATCTGGGAAGGCTCCAGTATGGATGTCCTGGGCACACATGCATATTTATACTAGCCTTAAGCGTTTCCCTTGCTTTCCTCATTGGAGAATATAGGATATAAAATTGTTATAGCTTTTCAATAGATGACACAACCTCTTCTAGGCCTATTTTCCAAGATTGAATATGCCTCTTGCATTTTCAAGCTCAAAGAGTTGGCATAACTGGTCATTTCCAATTTTACTAGGCATTTTTCTAGTTTCATGGCATTAGGTTCCAATTTTGAATCCCATGGGTGAGGCGTGCTATCCACTAGTTTATATTGGGGTTTGCACAAAAATTCCACAATATGAAAATGAAGGAAATAAGGGTTCATGTATTTTCACAGTTAGCTGATCCCATGTAGTTAACAAGGAAGCTCAATTCATCAAAAATAGAGAAAATCAGTGACAAATAACAGGGATTGTTTATTTTGAATCTTTTAAGTATGAGATCACAAAATACAGTAGTCAGATTCAAATTTTAAAGAGGACAAAAATCATTGAAGGCACAACAAGTCTTAAATGTGCGGAAGAATTTGTACTTTTGCAAAAGTTTGTACAAGGCAGGAGGGATACTACAGCTGACTCCAGGGCACACAGAATTAATTATAAGTATTCAATAATTTTTGCATACATATATCACTGTCACTCAAGCAGTCCAAACAACTATAAATTGTGGGCAAGAAGAGCATCTGACACACTTCAATGTTTCAAATCCTATGCTATTGTCACTGAATTTTCCAATGGGGAACATTATAAAAACAAAGTAGGAATTACAAAAAGTATTCTCCCACAGGCCATGAGTAATGTCCATGGTGGGGCTGTGATCTAGCAGCAATCCAAATAACTGATGATGACCCCCCAAGTTCAGGATCTAGATGCCATACGAGTAAGTTTACTTTTAGCTATCTAAATTATAATAAAACCTGATTTGTAGATGCAATGAAGTTTGAATCGATTAGTGGGCAGTTTGCCTCAGTGTAAACTCTGTACTGTACCATACAATATTGTGAGGAGTTTATCCACTTCTATCATGCATGGGAACTCATTACTCTGAGCTCTATGTGTGTTATAACTAGTATGGATTCAATCATTTCACTTAATCAAGCTCAGCTTACCGTGAGTTACCCAAGTTTCAATAATCATTGCACTGCCAGGGATCTTTAGCCAAGTGTCCTAGGGGAAAGAAGGGAAGGACTCATGATAACACAGTTGAAACTTAGACAGACACGGCTCCTAAGGACTTAGACACTTACTGTATTTCTTATTTTGTCAGAATGTCATTTCATAATGCCATTTCTGGGAGGATAATCTCATTGAATCAGTTGGGGATGCTGGGTTGGGTTAGGAAAAGTGGCTCTCATGGACATCTGGGAAGGCTCCAGCATGAATGGCCCGGGGCCACATGCATATTTATACTAGCCTTAAGAGTTTCCCTTGCTTTCCTCATTGGAGAATATAGGATATAAAAATTTTATAGCTTTTGAATAGATGACACAACCTCTTCTAGGCCTATTGTCTAGGATTGAATATGTCTCTTGCATTTTCAAGCTCAAAGAGTTGGCATAACTGGTCATTTCCAATTTTACTAGGCATTTTTCTAGTTTCATGCCATTAGGTTCCAATTTTGAATCCCATGGGTGAGGCGTGCTATCCACTAGTTTATATTGGGGTTTGCACAAAAATTCCAGAATATGAAAATGAAGGAAATAAGGGTTCTACTTCATGTATTTTCATAGTTGGCTGATCCCATGGAGTTAACAAGGTAGCTCTATTCATCAAAAATAGAGAAAATTAGTGACAAATAACAGGGATTGTTTATTTTGAATCCTTTAATTATGAGATCATAGAAGACAGTAGTCAGATTCAAATTTCAAAGAGGACAACAATCATTGAAGGAACAACAAGTCTTAAATGTGAGGAAGAATTTTCCCTCTTGCAAAGTTTGTACAAGGAAGTAGGGATATTACACCTGACTCCAGGGCACACAGAATTAGTTAGAAGTATTCAATAATTTTTGCATACAGATATCAGTGTCACTCAAGCAGTCCTCCTTGAGATCTTTGGCCACAAACGATGTAGAAATATAACATGTCAGAATCAGCTTCCTATGGATGACTACGGCTGTGAATTTCGTAGCACCAACAGTGGATTATGTAACCTTTAAATGTGTTTTATTTGGAGCAAACTTGACTTTCAAGTGAATACTTGCTGATGGGTAGCCTGTGATCTTTTTTCCCACTATAGTTTGAGCAAATTCCAAAACAATGACACCCTAATCATAAGTGCAGAGCTAAAACTGAACAGAGAAATATGGATGAAAGAAGTCCATGCTATTGGAGAAAGCAGAAGCTAGGCACCAGATAGGATAATTTTAACAGTGTCTAACAAATGACCACAAAGTAGGTTAATGGCACTAAGAGTTACATCTAAAGCAAACACCGTGGGACTTAAAAATGCATAATAAATGGTTGACTATAATTAAAGGAGGTAGATAGTAGACTCTATTCCAAAAGGAGTAAATTGGAATCTACATACAAGGTAATCATGAACTTTTGCAATTCTTATATAAGATAATATAATGTTACTAATGTCCAACAAATGACCACAAAAATAGGGCAATGGGTATGAAGAGTACAACCAACATGAATACAATGCGGGAGTGCTAGTGCAACTCCTAGTAAGTGTCATAAATAATACAAAGCAAGAAAACAACATAAGTATAACATAAGAACATATGTATAGTAGAAGAAATACATGTGGGAACCAAGCAAGAGATTAACCTTCAGATATCTATATGAATTTTGAAATGATGCAACCTTTACACCTAAGCTTATTGTTTTTGAAAGGGATATCATGTGCAGCATGGTATTTCCACAAGTCTCGATCTAAGTAGAGATTGTTGAGATCAAATGACCAAATTGATTTGCCAATATTTTCCCAGTCTACTGCTTGGAACCAATGGCCATGGATTGTTCCAGGATAACCTAAATATGTTCCTTAAACCAATACTAAAGCCTCTAATGGTTTTTGAATTATCTGTAGACCCTGGTTGGAAAACCCTAATTGGAAGAATGGTGGCATGGTAACCTAATAGAGTACATTATATGATGACATGAGCAGAACAAGGTCTTTAAAAAAAAACGTTTTCTAAATACACAATCATGAACACTCCTTGCAAGTGATACGTACCAATTGTACAAACACGTTCTCATGGAAACTCACACCACTAACCATTCCTTTATCTACTGTGCTATCATTTATATACCAAGAACAAAACCATACAAAACATAAGATGCAATTTAATAAGTAAAAACAACCACAATTACCTTTTTATTAACTCCATAAATTATGGTTGTAATTCCTCATCCCTCAATCTTTGGATTATCCTTGAAACTGAGTCAATTGTCTCAATGGAAATCATGACTCTTGAGTCTTGAGTGAAGATATTTTATTGTATCCCTTGTCTTATCCATCACTTCAAAACATTCTCACTTGGATTCATGGTGGCTTAGTTTAAGACACTTATTTTCATACACTCTTCTTATAGCATCTCTTGCCTGAAAAATCAAGTGTTAACAAACATGACAGTAGAATGGGGAAAGTGTGCATCATCTATGTTGAGAGAGAAATTTAAGCATCTACACTAGCATGCTTAAGACCTTCACAAAGGATGTACACAAAAAAATATTTGCACTCATAAACACCAAATATTACAAGAGTGGTGTAGAAATCTTATTAGAGAAACCAAAAAGTTACGAGATAAAGGCATGTTTCATAATACCCAAAAGCTTACAAGATGCATGATTCTTTTCCCTTCTACAGAGCTGATCCATCATAGTTTGTACATGAGCTAGCATTACAATATTTCCAAAATTATTCTTTCTAAGAAGATAAAAGGCTTTCACTTAAAGTATTCAAACACCATACTAGACAATTCCATTAAGGAAGGCATTGAAATATCATGTGCAAGTCCATCAATCATGTTCAAGGTTGTAAATATGTTTGATATGGTAATCTTAGCTATTAATTTTATTGTCTTATCATTTATGTTGGGTCATTGCAGTGACCAGTGTTGGATCAGTTGATGAGAAGCTATAGGAGGCCTTAGGAGCTGTTTGGAGGAGCCTAACAAGGACTGTTAGGAAGCCCTAACCAAGCAGCTAAGGTGACAATAGGCACATTGTTTGGTCTCAACCTAGTCTCCTAAATTGAGTTCATTTAATTGTCAACCAGGGTTGGTAAACTGCTAAAGTGAAGTGCACCGTATGTGCCTAGGTGTTTGTCTCTTAATGCGTTGTGTTTAGTGTTTTATGGTGTTTTTGGTCCTTTGTGATGATTTATGATGTTTTTGGTCTTTTTGGTAGTTTTATGTTCACAAGGAAAATGACTAGGAAGCTAGTGGAAAGAAGCTACTGGTTAAAAACAGAGTGAAGCCTAATTGATTGATGACAAATGACAGATGCAATTGTAAATATTGAAACGGAATCAAATCTAAACTATGATTAAGCATAAACAAAGCTTGATAATGAATTTTAAGAAAATGATTCAAAACATAAACTCAACTTGTCAAATTCTTTCATCAAAGGTATTTTGAGATAGAGCTTGAGAAATGGTCAGCTAAGTATGCAAATTCTCCTAACTAAACAGTTAAACAACTAACTTATAATGATGCAACATTTTGTCCATGATTAGAGATTTGTTGAAGCATAATTGGAGTAAAACATTGATACCATCATAAGATCTCTACTTTAAGACTAGTTCCTAACTCTATTCTGCAACTTAGTCTTATACCACTACACTTCACTCAAAGGTTATAGATTTTTAGAATAGTCTTTTGAGGAATTGTTTGTTTGTGAGATGATAAGGAAGTTGCAAAAGTACTTCAAGCCTTAAAATGATACTGTCTTCTATTCATATGGTTATGAATCAATTATAGATTTGGAACAAGAAGAGGTTTGTAAATAATGAAGGCTGTTTTGTTAAGTTTAACAACTGAAGTAATCTAATATGCAGTGAATGACAACTAAATGTGGAGTACAAATGCAATGAGTTAAGCTAAAACTGAACTTAATATGTCACTAGTCTAAAACAGTGCTGAACTAACAAGTCATTATCAAACTCAAAACAAAATAACAGAGCATGAGTTGAATGCAATTAGACTCTGGAGTATCCTAACTAAGCTATCATGCATTATTCTATGGAATTATACAGTCTGTTTTGTCCATCATGATTGGTATTTTGGAAGAGTTTCTTAGAACAATCCTAATTGTACAATTCAGTGCAAATGCAAACATAAAGACTGAAAGCAATTAAAAACTAAGATATCATAGCTATCTCCTACCCATCATTATGATATTTTGGAAGAGCGTTTTAAGAGCAAGAACAGCTATGGTACTTAGTGCAAACACACAACTGAAACGTTCATGATCAAAATCATACTTAAGACATCATAATGATTTTTTGGAAGAGTTTCTTCTTTTGGAAGAGTGCTTAGAATAAGTATAACTATGATGGTGAACAAAAGAAATTACAATTAAATCCTACAACACTATAGCCATTTCCCATTCATTATCATGATCTTTTGGAAGAGCTTCTTCTTTTGGAAGAGTTTTTAGAACGAGTATAACTGTAGTGGCTAATGAAAACAACTACGAATTCAAACTTCAAAAATGTAAAGGCAACTAAGATACTTATCTAAATTACGCAAGTAAAACCATGCAGGAGGCAGGGGCCCTCTACCACCAGACGGAATCTAACTCCAAATCAAATCAACGCTTTCAAAACAATGTTGTCTTCTTCATTAAAGGAGAAATAACTTGAACAAAGCAATCTGCGTCTTCAGAAATGTAGCACAGAATTTAAGCAAAATCTAGAGCAAAATCTAGCCTAGCTCTCGGTTTCCCAAGTGTTTATATAAAAAATGTACATAACAAGACTTGCAACAATTCCAAGATCATTGTCTTTCCTTATCGAAATCACATTAGGACTCTTGAAGTGGCAACGTAAAAAGGAAAAGGACATCTAGACTAAGACAATCCTATTAGAAGTCTGCCTTCCTAAATGTGTTCCCACGTACCAAAACCATATCCAGAATTCGGTTTTTCCTTCATGGTGAGCAACGAAAAATGTAGACATGACATGGAATATACCCATATGTGGTTTTTCTTGAGAGGCCACCTAGAACATGCCTGAACGTGAAGTCAGCTGCAGAATTGCTGGTTAGCTATGGAATGTCTGCATTCTGCAGCTAGTTCCGGTCAAAATGCATTACAATGACAAAAATCACAAAACTTAACATGTCAGTCATGTTAATCATTCTAAAAGTAATTTTAACTAAATTCATTGATCAATTGGGTCTGGGATAGCAATGGACAAAGGAAAATGAGGTAAAGTAAGATGAAAGAAAGCACAATCTTGAGGCTCAACATACCCCCACTGCTGACTTCTTGCATGTCCTCATGCAACTTATTCCATAAACTCAGAGGCTTTTGCAAGAACATCTAATCCTCTCCTTCTCCTTTGCTTGGAAGCTAAAGATCTTCTGGGTTTTCTGATGACAAGTTTGAACCTTAAGTTGGTAAGTGCCCTGATTAGCTTCTTGTTCCTCTTTTTCAACTTTTCATTAGCCTGTTCCACTTTGTCCATATGTAGAGATAAGGTTGAGTTCATATCGGTTTTGAGTTTGACTTGTTCCTTCAGAATATCATTCTCATTTTTGATGTGTCTATTAAGTATTTCCAACTCATACCTATCCCTTCTTAACACATCTATTTCGGACACTGGAGGACTAGGGGTTCTCTCTCTACTCTCTGAAGCTTTCCTTTCCAAAGTTTCAACATAATCATAAACTTCTTGTTGAGCAGGGTCAATTTTAGGGGTTCCTTCATTAAAATCCTCTTCAACATCTTCTTCAATAGATGTTTCCTCATCTTCTATATTTATCACCCCTGTTTTTTTGATCTGAGTTTTCCTTAGTTTCCCATTTAGTCTATGGCTTCTTCTTGGCTGGGAAGATCCCTCTCCTCTTTCTGTGGCAGATTTTCTGATTACCTTCTCTTTCTTAAGTTGTCTCTTAATTTGAGTCAACTTCTCTGAGATTATTTCCTCACTACTTTCCTGGACTGTTTTGTCAATTTCAATTTTAGAAGCTCTCCATTTTCTGCTTCTCCTTGTAGGCTGTTGTTCAGGTGAGGGCTCTTTTGGTTCTTCAAAATGATTTCTTATCAAGAAATTGTCTCAAGTATCATTTGTTTTGGCTAAATGGTGTTCAATTAAAATCTTAACCAAGCCATGATGGTATAGAGTTGTCTCTAATAATTGAACTCTTCTTTGAACACAAGAAGCCATCTTTTTCAAACTTTGAAGCAAGAAATAGGGTAGGTTTAACTCTTCCTCCAGAAAATGCATTATCAGTCTAATGTGGTAAACATAAAATGTGCCATATCTACCCTCACATGTAATAAATTTTTGCAGAATAAGTAGTATGTTTCTCCATTTATTTTTCAATGCAGAACTCGGAATTCCTTTCTTAAACATAGTGACATCCATACCTGGTGATTTTAGAATTTGCTTCCAGGATTCATTATGGAATTCTATGTTTTTGAACCATCTCTCTCCATTTCTAAGCAATCCTGTAGCTTCTTCAATGAAAACCTCAGTGACAGTGAATTTAACATCTCCCACTTCAACCTCAGCTCCTCTAAATGACCTTGCAAATGTTTTAGTGACTTCTTTGTGGAAGCCATTAAATTTCTCAAGAAATTGTAGCCATCCTACCTATTGCAACATTTCTTTACATTGAGGGTATCCTTCCAGGTATTTTGTACCCATTGGTTGAGTTCTTACAATAAGGCCCATAATTTCTTCTTTAATGTTCAGATTAATACTCCTTCTACCCACGGAAACAATAACTTCCACCTTCGAATTGATATACCTCTGATTCTTGGTGATAATGGCTTCAAACTTCGGACTGATATGCCTCTGGTTGACAGTGACAATGGCTTCAAACTTCGAGCTGATATGCCTCTGGTTGAAAATGAAACTTCGGACTGATATGCCTCTGGTTGACAGTGACAAATGGCTTCAAATTCTACACTGATATATCTCTGTCTCTCGGTGATAAATGGCTTCAAATTCCACACTGCTATACCTCTGTCTCTCGGTGGCAAATGGCTTCAAATTCCACACTGCTATACCTCTGCGTTTACAGTGATAATGCTCAATCTCTGCTCACGGTGATAGTGCTTTGATATTCAAACTAATATACCCTTTTCTCTGCTCACGGTGATAAGGATATCTCTTTTTTGGGGAATGAAGCGCTGGCTATAGAATGAAGTGATGGAAGTAGTTACGGAATGAGGTAATGGAGTGAGGTGGAGAAAGCAAATTAATGAGTGAAAAGATGGCAAAGATTTTTACAACGAAAAAAGAAAATCATCATTGAATGATTTGGTTGGGTGACGTGAGGAATTCAAACACTTCAGCCTTTTAACCGCTTAAATGATGTCGGGTATAGAATTTGAAATGAGAGATTTTTATCCAAAGTTTGTGGAGGGTATTTTGGACATGATCAATAAAAATAATCAAAACAACTTTTTCGAATGATTCATAACTAAAACTATGCTAAACTTTATGAAATGCCATTATAATGAAAAAATGTTACCTCTGCTTTTCATTTGCTTTTTGTGGTCTTTGTCTTCTTTGTTCTACTTTGGAAGAGTCTTCATAATCCTTCTTGATACTTCTTATTCATGGATATACTGGATCATTTTGTTGCAATTCAAATGTCTGCTGATTGGTGCCTTCAGGATTTGTAGCTACGGAATGACTGTCTGGCTGCGGAAAGTCTGATCAGCTGCAGAATGTCTGTTAAGCTACAGAATGTACCTGTAGAGCATTTTAATCATGGAATGAAGTGGTTTGGGATATAAGTGAGATGTTATATGGCATGAATGAAGATGGATGATGAGTCATGATATATATGAAGTGGATGATGAAATGGAATGAATTCAATGAAATGGAGTGGAAGAATATAAGAAATGGCTTGTAATCCATGACATGTATTATTCATTTGCAGCAAGACATCAAACTTTAAATTTTGACATAGAAATGAGGTGAATGGAATATGGAATGAGATGAATGAAATATGGAATGAAGTAGAGTATGAATGAATGAATGAAATCGAGTATGGATGGATAAGTGAATGGAATGGAATGAAATGAGATGGATCATAAGTACAATGGATTTGAACTTATGATTTTGTAACAACTGCTTGCAAAAAAAACAAAATGGAAAAGTTAGAGTGTGAGAGAGACTCTGATTTTCACCCTATCTTTTCTATATAAACATGCCAATCAATGATTGGTTTTCATGTTTATACTTTTTTTTTTTTTTTTTTTTTTTTTAAAGAGAAATGCTTCAGAAAATTTAATCAAGTTGATGAAGAAGAGAGATTCTTCTTCATTAACTTCACATCACTACTTTCTTGGAACTTCTTGACAAATTCTTCTCTTGAGAGTGGTTTGTGATATAGCTTCAATCTATGACCATTCACAAGAAAAGTGACCTCTTCTTCATCTATTGTCCTGATTTTTACCGCTCCATTGTCAAAAATTTCAACAATTTCATATGGCCCAAGCCAATGTGATTGAAATTTACCTTGAAAATCCTTGAATTTTGAATCAAACAAGAGAGCCGAGTCACCTTCTTTGAATTTCTTCTCTTTGATGTACTTGTCATGCCATCTAGTCCTTTGCTGTTGGACTAGACTTGTTTTCTGAACTGCATCTTGTCTGATCTCATCCAATTCATTAATCTGCTCCAGTCTATGCTTTTGTGCCTCAGTTAAATCAAGTCCTAGCTGAACTGCCATTTTGAAAGTCTGAATCTGGAACTCTATGGGGAACAAAACTTGCTTTCCATAAACAAGCTCATAAGGAGTATGGCCTGTTGTGTTTCTCCATGTAGTTCTATAGGCCCACAAGGCTTCAGGAAGCCTATCTACCTAATCTCTTCTATGTAAATGAACAGTCTTTGTTAGGATTCCTTCAATGACCTTATTAGTAGATTCCACTTGACCATTTGCTTGTGGATGATAAGGAGTAGATTTTCTATGTCTGATTTTGTACTTCTCCATCATTTGCTCCACTAGCCTTGATGTAAATTGAGCTCCTTGATCTGTATCAATTTCCCTTGGGACACCAAAACGAGTAAAAATATCCTCAAAAAGAAAAGTAACTACAGATGCTTCATTAGCAACAAGTAATGGCTTGGCTTCTACCCATTTAGTAACATAATCAGTGCAAACTAATATATACCTCTTCTGTCTTGATGGAGAACTAATAGGTCCTACAAAATCCAAAGCCCATTTTTCAAAAGGTTCAATATGTACCTGAGGTTGTAATGGCATCTCACCTGAAGGAGAAGGTTTCCCTACCATTTGGCAACTGTCACACCTTTTGACATACTCTTTAGCATCTTTAAACAAATATGGCCAATAATATCCTAAATTAAGGATCTTATAGGTTGTTCTCTTATCAGCAAAGTGTCCACCACAAGGTTCATCATGACATGCTTTGAGAATCTCGGGCATCTCATCTTCACGAACACATCTCCTAATGATCAAATCTGGACCTGTCTTGTACAACTCATTAACAACCCATGAATATTTTGCACTGTCATAAATGATTTTTCTTTTATCCCTTGCATTCATTATTGAAGGAAATTTTCCTGAAACTAAATAATTAGCAATATCAGCAAACCATGGAGTTTGAGTAGAAATTGCAAAAAGATATTCATCAGGAAACTGATCTTCAACTGGAGTGTCATCTTTGATATTTTGGAGTATAGATAGGAAATCAGATACTGTGTTTTGTTTTCCAGGCCTATATAGAATGGTAATGTTGAATTCTTGTAAGAGCAATAACCATCTTATGACTCTACCATTAGTAATTGATTTGTTCATTAAGTATCTAATTGCAGAATGATCAGTGTGAACAAAAGTTTCATAGCCTGTTATATAGTGTCTAAATTTGTTTATGGCATGAACAATAGCTAAAAACTCTTTTTCAGTTACAGTATAGTTTAACTCTGCAGGATTCAAATTTTTACTGGTATAATAGATGGCATAGGGAATCAAATCTTTTTGTCCCAATACTGCTCCTAGAGCTGTATCGGAAGCATCTGTCGAGATATGAAAAGGTAACTTCCAGTTAGGTCCCCTTAATATAGGTGCTTTAGAAATTTTGGTTTTCAGGGTTTCAAAAGCTAATTGGCAATCAGAAGTCCACTTGAATTCACAATATTTGGTAAGTAATTTGACGAGTGGAGATGCTATCTTGGTGAAGTTTTCTCTAAATCTCCGATAATACCCTGTAAATCCTAGAAAACTTCTAACATCTCTTCGACAACTTGGAATAGATAGGTTAGACATGACTTCAACTTTTGACTCATCAACTCTAATCCCATCCCCTGAAATATGGTGCCCTAAAACAATACCTTCAGTAAACATCATAAAACATTTTTCATGACTAAGTGAAAGGTTTGCTTCTTGACATATTTTTAAGACTTTTTCCAAGTTTTCTAAAGCTTCTTCAAAAGTGTTTCCATAAACTGTGAAATCATCCATGTACACCTCTACACAATCATGTATTAGATCTGAAAAAATTCCTAATACTGCCCTTTGGAATGTTGCAGGTGCATTAGATAATCCAAATGGCAATACTCGGTAAGCATAGGTACCCCAAGGACAGGTAAATGTGGTTTTGTCTTGATCTTCAAGTGCTACTTGGATTTGATTGTAACCACTAAACCCATCTAAGAATGAGAAGTACTTTTTGCCAGCTAATGTATCTAACACTTGATCTATATAAAGTAAGGGAAAATGGTCTTTAAGAGTAGCTTTGTTTAGTTCTCGGTAGTCAACACATACCCTCCATTTTCCATTTTTCTTTGGCACAATTACCAAAGGAGAAACCCACTGACTATCTGAAATAGGATAGATGAAATTAACATTTAACAATTTTTTCAATTCTTCCTTGACAATTTCCCTAAGATTTGGATTCATCCGTCTTTGAGGCTGTCTGATTGGTTTGCAATTTGCCTCTATATAGATGTGATGAGTACAAGTCTTGGGGCTTATCCCTTTCATGTCAGTGTATTCCCATGCATATGCAGAAGAATGTCTCTGTAATATTTTGACTAACTCTTCTTGTTGAGATTTTTCTAGGTTCTTGTTTATGTTCAAAGTTTTGCCTGGAAAAATTTCACTTGTAGAGCTGCCAAATTTGTCCATAGAATGAAGAGACATCTGCCTAGATGAAAAAAAATCAATATTGGATCCCTCTTGAAATGATTCATGTTTGTGTTCTGGAGAGGATTCAAAGTTTTCTAGAGTATTCAGAATTTGATTATCTTCACTAATTTCTGAAATTGTGAAGAGAGGTTGTAAATCTTCTTCATCCTCTATCCATTGAGTGTCATCTAGATCTGTAATTGTCCTAGCTGGAGGATATAAAGTGAATTTCTTAGTTGAAATACCATAAGAGATATACATATCACCGGATCTACAACTAATAAAAGCATCAGCTGTAGCCAACCAAGGTCTTCCTAATATAACAGGATGTCCTCCTAGATTATTCTTAGGAGCTAGGATCATGAATCCACAGGGTACTCCCAAGAATCTAGGGACACTGGAATGTCTTCTATTACCCCATCTGGTTTGATCACAGATCTGTCTGCTAATTTTAATAGTGTGGGTGTAAAAAGAAGATTAGGAAGTTTCAATTTATCCATGATTTTTCTACTCATAATATTGATTGCTGCTCCTAAATCAATGAGTGTGTTCTGAATTTCAATTCCATTGATGTGAATTTTGACAACTGGATTTCCTGGGTCAAGATACTTTGGAATAGCAATCTTGCCCATCATAATGTCTGCTATTTTTCCTACCAGTTGAATTTTCTTTGTTTCTCTTATTCTTTTTCTTGTTTTCTTCATACTCAACTCCTTTATTGTTTTGGCTAAAATTGGAATTTTCTTGATGGCTTGTAATAATGGAATTTTAATGCAAAAATTTCTCAGCTCATCTAGAAAATCATAATTAGGCACCATGATTTGTTTTTCTACACCTCTATCAATTTGTAATCTTTCCGGAAAGGGAGGTATAGAAGTAGATGTAGATGGTTGCTCTAATACAGAAGTTGAATTTATTGGATCTTTTTGCTTTAATTTTTCAGTGTTTGGGTCTTGAAAGGATGTGTCTTCCTCAAGACTTTTATTCACCCGTAGAGAGTCTTCCTCAGAGTTATCTTGTTCTTGTATGATCACATAAGGTTTCCTCTTTTCAAGTATTCTTCCAGACCTAAGTTGAACATCACTAAGGTCTAGAGGAGTAATTAAATAAGTTGGAAACTATTGGCCTTCTATCATGTATGTGTTCTGAGGATTTTTATTATTGGGGTTTGGTATGGGTTGAGCAGGAAATTGATTTGATTTTTGAGGGAATTGCAATGAAAGTGGTTGATTTTGATGTGGTTGGTTTTGATGATGTTGTTGAGGATTTTGTTGAAAATTTTGTTGAATATTTTGAGGAAAATTTTGTTGAGGATTTTGAGGATAAAAATGTGGGTATGGTGGATAGGATGGTGGATACTGATAGTATGGGGAGTATCTTCCATAGGGACTTTGTGATCCTTGTGCCCATGCTGGAGATTGATTTTGAAATTGAGGCCAAGGTTTCTGCCAAGAATTCCAAGGTGGAGGTTGATTATACATTTGATCATGGAATCCTAGTGTTTGAGGTCCCTGCCAAGGCCTTCTAGATACAAAATTGAGAGACTCTGTGGAATTTGTAGGAGTTTCCTCCTGAAAGACAGCTTTGAGACCAGAAAGAGAAGGACAATTCTTGGTCTCATGTTTTTCAGAACAAATGACACAGGTTTCTACAACTTTTACATCCAAAGGACACTCTCTCAAGGCATGTTTCTTTCTACATTTGGGGCAAAAGATTTCCAAGGCATCAGATTCAGCTTTTTGCGTGTTTTGTATCATAAGGGTGTCTATTTGTTCACTAAGACTCCCTAAGATGTCAGATTTAAAATCATCAAGCATGTGTCCTATTTCTGATCTACTTACTTGCCCTTGCAAGAGCAGGATCTCTTGGACCTTTGACAGTTTTATATTTCCCTCTTGAAAGGTTGATACAATATAACTCAGATATTTCAGGTAATGTGAGCTATGATATATCCCCTTTTCCCATCATGTTAAGGACATCCAACCATTCATCCCTAATTGTTTTCAACAAAAGAGCTTTTAAGGTGTCTTGATCTAGGTTTTCCATTTTTTCCCTTTTGATGTTGTAATTAAATCTTTCCAACAAATCTTCCAAATTTTCATCTTCTTTTTGTAACATCTTGAACACTTCTTCCTTATGATTAACCAGCATACAATAATCCAAATACCTCTCTAGAAATGCTTGTTTCATGTCTTCCCATGTTCTAATAGAACTGTTGATCAGACTCATAAACCACTTCAATGCTGCTCCTTTCAAAGTTGAAGGGAATAATTTCAATTTTTGAGCATCTTGTAAGTATTCATAAGTTTTACACAGAACTTCAAATTCAAATAAGAAGGTTTCAGGATCTTCAGTTTTAAGTCCATAGAAGTTTGGAAGGACAGAGGGTGAAATGTTTTTCATGGTTGTATTGGTTTCTTCATCGATTATAGGGAACCCAAAGGAGCTTCCTATTTCTCTTCTACCTCTTCCTCCATCTGCACCTCTACCTCCTCCTCTACCTCCTTCTCCTCTACCTCTACCTCTACCTCCAAATAGTGTGTGTTCTCCATTAAAGACTCCTCCTCCTCCTTCTTCTGCCATGGTTGACTATCCTGTGGAAGTGGAAAGATTTGTGTCCCTAACAGGAGTTTTTAAATCTTCTTCTATGGTAGGTTCAGTGGATGAAGTGGAAGGTTTCTCTAATGGAATAGCTGACTTTAGATCTTCTAGAAGTCTAGGATCAGTAAATGATGGAATGTGGGTCTGAGTTGAAGGTGTACTAGCTCTGGATCTAGGTGAAACAAGTGGTGTTCTAGAAATCAAACTGTTGCTTCTGCTTCTTTTAAATATTCCCCTTGAATCTCTCTCCCTACGCATATAATTGTTTTTGGATGCTAAGAAAAAAAGGTTACCTAGTTTTCACTTCCCCGGCAACGATGCCAAAATGTTTGGTCTCAACCTAGTCTCCTAAATTGAGTTCATTTAATTGTCAACCAGGGTTGGTAAACTGCTGAAGTGAAGTGCACTGTATGTGCCTAGGTGTTTGTCTCTTAATGCGTTGTGTTTAGTGTTTTATGATGTTTTTGGTCTTTTGTGATGATTTATGATGTTTTTGGTCTTTTTGGTAGTTTTATGTTCACAAGGAAAATGACTAGGAAGCTAGTGGAAAGAAGCTACTGGTTAAAAACAGAGTGAAGCCTAATTGATTGATGACAAATGACAGATGCAATTGCAAATATTGAAACAGAATCAAATCTAAACTATGATTAAGCAGAAACAAAGCTTGATAATGACTTTTAAGAAAATGATTCAAAACATAAACTCAACTTGTCAAATTCTTTCATCAAAGGTATTTTGAGATAGAGCTTGAGAAATGGTCAGCTAAGTATGCAAATTCTCCTAACTAAATAGTTAAACAAATAACTTATAATGATGCAACATTTTATCCATGATTAGAGATTTGTTGAAGCATAATTGGAGTAAAACATTGATACCATCATAAGATCTCTACTTTAAGACTAGTTCCTAACTCTATTATTCAACTTAGTCTTATACCACTACACTTCACTCAAAGGTTATAGATTTTTAGAATAGTCTTTTGAGGAATTGTTTGTTTGTGAGATGATAAGGAAGTTGCAAAAGTACTTCAGGCCTTAAAATGATATTGTCTTCTGTTCATATGTTTATGAATCAATTATAGATTTGGAACAAGAAGAGGTTTGTAAATAATGAAGGCTGTTTTGTTAAGTTTAACAACTGAAGTAATCTAATATGCAGTGAATGACAACTAAATGTGGAGTACAAATGCAATGAGTTAAGCTAAAACTAAACTTAAGATGTCACTAGTCTAAAACAGTGCTGAACTAACAAGTCATTATCAAACTCAAAACAAAATAACAGAGCATGAGTTGAATGCAATTAGACTCCGGAGTATCCTAACTAAGCTATCATGCATTATTCTATGGAATTATACAGTCTGTTTGTCCATCATTATTGGTATTTTGGAAGAGTTTCTTAGAACAATCCTAACTGTACAATTCAGTGCAAATGCAAACATAAAGACTGAAAGCAATTAAAAACTAAGATATCATAGCTATCTCCTACCCATCATTATGATATTTTGGAAGAGCGTTTTAAGAGCAAGAAAAACTATGGTACTTAGTGCAAACACACAACTGAAACGTTCAGGATCACAATCATACTTAAGACATCATAAGGATTTTTTGGAAGAGTTTCTTCTTTTGGAAGAGTGCTTAGAATAAGTATAACTGTGATGGTGAACAAAAGAAATTACAATTAAATCCTACAACACTATAGCCATTTCCCATTCATTATCATGATATTTTGGAAGAGTTTTTAGAACGAGTATAACTATAGTGGCTAATGAAAACAACTACGAATTCAAACTTCAAAAACGTAAAGGCAACTAAGATACTTATCTAAATTACGCAAGTAAAACCGTGCAGGAGGCAGGGGCCCTCCACCACCAGACGGAATCTAACTCCAAATCAAATCAACGCTTTCAAAACAATGTTGTCTTCTTCATTAAAGGAGAAATAACTTGAAAAAAGCAATCTGCGTCTTCAAAAATGTAGCACATAATCTAAGCAAAATCTAGAGCAAAATCTAGCCTATCTCTCGGTTTCCCAAGTGTTTATATAACAAATGTACATAACAAGACTTGCAACAATTCCAAGATCATTGTCTTTCCTTATCGAAATCACATTAGGAGTCTTGAAGTGGCAACGTAAAAAGGAAAAGGACATCTGGACTAAGACAGTCCTATTAGAAGTCTGCCTTCCTAAATGTGTTCCCACATACCAAAACCATATCCAGAATTCAGTTTTTCCTTCATGGTGAGCAACGAAAAATGTAGACATGACGTGGAATATACCCATATGTGGTTTTTCTTGAGAGGCCACTTGGAACATGCCTGAATGTGAAGTCAGCTGCAGAATTTCCGGTTAACTACGGAATGTCTGCATTCTGCAGCTAGTTCCGGTCAAAATGCATTACAATGAAAAAAATCACAAAACTTAGCAAGTCAGTCATGTTAATCATTCTAAAAGTAATTTTAACTAAATTCATTGATCAATTGGGTCTGGGATAGAAATGGACAAAGGAAAATGAGTTAAAGTAAGATGAAAGAAAGCACAATCTTGAGGCTCAACACACATCAGTCCAGAAGTGAAGAAAGGTAGGTTTTGTGGTGTTTTGAATGATCAGTTTGGATCAGTCTACATTGTTGATTGTTGGGAGCCATTTGTTGGAGTTTCCTTGGGCATGAAGGAACTCCAACTAGGAGAAGATCCCGCTATGGAGTGATGTAGGTGTCCTAGTGTGGACAAAGTTGTTGCAGCCTGTGGAAGCCGAGGAGGAAGGGTTGACATGGCATGTTAGAAGCCCTAACTAGTGGGAAGTTTCCACAGTGAAGATTGGCTCCTACATTTGTGCAATAGCTCATCTATTGCAGAGCAAAGGGAAAATTGGTGAAGTCTATTGTGTTGGGTATGTTTCTCCGGACACATTCTTTACTTTGTATCACAAAATATTGGACCCCCCTCGTATTTTAGCAAAGGGGCGCACACCGCCCGAAATCTACCGCCGTGGGGGTCCAGTGGGGGCGCGCGCGGGAGTTCCCCCCCGAGGGGTTCGTGCGTGCCCCGTTTCAAAACATATGTAAAATTTCGTAAAAGCATAGCATTTCTAGTCAACCGGGGCCGTTCATTAGGCAAACGTATCCGCTGTAGTTATGTTAGATTAGGTTTTTTTCCTTATAAGGAAACCCCCTTGTATATATGGGGGCACGTATTAATACCGTGTATAATGTGTGTATTCCCTGTGAGCGAGAAACAAAGAGGAGACCGTAGAGAGAACAGAGGATATTACAAATGATCTGTCAGAGGTTTTGTCTCTTCTGGTTTTGCCGGATAATAGAAAGGTTGACCTAATGTTTCGGTGGACGTAGCCCAAACTAGGTGAACCACGTATATCTGTGTCTCTCTGGTTTTATGTGTTTTGTGTGCTTGTATTTTCCACATATTTTATGTGTTTCATTGCTCTGTAATATTTAATTTTCTAACATATTGGAAGCCATGTGTAAGGGTATCCTAGGTGTAAGGATGCCCTAACTAGGTGCAGATGCTACAACGTGGAATTGGTCACTCATGTACTATTGGAGGGCAACATGAGAGTGGACCAAGTGTGAACATGGATTGGGCATTTAGGGTCTGTTGGAGGATAGCGTGATAGTGTCCATGTTGGAACCCAGTGTGCAACACCTTGATGGATAAAGGTAGTTGCTAGAGAGGCAGTTGTTGAAGCTCAAGGTTCTAATCAGCCAAGAGCAGTTTGTGGAGCCCCGAGACTTGTGTGTAGAGAAGTACTTCTACAACAGATGATCGTCAGTTTTCCTAGGCCATGTTCATTGTGGGAGATGGACATCTTGCAGCGATGGGTGGAAGCCCTTCGTGCCCTATGTTGGTCTTCATCGGATAGCGCAGGAAGACCATAGTGGGTTGAAGTCCCTGAGTAGTTGAGGAGAAACCGTGGGAAAATTGAGAGTTGTTCACAACTGGAGTTGTGAACAACTCAACAGGAGTCTCGATGTGTTATGCCCTTGATGGACTAAGGCAAAACTAGTGAGTAGATTGACAGATGACCTTCAGTAGCCAGATGGAATTGGAGCATTGATAGAGGCAAGAGTTGCAGATCGGGAGTCGAAGGACCAGGCAGGTATAAGGTACGACCGAGAGCAGCCGTGAGAGCATCTACAACCATATGGTTAGAGTATCTTATTTTGTATCTTATACTAGTGGATTTATGAGGGTCATTATCCCAGGTACGAGAGCCATAGATTGTTGTATTATATGTTGTTTAATATAATGAAGTTGGGTTGAAAATTTGTAAAAAATTGTATATATTTTGTGCATATGTTATCTACTATTGTTTAAATTCTACTATGCAAAGTAGTTATGTTTAGACTCTTGGTTTGGTAGCATCAGATATTTTTAAGACTCTATCCTATACCCAAGGTCGTGGAAAATCAACAAATTCAATAGTTTTTGGCCAAAACCGATGGATCTCTTTCATTGGATCTTCACAAATTGGACGATAAATTGTGAGATCCACCTCTGCTCCAAAGGATTATTCATAGTAAATTTTTCATCATCAAAGGAACGAGACTATATTTTGTGAGAAGGCCCATGGTTTTGGGGATCTACAAGACTTTTTGTTACCCATGGTTTCCAAATTTTGGTGCAAACATAATGGTAGTCTCAAGAATGCCGGTGTAGGTCAAGTTGCATAATATTCCCCTACACTTCTGGCATCATAAGTACTGGAAGGCATTGGGAACCTTTTAGGGTGATACATAAAGACAGATACACAAAGACTTAAAGAGGGGATCTACACTTTTGCTAGAATTTGTGTGGAGGTGGACCTTAGCAAAGGACTGCCAGATCACATCCTTTTGACACACAACAAGCAGTGTCGGACATAGTTCCTTTTTTTTGAGAACACAACCTTCAAATGTTGAATATGTCAACAGATGGGTCATCTTCAAAATACATTTCTTGATGCCAAGAAAGAGCCATGAAGGAAGAAGAAACCCAGAAAACAACCCAAAGGATAGCAATTTCCACTGCATTTTCCTGAGGACGAAGAGGAGGAAGAAGAAACGGACCCCTTTACCAATGAAGAAGTCCAGAATCCACAAGAAAGTGTAGAAAAGGAGGAATCAAATCATGAAGTGGCAGAATACCCACACCCAACAGTGCAGCCGAAGATGATTCCAAAAGAAAAGGAGCTAGGGGGTACCAAAGGTCACCATGCATCTAAAAGCTCGGACTCATATAAGGAAAATCAAAGAAAATATGTAGAGAACCAGCTGGCACTTGTATCAACCACCCCATCTCAAGGAGAATGGTAGAAAGTAGAAAAGAAGAAATGGAGAAAAGGGTAGCATGTTTCTCTTCATATTAAAGTAGTTTATTTATTGGCTCTATGATCACCAATCTTGACTGGCTTGATGGAATGCTTTGCAAGCATCTACAACATGTAATTTTGTTTTCATTAATAAAATTATGATTTTTCTTGGGGAAAAAAATGCATGCCAAGACTTGCATACTAGACAGAAGGTAAAATGCATAGCTTGTCAGTCCTAGGGGAAAGGGTTACAACATGATTCACTTTACCATCATTTTTTGTTGTGCATACTGCACCAAATTGTTCAGCCATATGCCACAAAGGGTGAAGATGCAGCTACACTTCTCGAACTGGACAAACCCTATTGAAAACAACTTTACAATTTTTGAAAACTTTTTGTTGTTCAACTGCAAGAAATCCCAGACATCCACTTCATGCAATTGTTTGTTTGAGAAAAAATTATGGTTAATTTTCTCAATCACCTATGTTTGAATTAAAGGGTATATGTATTATAAAAGCAACCATACAGTGAAAACTCAGGAAATTTCTCTAAATTTTGAGGTGTCACAAACACACTGTGTGTTAGAGATTATTTTTTAGCATCTCACTGCTAAAGAAGATGCCAGTGTTCCATCCTCTAGCTTCTCATCAACATCTACTTCTAACAGTGACAACCATAGAAATCCAAATTGGCACCTACTATAGGGAGAACACATGTATTTATACATGGTAGTATTTCAGTTTTAGGAACAATAACATATATCTTTAACCACCACTTTTGAAAGACAAAAATTAACAATTGTAAGGTCTTGATTGGAGACTAAAAAAGAATTGAAATGAACTTACCTTTCGACCACAATTAAATTATATCTATGATCAAGTCAAACCCTTGCAGAATCATCAATAATTACTACTACAGATTCCATTCCAAAAACACCATCTAGATATTTACTTTTAGGTGGCCTATCATCTCCATCTAGATGAGCCTCATCACCATTCAAAATAACACATTCTGCAAATAAAGTTCATGTGGGATCAAGTACTTTGGCCATCTTTGTGGCATAAACTTTGTTGCATATTGTATAAACATGTATTTCATACAAATTTCTTTCCTACAACATAAAATATCAAAGAATGAAATAATAGATTCATCTATTAGCATACACAAGTTGTCAATACCACATTGTAAATTGAATGTTTCCTATAAGAACTATAGTTTGCAAGGATATTAATAGTTCAACCCAAATTATACTAACCTTGTCCAAAAAATTTCAGATGCTAGGCCACAATTTAGTCCACATTCCTATATAAGGAAAGCGAAAAATCTGATGTTGAGGTTTCTCTTGGTCTTGCTCCTGCTTCCTTAGCATTTCCTTGTGCACATGATCTATTTCAATAAATTGTTGGAAAAAAAAATCATGAATTAGAAACATTTATATACTCACATTATCATGAATCAGTTTATTTACTTCATATCCCTCTTTGCCTAGGAATTACCAAAATTATAACAAGATGGTTTATATTTTTATGACACCTTAGTTGAATTTAGAAGTGTGTAATCATGGTCCAAAACAAGGAAAAGTTTCTTAGTGCTAAGCATCCTATTTTTTTCGTCAATATTTGTGCTCATGGTCCAAAACAAGGAAAAGTATGGGGCAGTGTGTGCTAGGTACTCCATCTTGCTATTAATTTATCCATTCTTCGGTGCTCTGCGATCTTCTATAATAGCTGGGGCCTCACTAGGAATGCACATTTATGGTTTGATGTGTTATAAAGAAACAATGTAGTTTGCAAGTGTAAATTTGTTATGTATACTTTCAACAAACGATCTATTCAATGATAGACCATAAGAGAAGGTCGTCCCAATGAAACTTGCACCAGTTCAAATTTTTAGAAATGATAATCTTATACATAAAAACATTCAACAATAGCAGAAATCACCAAAAGTTGACATTTAATTTCATTTTTCATACCAAGATTGAAGCTGCCCAGTGGGAGTAGGACCATAACAAGAGAAGAGGAGGAAAGAAGAGTTGCATTTAACACCTCTAGACACTGAATCAACCATTCAATGGCTCAGAAACTGTAGAAAAAGGGGCTCGAAATTTTGTCAATAATGTCTATGTTCTTTTTCAATAACTGATCCTCAACCCTGAAAGCCCTAATGGTCATTCCTCTTACTATGGACTCGCCGGAATGATTTTCAATGGGTGATTTCATTGTACCATTTAGTCTCATCAGTTCTTTAGCAAAAGAAAAATATTCTTCTCAAATACCACTGTGTTGTCTCCTGAACTGTGCATCGCATCGTAGGCATGCCATTGCCCTCATTCTTCCCGCCACTCTCCATAGAGGTAGTGGATTGAACCTTCTTCAAACTTTTGAATGTGATTGCGGCTTCATAAGGCACAAACTAGGGCACACGTTCATTCGTTCTTTCGCAGAAGCAAAATAGTCTTCTCAAATACTACTACATCGTCTCCTGAATTGTGCATCGTCGGCATGCCATTGCCCTCATTCTTCCCGACACTCTCCATAGAGATAGTGGGTTGAACCTTCCTCAAATTTTTGAACGTGATTGCAGCTTCATAAGGCACGAATTAGGGTGCCAGTTTTGAAAGCTATTAGACTCTCTGTGTGATGGTGCGATTACAGCTTCATAAGGCACAAATTAGGGCGCCAGTTCTGAAATCTTTTAAACTTAGTGTGTGATGCTATGATTGCTGCTTAAGGCGGTAATTGAGGCTTCAATTTTGAAAGCTATGGTGTGATTTCTGCTTAAGGTGGGAATTGAGGCTCCAATTTTGAAAGCTATTAAATTCTCTAGTGGCTTTGAAAAATAATGTTGACGGTCTTTATTTGTCCAGTTTTCAAAAATGTTTACAAAATTTGAATGTGTATTTTAATTTTGAGTGATGTGGAAAATTAAACTTTATATGTGTAAAGAGAGACAATCAATTTAGATATATAAGGGTGGGTAAAATTTCTAGTAGAAAAAATTCCATGATAAGGGGTTTTTCAAAGAATTTTGTGGAGAAATTTTGATAAGAGGGGTAATAAATTAGGGTAAAATGGATTATTAAGGGAAAAATATTAATAGGTTGGTTGATTTAATTTGTTTATTATTAATGTTATAATATTTGCTTATTTTTTTAATTTTTCTACCTAGGTTCAAATTTCCGATAAGACATTTTTCCTATCTTTATAACACTTGAAAGGTAGAAGCCTCCAAGGAGTAGGACCACCTCGCAAGTGTATGTCCAAACGTCTTGACCATTCTTACTAAATCAAAAGTTATTAATATATAATATCAACATTTTGGATATACTTTTGGGTTATATTGGCAATCATTCCATTTCATCTCAACTGTACCTCAAACCACTTTGACTAATTACCATTGTTTGGTTTCTCTATAAAATTTCCCTAGAAGTGAAAAAGAACATGACTTTCGATCTAGAATGGTAGTTTCCCCAAGCAGTGTGACCACCCCACAAGTGTATTTAGAGATGTCTCGACCCTCGTTGAATTGTATGTTATTATTATGGAATTGCAACATATTGAATATACTCTTGGGTTACAATGGAAATCATTTTAGTTCATCTCAAGTGTAGCTCAAGTCACTCTAATGAGTTGTTGATCTCAAGTTTCTCCATAAAGTTTTCCTTGAAATAAAAAAGAGCATGTCTTTCAATATTTAATTGGATGAAATACATATCCTCCTTGTGAAGATTTTCTTAACTTCATAATTAAGTAAGGGTTGATAAGTATCTTCTTGGTTTCATTGGCTTCATCAAAGAATTAACATTTTATTCATCAACTATTGACTATGAGAGGATGAATTCTAGTGTGAATTATCACGTGTGTGGTAATGTTCTTTTTTCAATTGTAGTTTTTGTTAGGTCTCTGTAATTTATTAGCAAGATTGGGAGAGTCCAATCACAGAGTTAACATCATTTCAACCAAACTTTGGGATTCTAGGATCTAGCCCTCCTGAATCCGAAGAGGGATCTCTCCAATATGTACAAAGATGGATATTGTCTTTGAAAAGCTTAAGGTAATGATATTAGGCTAGTTATGAAGGCCAAGGGTTTTGTTTTGTTTTGGATGGTTGATCATGAAATGTTACTTGAGGAGAAAGTCCTAAGTGCAAAAAGTTTCAAAAGTGAGAAGTTGCAAGCAAATAGAACAGTTTTGGCAGATAGATAGATATAACGCTGGTTTTTAGTCCATTGGGCTATGGAGTCATATCTCGGCTTTAATTGAACAACAACATCAAGTGTGATCCAAGGGGCAAGTCATCTATACCACAAGATTATTGAGATTAAAATGATGAAATGGAAACATTAAAATGTTGGAGGGGTGGAAACTGATAATAATTTCTCAGAGGATTTATAGTCAGTCCAAACAAGAAAAGCCTCTTAAGTAACTGTTTTAAAACTAACCAAGGACAGGGCTAACCATAGACTTCTTGGGCAAGTTCTTATTAAAGCAGCTTAATTGACAAACAATCCAGTAATCCACATAATTACCTTCAGAAAGTATGAAAACACATAAGAAAAACAGAGTGTAACTTAAGATCATATAAAGTACTTTTAAACCTAGTCTGCTTTCAGTCAACACCAAGGGAAACTTTCAGAATCTGCCTTTGGAGAAAAGAATCTAGGAATCAGGGCAAACCATATCTTCTCTAGTCCAACTTTAATAGCAAATAATGGAAATAACATTCGAGAACAATGTTTGAGCAAACAGAAGGACGAGGGAACGCCAACATTCCTAACTGTTTAAACTGTATTGAATCATTCTTAAATAAACAAATATGAAGAAAACATTAAGATAAAGATTTCTCAGCCAGAGAAGGTTACTGCTATACAGAAAATCCTAACCCTGTTTAAACTGTTCTTTACAGAGGGAAAATGAACAATATGGTATACATAGAAGGAGAACGATTAACAAAGAAAGAAGCACTTCACCAGTGATAAAGAACAGGATCCCAAGAAACAACTTTTATGTTGGTATCAAACCAGTCACAATCTTCAAGTCCAATGTTTCAGTTCAGCAATCATCTTCACTATTCAACCTAACTACTCTAGCACAAACAGAGCTTCAAGGGCCAGTGAACACTATGTACAAATAGAAGTCTCGAGCTCAAGTGTATTTCAAAGTTCTGCAACCAACGATTTCTCATCTTCTTCTGAGGTATTTATAGAAGAATGAGGAGGTGATCTGAGAAAAGATCTCTCAGGATAATTAATACAGGTTCAAGACTTCGTGGCCCTTTGAGGGGCTCGATGAAGAAGTTCATAGGTGGAACACTGTATTAACTGTTTTACATTTATGAATTAAGTTCAGAAGGAGCTTTATTTGACTTTGAGGCTCTGTACGCTGTGTGGAGTAATTTCTTGGCTGCGCTGGAGGCGAATATCAGATTTTTCTTCAATAATTTCGGCCTTTATTTGAATGCTTTGAGGCAACAGGTGGCTCGGTGGTAGCTGAGGAATCAATTTGCCTCAGATGTGGCGGTGGAGGATTTCTGTTTGATAAAATAATTTAGGTTTTCCTTTAAACTGTGTTTTAGATTGGGGATTAGGCTTTTGATAACTGTCTTAGCCGTAATCCCCATAAAAATTGTCTTCAATCTTCATCTGCTGTGCTCTGTCTTCAAAACTAATACTCTTTAACTGTGTTTGAATTAAAATAGTGTCTTGTCGATGCGCAGACCCGCACTGGGCTTTACGACATCAATACTCATAAAGTACTGACGAAACATGGAATAGAGCCCCGTGGATGGCTTCTCTGTAATGAAACGAGGGCATGAGAATCGTCATTCCCAGCCCATGGCATTTCTTCGTTATACAATGGAAAACCATTTAGAACACCTGCATTAAACACAAAACAATTAAGAAATCCTGCGAAAAATAGGTTTAAACTTCTTCAGATGGCGAGGGAGGAGCGTAGCCGTCGGATAAAAATATCTAACGGTGGAGATCGGCGCAAAATAGTAAAATGAGAGCGGGGAGAAGAAATAAGGCGGGGTGGTTTTGGACCGTCCGATCTGGACACGTGGACGGTCCAGATCTAATCGAAGGATCTCAATCGGGGGTGGCAGGAAAGTGCATGCGATGTAAATTTCCAGTGCGATTAAGCGCTGGCCATTGATCTGCAGATCAGATCGATGGCGGAAGGTGAATCGGAGGGTTTTCGAAACAGGGCAAGACTTGTGATCGGAGGGAATAAGGACCGTTGGATCTTCGGGAGGATGGACGGCTCAGATTGGATCGGGGATCGGCAATCGGGAGGGCAGAAAAGGGGATGCGATTGAAACGCAGCGATGCGATTGAGCGTTGTCCGTCCGATCATCAGGGAGATGGACGGCCCAGATTTAATCGGAGGATCGCAATCGGGGAGGTCACACAACAACATGCGATTGAAACTTTGCGACGGGAGCTCTCGGCGCATTGAGCGTCGTCGTTGATCCGCAGATTAGATCAACGACGGTGAATGAATCGGTGAGGACTTAACGGATGGTCACAGAGATGGGCATGCGATTGCGTACTAGGAAAAGTTGCGGCGTTATTTTCACCGACCGTTGGATCGGCGACGATCAACCACGTAGATTGTTTTCATTCGTCCTTATTCCAAGCGGAAAAACCTTATGGATATGAAAAAACCAAAGTTTTTTTGTAATAAAACCAGTTTATAATGGATCTAAGCGTTAAATACAAGGTTAAAGGGAAAAGGCAACTTTTCAATGCGGGGCCGGTGGTTTTCACGGAATGTAATATGCCCGGGAGTTATAAAGACAAGGGCCAATCGCAATCGGGCCATTGAGCCTGGTCTTTCCGATCAACCCATTGTGTTGTTTCCGATTGCGATTGCGCAATCGGCTCTTTTCAATCAACCCATTTGTATTTATCACGTGATTTTAAGTTTTTAACTTAAAACTTCGGAAAGTGGGTTTTTGGGTTTACAAAGGAAAATATTGATCGGGGGGTTTTATATGAAAGGCTAATCGCAATCGGAGCTTTGTAATGGTTCAAAGTTATGCGCACTTGGATATTTGCGATGCAATCAGCGCCAAAAAGCTTTGGCGTTTGGTTTTGACACATGGGCATGTGGGGGGAAGTGGTTTAGGACTTAGCCCAAGGGGCTTAGGTCCATAGCAATAAAACTTTGATTTTTATGAGAATTTTCAAGGATTTTAATGGATTTGGGGGTTCCGAAATAGTTAAAAAGTGAGTTTTTAACTATGAAAGAGGAATTTTTCATAAATGGAAGAAGGGGACTTATGAAAACAAGGTAGTTTTGATGGAGAAAAAGGGGAGCAGATGAAAGGTTTTGAGAAGAGGAGATATGACAGTCTTTCATTTGGAATCAGCAGAATTTTCTGAGTATAAAAATGGGACAGCAAATGAGGATTTTGGACAGAGGCATGAGGCCTACAAGGAGTCTTCAAGAGCCAACAATTTTTAGTGATAAAATTTGTTCCTTGGAGGCTCAAAAATGATTTAGCCATCTTTTGGTATAACAAAATATTACAGGTGGCTAACAGTGGCTCCACTTGGGGATGGTGCCTTCTTGAAGGCATCAAGAATTCAGACTTGATTTCTCTGGGATGCCAACTGGTGCCTGACCCACTGCTTGTTCTTGCTTTTCTTTGATAAAAAATATCAGTCATGAAAGAAAAATGAATTTCATCAATACAACTTCTACCTACCCCAATCCTACTGATCTAACATTTTTTCTTCATCAGAGTGCACTTGGATTGGCAAACTCTTTACACAACATTTTATTTCTTTGAAAGCAGGAAATCTAATCTATTTCTACTCCTTATTTCTCCCTGACCTCAGATTAAACAGTTGAGCTCAGATATTTCTCTACCTAGTCTACTGTCTGTTGGGATTAAACAGTCCAACAAACTTTCATTCTCTAAATTCTACAACAAAAATTTAAAAACAGTCAAGTCAAGATTAAGCTGTTTGACTTGCTGTGATCTATGGCATAAAAACAAGCTGCACATAGATTATTATTTGCAGAAAATTAAACCAAAATGGAAAGCTTAAGATCTGAAAGTTTCTCATTATGGCCTTCTTTTTCTTTACAGCTCTGTTTTTAATTTTGTTTTGAGCTGTCTCTTTCTTGATATCTGATTCAGATTTTGGGCAATTTAGAACCAGTTTTTCTCTTTTATGACTCAGAAAAATAAAACAGTTTTGGGTCATCTCTCTTTGGAAACTTTGGTTCAGATTTTGAACATGTTTGAACCTTTAATTTCTATCATAATCTATCTACTGATAAGCCAAGATTAAACAGTTTGGCAAATCAAATTTACTACCTTATCAGCAGAAAATTTAAAACTATTTAGTCAAGATTAGGCTGTTTGACTAACTAGAAGTGTGTTTTGCAGGAGTGGCATTTTAGGTTGCACACTTTCAGATTTATTTCTCTTTTTGGCATGGGGCTGTGCCTTTCTTGTTTTTCATTCCTGCCCTCTTTTCTTTCTTTCTTTGTTTTTTTATTTTTTGATTTTTCATAACTTTGAATGCAATGGTGGATGAAATATTCATAATGAAAAAAAAAAAAAAAAAAAGGCTTAAAAACATATCATGAATCAAGAGAAGTAATGCTTGAGCATCCTGCCATTGACAGGACCCCCAAACAAATTTGTTCCATCCAGCTCTTGTAAGAAGAATACATTGTTCCTAGCAACTGAATGAATAGAGTAAGGGCTAAGCCATAGATTGTCAAATTTACCATGCTTTCCCTTGTCTTCCCTCTTTGAGTCCCACTTTAAAACTTTGTCCCCAATCTTGAAATTGCTGGCCTTTGTTCTTCTGTCAAAAAGCTTCTTAATGCTGTCCTGTTTCTGCAATGTTTTGTTGTACAATTCCTCTCTGATTTGCTGAAGAAGAGTGGTCTGATTTATTCTTCTGATCATGTCATTATCTTCAGTCTGCAATTCTTGGATAAACTTCATAACTGGTACACCAAGGCTATTAGGAAAGATTGCATCTGTACCATACACAAGCTGAAAAGGTGACATACCAATAGATTTCTTCAGAGTTAATCTGTCAGCCCAAAGTGCATGGACTAGCTTTGTGTGCCAAGACTTTTTATTGTCCTCCAACAGTTTCTTGATTATGTTCACTAAGCTTTTATTGGAAGATTCTGCAAGTCCATTACCTTGAGGGTAATAGGCTGTGGAATGCCCTAGTGTTATCTGGTATTTACGACAGAAGTCAACCATTTTCTTTGATCCAAACGCTGCTGCATTATCTGTGATGATCTTGGTAGGACAGCCAAATCTGGAGAGGATATTGGTTTCTATGAACTTTATAATAACCGAATCATTGGCTTGCCTACAAGGAATGGCTTCTATCCACTTAGTGAAATAGTCTGTGGCAGTAAGGATCCATCTATGCTGGGCAGAAGATGAGGGATGGATTTCACCTATGAAGTCAAGTCCCCACTGTTGAAATGGGGCTTCAACAGTGATTGGATGCAAAGGAAGGGGTAACAATTTTCTTTTGCCTTCGAATAGTTGGCATTTATGGCAAGTAGTGGTCATCTTGTGTACATCAGGAAAAAGAGTAGGCCAATAGAAACCAGCCCTCAAAATTTTGTTGGCTGTTGACTTCCAATATAAATGACCCCCACACTCTCCTTCATGAAATTCCTGCTTAACCTTCTCTGCATCAAACTCAGGCAAACATTTAAGCAATATACCACTAGCATTTTTCCAATAAATACACCTATCTAGAATGCAATAGTTTACTGCTTTCAATTTTAAGAACCTTGCCTTTGTTTTCGATAAACCAGGAGGTGTATTTAAATTAAGCAAAACATAATCGATATCGTCATACCAAGGAGAATTCATAAAATGGTTTTCAATAATGGGAGTTGAGAATTCTTCTTGGCTGTCCAAAGCATTAATCATATTAATATCAAGAACTTCAAAATTGGATTCAGCCATTAATCTAGCTAGACCTTGGCCTTTGATGAGTTTAGTGGGTTTTATCTCTAAATCATATTCGAGAATAACAGCAATCCACTTACCTCTCTTACCATCTGGGTCCTGTGTTAGAATGTCTTTAACAATCGAATTAGGGACAAAGGCAATGATGTGTGAGTGAAGGATGTATACTCTGAAGTCTTTCAATGCTTTAACCAAAGCAAAAGCTTGCTTTTCCATAATATTATACTTCAAAGGGGCATCCCTCAATGCCTTGCTAAAGAATGCAATAGGTTTCTCTTTTCCTTGTGGATTTTTCTATAAAAGGACAGCATCAATGGTATGTTCGGATGCAAACGAGAAGATATAAAAATCTTTTGAAAAATCAGGGCTTATGAGAACCGGTGTTTTGGTTAATGCTTGTTTCACCAGCTCAAAGGATGTCTTTGCTTCCAAGGTCCATTTTATCCCTTGCTCCTTCTTCAACATGTTTGTGATATTTCTAAGGAGCTCTGCCAAGTTAGGGATGAACCTTCTCAAAAAGTGAATCTTCCCAATGAAAGACTGCAACTCCTTGATATTTCGAGGATGAGAGATTTGCAATATGGCCTCAATCCTCTTTGGATCTATCTTTATACCCTCCTCTGAAATGATGTGCCCAAGAAGTTTACCTTCTTGAAGACCGAATAATGTTTTCTTAGGGTTTAAAGATATACCAAACTTTCTGCATTTCTCGAAAACTTTTCTCAAATGTTCTAAATGCTCTTCATCTGTTTTTGAAAATACAATAACATCATCGAGGTATATAATGATGAAGAAGCCCAATTCTTCCGAGAATGCTATGTCCATGGCTCTCTGAAAGGTTGCTCCAGCATTCATTAGACCAAAAGGCATTTTCACATACATGAAAGTGCCCCATGGTGTAGTAAAAGTTGTCTTTAATTGATCATCAGGGTGGACTAAGACTTGATTATACCCTGAATAGCCATCTAGCAAAGAAATTCTTTTAGACCCTACTACCCAATGTAAAATATGATCCATCTTAGGTAAAGGGTAGATGTCTTTTAGTGAAGCTTTGTTTAAATTTCTAAAGTCTATACAAAGCCTGATTTCTCCAGTCTTCTTCCTAACGGACACCAGATTAGATACCCACTCAGAATATCTAATAGGGACAATAATACCAGCTTCATACATTTTTCTGATCTCCTTCTCAACCAAAGGAAGCTGAACAGGGTTTATTCTGCGCAGTTTCTGTTTGAATGGTTTTTGGTTTTCTTTGAGAGGGATTTTGTGCTGTATTATTTCAGTGTTGTAGGACTTAAGATCTTCGTAAATCCACGCAAAAACATCAGAAAATTCTTTAAACAGCTCTAAATATTTGAGCTTAATGTGAGCTGGCAACGTTTTAGACAGTTTAATCATTTTCGGTTTTTCCTCACTGCCTATATTGCACTCCTCTACTTCAGTCTCTACAGGTTCCAGTTTTGGTTTATTGGCCACATCGTTAAAATTGAACAACTCCTCTTAAGGTGTTAGACCACTCGGCAAATTTTCATCTTTAGAATGCAGAGTTTGTAATTCTTCCATTTCTAACTCTACACTCAATTCTATTTTGTTCCTAAGTTTGCTAGACAATAGGTTAATATTGGCAGGTTGAGGAGACGATTCTTCTTCACCAAGAAAGTTTTCTTCACTGCAGTCTGTATCATCATCTGAATCTGAACTGTGGAGTTCGAACTCATTTCTGAATTGCATGAAGTCTTCTATTTGTTTGTCATTGTCAAACACTTGCCAATATTTTTCGTTATCAGGCACTGTCGGTCTAAATTTTATCGGAGTTGTGTTGTCTCCAGTCTCATATGGCATTAGACATGTCCTGGCCGCAAAAGCTAAATTGTGGGCCGCAATGTTCTTTTTCCTTGGGATGAAACTCAGGTTTGACTCCTCAAATGTTGTCAAAAGATCCGTGACATCATTCCGATAGGCTCTAAGTCTGGGATGATTCGCATTATACTCCCCATTGACTTGCCTAATGATTAACTCAGAATCCCCGTACACATTAATTCTTCTGGCTCCTAATTTCTTCAAGAGATGCAAGCCTAAGAGAAGGGATTCATATTCTGCTATGTTGTTGGAACACTGAAAGTTTAATTTGCATGAGATGCATTCTGTGTGGTTGTTTTCAGTGTTAATGATCCAAACACCTACACCAGCATTATTTCTAGTGCATGACCCATCAAAATACATACTCCATAAAGGACTGTCTTCAGTTTCGTCTGTTTGGCGATTGTCCTTTTTAACTATGGTGCCTTCTGACTATTCATGATTAGCCGCACCCAATTGAATTTGTTTTGACTCCTCAAATTCTTCAATATATTGAGGGATGATGCCAGAAATGTGAGGGGTATTTTCTGGGTTGTTAAGTCCTAAAAACAATGGACTCATAACCGGTAAATCAAGACCTATGCTTTGTTTACTAATGTTTTCACATGTGGCAAACTGTTTGGACACTTCTGCATTATTATACTCTTCTTCCCTGTCAGCCTTTAATTCTGTTAAAGTGACTTGCTCACTAGGAGTTTCATTGTTAAACATGATAAAAGAATCAAGGCCTATATTGACAAAATATATAGGAGAGTTTTGTGGTCTGTCTTGACTTGTAACCGTGTATTGCATATGAGACTCCCTGTAAAGTCTTCTGGTCTGATTGAAAACCGGGATGGTCGCATATATCATGTCCATCTGCATAGTCCCCTGTAACTTAGCTCCCCAGGATCTTGATAATAGCATTCCATACTTTGGGGGGACATCAGCCACAACAATGTCCATGAGTAAACATTTGGCTGGAATCTGGGCTAGGTTAACACAGAGGTCTTTGATCAATCCTAGACATTTTATTCTATTTGAGTCAAAGGAGTATAGGTCTTTGTAGGGTCTGGTAATTTCTAAACCAAGGCTCTCCATCACAACTTTAGGCATTAAATTATGAGAAGCCCCGGAATCATGCATAGCATTGTGTAGAATTTTGTCATGAATGTTCAAGCTCACATAAAAGGGAGGAACTGGTCCTTCTTGAAACTTCCCTTCAATCTTAGGGCCAAAAATCAACTCTGGTAGGTCGTCACTAAGATTAACCGTATCTCCATTTTCCTCTATATTTAAAGCCTTCAAAATTTGGTTCCTATATACATGTTGGGCAGCTAACTCAGTTAGTGGAACAGAGATTTTGATCTTTAAGATTTCCTGTTCCAGGCTGAAAGGAGTTTGATTCTTTGAAGCACTTGTTTCAACCTTATTAGCTGTCACTCTATCAACAATTACAACTTGCTAATTTGTTTTATTTGACACAACTGTTGTAGAAGGAGTACTAGCTGAAGCGTTAGTACTACTGATGTCTGCACTCTGTTTTTCAGAATTTTGAGTGTTTTTCTCTTTATCTTTACCAGAATTATCAGCCACTGTTTTGTCTTTTTGTTTGGCTGTTTTAGGTTTGGCTGCGGTGCTGCCTTGAGAGGATTTGTCAGAGGTTTTGGTGTTGGGGGCTTGTTGACTGGTCTTACTTCTAAGGTCATATTCTCTTTGAGGTTCTATGACGACATTTTCCATGTCTTGATAATTATTTTCATTACCATCTCTTTTGTCATCATAAGGAGTGTAAAGACCTTGTTTTCTATCATAATGAACTTCCAAGTCATCATCTTCTTCCCCAAACATGTTGATATCCTCTTCCTCTGTTATTTCTTCTGTTTCTTCAACCTCACTTACATAGTTTTAATGAAAGGGAGGGGTGATCTGTTGATCATCTTCCCTAGGTCTGTTTGGGGGTTGGTTCCTTCTAACACTCTGATTCTGGTTTCTATTTTGAGGAGCAGTTTGATTTTGATTTGCTTGTGCTCTCTTAATTATGCTCATCTCTTTCATCATTTCTTCCATCATTCTCTCCATTTTTGAGTTGGAAGTAGAAGGTGTGGATTCCTCTCTAAAATATACTCTCTTTTCGCTCTTCATTCTTGCTCTTTTCTCCATCAAGTTCACTTCCACAGAAAGAGCACCCCTTTGCATGTCTTCAAGAGTTGCAAAATCTCTCTCTCTTAGTGAATAGGTCATTTCTGGATCGAACCCTTCAGGAAATTTGTTTAAAGCTGAGCCCTGAGGAGGTTTTATTCAGGGGAAAGTGCATTATAGACGCTGTTAAATCTGGTACAATAAGCTTGTACACTTTCCCCAGGGTTCCTATGGAGATTGTTATAGTCAGCAAGGACTTGGAGAGGATTCTTTCTCACTTCCCATTTGTTTAAGAATGTTTGATGGAAGGCTTGGAGATCGTTAATACTATGGGGGGTTAAACCTTTAAACCATTTTCTTACTTCTCCCCCCAAACTTTGAGCAAATAGTCTCAACTTGATAGAATCATCATCAATTTCGTTTCTGTCAAAGTAGTCATTCATCTTGTCCACATGTTGAGATGCTGTTATAGTATTAATAGCATCATATAATGGAATTTTGGACTGATAGTCCTGTGGAAGATTGACTAATGGTATAGGAAGGACTAAGGGAGCATACCATGTTGCCATGGCAGGAGGTGGAGGTGGATTTACAGAAGGGAAAGCGGGCTGAGGTGAAGTGGTTTGAACAGTGGATGTAGGGTGAGTAGAAGTGGATGGACCAGGAGTAGACTGTTGAGATGATCTTGGATGAGAGACACCTAAATTGTGAAGGAAATGTAAATCAGGAGGTGTTGTTTCTCTGCCACCAGGATGTTCACTTGTTTCGGGAGATGAAAGTGAAGATTCAGAGTCTAACTAGATTATATCATCAAATGACCTAGTCCTAAATGGATTCACTAAGTCAGCTTGTGATTGTTGCAGAGCTGAAAGATTTTCAGGGACTGAATTAGCTCTCAAGGGTGATCTGAAAACAGTTAATAATTTAACCTTAGGAGACTTCCAAAGGATACTTTCTGGATTATCAACTATTTCAGGTGGGTTAGGGTCAGGATGGGCTCTAGTGTGAATCTTTTTAGAAGCCACTATGCTATGTTGTTTAGACCCAAAACAAGAAAAGTTCAACCAGATATGACAATCTTCGAAAGGTCAACTAATCTGTTTTCTTAGTTCTAATCCCACAGCCTTTTAACCAAGTTTAAAGGGTATTGTAATGATGAGGGTTCTTCCCAGCGGAGTCTTAAGGTCTGTTCAGGATTGTGGAGTCGCCAGGTGGAAAGCCTAGAATGTTTTCAAAGGAGTACACTATCCACCACAGTGTTTGTGAAACATTCCTGTTCAAGGATATCTCAAAACACAACAAACTCTAACCAGAGATTGACTGGGAGGGCATTCACCAGATATGTCACCTCAAAAAGAGGATGAAATCCGGAGGCTACCTGGCCCTTTCCAGAATCTGTCTTAAGAGTATAGAGTAAAACACATCAACAACTTGCAAACAAGATATCAAAAACTAGTGTTTTACTACCAATCTAAAATGTTTTTGGTATTTTTTTTATTTTTTTTTGAATTGTTTTATTTGTGGTTTAGAAGAATGTCCTAACTTTGACTCAAAACTTAGCTACGGTTATGAAACAAAGACAGTCTATCCTTATGGCTAAGCCAGCTGATTTTTCAAGGTTAGATGAAGTCTTAAGAGAAACCTAGGGTTTGCCTAGTTTGTCACTGATTCAAACAAGTTTCATCATAATTACCTATGTTAGGTAGTGCTTGAAAAGGCTACTTTTTACTCTAGTTAATAAAGAAAATGCTCTATGAACCAAATCTCTGACGTCGTATGATTATCTTTAAATGAAAATGATTCTGGGTTCGATAAGTCCCCAGCGGAGTCGCCAGAAATGTTAGGTTCTGGTGGCTTTAGCTGGTCAATAAAGCAAGTGCTCTATGAACCAAAATGCAAGCTTCCTTATGAATAGATTTGAAAGTGAAATATTATGAGTTTTTCCCCAGCGGAGTCGCCAGAAATGTTAGGTCTCTATAATTTATTAGAAAGATTGGGAGAGTCCAATCACAGAGTTAACATCATTTCAACCAAACTTTGGGATTCTAGGATCTAGCCCTCCTGAATCCGGAGAGGGATCTCTCCAATATATACAAAGATGGATATTGTCTTTGAAAAGCTTAAGGTAATGATATTAGGCTAGTTATGAAGGCCAAGGGTTTTGTTTTGTTTTGGATGGTTGAGCATGAAATGTTACTTGAGGGGAAAGTCCTAAGTGCAAAAAAGTTTCAAAAGTGAGAAGTTGCAAGCAAATAGAACAGTTTTGGCAGATAGATAGATATAACGCTGGTTTTTAGTCCATTGGGCTATGGAGTCATATCTGGGCTTTAATTGAACAACAGCATCAAGTGTGATCCAAGGGGCAAGTCATCTATACCACAAGATTATTGAGATTAAAATGATGAAATGGAAACATTAAAATGTTGGAGGGGTGGAAACTGATAATAATTTCTCAGAGGATTTATAGTCAGTCCAAACAAGAAAAGCCTCTTAAGTAACTGTTTTAAAACCAACCAAGGACAAGGCTAACCATAGAATTCTTGGGCAAGTTCTTATTAAAGCAGCTTAATTGACAAACAATCCAGTAATCCACATAATTACCTTCAGAAAGTATGAAAACACATAAGAAAAACAGAGTGTAACTTAAGATCAGATAAAGTACTTTTAAACCTAGTCTGCTTTCACTCAACACCAAGGGAAACTTTCAGAATCTTCCTTTGGAGAAAAGAATCTAGGAATCAGGGCAAACCATATCTTCTCTAGTCTAACTTTAATAGAAAATAATGGAAATAACATTCGAGAACAATGTTTGAGCAAACAGAAGGACGAGGGAACGCCAACATTCCTAACTATTTAAACTGTATTGAATCATTCTTAAATAAACAAATCTGAAGAAAACATTAAGATAAATATTTCTCAGCTAGAGAAGGTTACTGCTATACAGAAAATCCCAACCCTGTTTAAACTGTTCTTTATAGAGGGAAAATGAACAATATGGCATACATAGAAGGAAAATGATTAACAAAGAAAGAAGCACTTCACCAGTGATAAAGACCAGGATCCCAAGAAACAAATTTTATATTGATTTCAAACCAGTTACAATCTTCAAGTCCAATGTTTTAGTTCAGCAATCATCTTCACTATTCAACCTAACTACTCTAGCACAAACAGAGCTTCAAGGGCCAGTGAACACTATGTACAAATAGAAGTCTCGAGCTCAAGTGTATTTCAAAGTTCTGCAACCAACGATTTCTCATCTTCTTTTGAGGTATTTATAGGAGAATGAGGAGGTGATCTGAGAAAAGATCTCTCAGGATAATTAATACAGGTTCAAGACTTCGTGGCCCTTTGAGGGGCTCGATGAAGAAGTTCACAGGTGGAACACTGTATTAACTATTTTACATTTATGAATTAAGCTCAGCAGGAGCTTTATTTGACTTTGAGGCTCTGTACGCTGTGTGGAGTAATTTCTTGGCTGCGCTGGAGGCGAATATCAGATTTTCTTCAATAATTTCGGCCTTTATTTGAATGCTTTGAAGCAACAGGTGGCTCGGTGGTAGCTGAGGAATCAATTTGCCTCAGATGTGGCAGTGGAGGCTTTCTGTCTGATAAAACACTTTAGGTTTTCCTTTAAACTGTGTTTTAGATTGGGGATTAGGCTTTTGATAACTGTCTTCGTCGTAATCCCCATAAAAACTGTCTTCAATCTTCATCTGCTGTGCTCTGTCTTCAAAACTGATACTCTTTAACTGTGTTTGAATTAAAATAGTGTCTTGTCGATGCGCAGACCAGCACTGGGCTTTACGGCATCAATACTCATAGAGTACTGACGAAACATGGAATAGAGCCCCGTGGATGGCTTCTCTGTAATGAAATGAGGGCATGAGAATCGTCATTCCCAGCCCTTGGCATTTCTTCGTTATACAATGGAAAACCATTTAGAACACCTGCATCAAACACAAAACAATTAAGAAATCCTGCGAAAAATAGGTTTAAACTGCTTCAGATGGCAGGGGAGGAGTGTGGCCTTCGGATGAAAATATCTAACAGTGGAGATCGGCGCAAAACAGGAAAATGAGAGCGGGGAGAAGAAATAAGGCGGGGTGGTTTTGGACCGTCCGATCTGGACACATGGACGGTCCAGATCTAATCGGAGGATCTCAATCGAGGGTGGCAGGCAAGTGCATGCGATGTAAATTTCCAGTGCGATTAAGCGCTGGCCGTTGATCTGCAGATTAGATCGATGGAGGAAGGTGAATCGGAGGGTTTTAGAAACGATGCAAGACTTGTGATCGGAGGGAATAAGGACCGTTGGATCTTCGGGAGGATGGACGGCTCAGAGTGGATCGAGGATTGGAATTCGGGAGGGCAGAAAAGGGGATACGATTGAAACGCAGCGATGCAATTGAGCGCTGTCCGTCCGATCATCAGGGAGATGGGCGGCCCAGATTTAATCGGAGGATCGCAATCGGGGAGGTCACACAACAACATGCGATTGAAACTTTGCGATTGAGCCCTTTGTGATTGAGCACCGGCCGTTGATCTGCAGATCAGATCAATGGCGGGGAATGAATCGGAGGGATCGCAATCGGAGGTCGCAGAGATGGGCATGCGATTGCGTAACAGGGAAAAGTTGCGATGCGATTTTCGGCGGACCGTTGGATTGAAGGACTAGATCAACGGTCAGGATTGCTTCGATCTATGCACCGGCAGAAAAAACCTTTAAACATATGAAAACCAAATTTTTTTGCAATAAAAACCAGTTATAATGGATCGGGCGGAAAATATATAAGTTAAAGGGAAAAGGCGCCCGATTGCGGGGCCGGTGGTTTTCACGAAATGTAATATGCCCGGGAGTATAAAGACAAGGGCCAATCGCAATCGGGCCATTGAGCCTGGTCTTTCCGATCAACCCATTGTGTTGTTTCTGATTGCGATTGCGCGATCGGCTCTTTTCAATCAACCCATTTATATTTATCACGTGATTTTAAGTTTTTAACTTAAACTTTCGGAAAGTGGGTTTTTGGGTTTACAAAGGAAAATATTGATCGGGGGGGTTTTATATGAAAGGCTAATCGCAATCGGAGCTTTGTAATGGTTCAAAGTTATGCTCCCTTGGATATTTTCGATCAGCGCCGAAAATCTTTGGCGTTTGGTTTTGACACATGGGCATGTGGGGGGAAGTGGTTTAGGACTTAGCCCAAGGGGCTTAGGTCCATAGCAATACAAATTTGATTTTTTATGAGAATTTTCAAGGATTTTAATGGATTTTGGGGTTCCGAAATAGTTAAAAAGTGAGTTTTTAACTATGAAAGAGGAATTTTTCATAAATGGAAGAAGGGGACTTATGAAAACAAGGTAGTTTTGATGGAGAAAAAGGGGAGCAGATGAAAGGTTTTGAGAAGAGGAGAAATGACGGTCTTTCATTTGGAATCAGCAGAATTTTCTGAGTATAAAAATGGGACAGCAAATGAGGATTTTGGACAGAGGCATGAGGCCTACAAGGAGTCTTCAAGAGCCAACAATTTTTAGTGATAAAATTTGTTCCTTGGAGGCTCAAAAAAGATTTAGCCATCTTTTGGTATAACAAAATATTACAGGTGGCTAACAGTTTTAACCTCCATGATTAATTTGGTTTAAGACCTCTAGGAATTCATCAATCACCTAGCCGATGTCACGTGCACCAGTGGAAAATGATGAAATTAGTGACTAGGTGACTAAAAAAGTTAGTCACCACAATTATTTCAAGTGAATTACTACCAAATTTGAACAATTTTAAGTGACCAAACTAAAAATGACTAACTTAAATGACTAATTAGTCATTTAAGTTAGTCGCTTTTAGTTTAGTCACTTATTATCTAGTCATATATTTTATCCCTAGACTAAATTAGTCATTTTTAGTTCGGTCACTTAAAATTGCTCAAATTTAGTAGTAATTCACTTGAAATAATTGCGGTGACTAAATTTTTTAGTCACCTAGTCACTAATTTCATCATTTTTTACTAGTGGATATAGGAGACTGGGTATTTTTACGGCTAAAACCATACAAAAAAATGTCCCTCAAGCAAGCTAAAAAGGATAATAAATTATTTCCAAAGTACTATGGTCCTAACAAGTTGTTGCAAAAGATTGGTAATATGGCATACAAATTGGAGCTTCCTACTTCTTCACGAGTGCATCCAATTTTCCATGTTTCATGCTTAAAGAAGGTTATAGGGGATAAACTTCTAGTGCAAACAATATTTCTAGAACTTGATGAGGAAGGAAAAATCATATTGGAACCTGAAGCAGTCACGGAAATAAGAACCCTACAACTACGAAATCGATCAATGTTGAAGTATCTCATCAAATGGAAGAACTTACCCACTGAAGATTCTACATGGGAGGATGAGAATTTTATACAGAAGCATCTGGAGCTACTCAAGCATTGAGGACAACACTTTTTTGAAGGACAGGGGCATGTTAGGTCCCTATATTACTAGTATAGTCCCTTATTATTGTTAGTGTAACCCCTTTATTGTTATTGTTGTACCCTTGTAACCCCATTATTGTTATTATTGTGCCCTTACATTTTTATTGTTAGGTTAGCTAGGATTATATTATGGCCCCATGGAATCCTATATATAGAAAGGAGGTTTTTTCATTTGTATCATCCAAAAAATTTTCATTTATGTAATGTATTGGAGGTTCCCCCCTCGAAGTGGCTGATTTCTAAGGCGTTGATCTCTCTTTTATTCTATTTTTGGAGATGGTTTCATAACATTCAAGGCATGAATAATAGCCGCCAAATCAATATCAGGAGTCACATATTTCTGCTCATGCTCATCCAGTTTCCTCGACTCATAACACACCACCTATCCCTCCTGCATCAAGACTCCACCAAGTCCTCTCTTGTAGGCATCTGTACACACTACAAACTCTTTGTCTGAATCTGAAATCTTATGAACTGGGGCATTTGTCAACAACTTCTTCAACTGCTCAAAATTTGCTGCACTTTCCTCTGTCCATTCAAATTTGTTACCTTTTCTTTGCAATGATGTAATCAAATATGAAATGCGTTATAAGTTCTCGATGAAACTACTATAGTAACTTTCTAGTCCCATAAATGATCTAACTTCATCTACATTTCTAGGAGCTTCCCACTCCATGATAGCCCTTATCATTTCCGGATACATTATTATTCCTTCCTTGGAAACAATATGTCCCAAGTAATGCACCCCTGTCTGAAAGAAACTACATTTACTAAGATTGGTATACAACTGATGATCTCTTATCAATATCAATATTTTTTCTAAGTGCTCGACATGATCTTCCTCATTCTTAGAATATATATAAATATATCCTTAATGAATAAAATCACAAAATTCTCTAGATAAGTATGTAACATACTATTCATCAAGCACATAGAAGTAGTTGGGGCTTCAGTCAAACCAAAGGAACAACAACAAACTCATAATTCACGTACATGGTCCTGAAAGAATTCTTGTAGGTGTCGTCTTGTTTGATGCATACCTAATGGTATCCTGATCTCAAATCAATCTTTGAGAACACTATTACTCCCTTCAACTAATCAAACAAGTCATTGATCCTCATAAATGGGTACCTATTCTTGATTGCCACCTTATTCAACTACCTGTAATCAATGCACTACCTAAGAGTACCATCCTTCTTCTTCACAAATAATACTGGTGCAACCCAAGGTGATACACATGGTCTTATGTATCCCTTGTCAAGCATTTTATTAAACTACAACGTCAACTCTACCAACTATAGAGTGTTCATCCTATAACGTTCCTTCGATGTTGTTGTTTCCCCTGGTACCAACTCAATAGAAAAGCATACTTCCCTATGATAAGGAAACTTTTGAATCTCTACCGGAAATACATCTTGGAACTGCCACAATATAAGGTGCCTCTTGAATATTTTTGCATCCTCAACATCGTTACCCTTGTCATTGGAAATATGAACTCCAAACATCACACACCCTTTCCTGCAAATACACTTAGCCTACCAAGTGGTGACCATCCTCACTGATGTACTTCTTCTTTCCTTGCAATATTCTCTTTTCCCCATTATCATCTAGGAACTTAATGGACTTCTCATATCATTCTACTTTAGTCCTGTGGAGGTGTTGTAACATTATTTGGTTTTGATAAGTTAGCACATTAGTCAAAAATAAATTGAAAATGTCAAGTTAGGATATGGATGAAAAATAAAAACAAATAAAAATGTTAGGACTATTGTTGATTTTAAACACCCATATCCAATAAAAAGTTAGATGTTAGTTGCCCTAAAAAATGAAGGCATGAAAATGTTAGGCAAAGAAAAAGAAAAAAATAAATGCTTTAGTTTAAAAAATGGATAAGTCCAAAGGCTGCTTATTTAAATGCACCGTTTAAAATGTTTAATTTTCATTTAATTATGGTTAATCAACTTTAAAAGGCGTTAATCCTAGTTAAAAAATATTTGACATCAAAACATTATGTTAGGCGCATATTATTTTTTAAGCCTAAGTCACTAAGTGACAAAACATGTCTTGTCGGCTTTGATAAAATGAACACATCTTCCGTTGATACATATTTTCCCCACCCAGATCAACGACGGGGAGAGAGTTTGCACCCCCCTCGACCATTTCCCGTAAACACAGGGGAGGTCTGAAAAGAAGTTTTAATGGCGGGCGTCTACGCCTTACATGTCGCAACCACATGACTTCACACCTCCCCCGCTCAAAATCGGAAATTGTCCGCTACCCCCTTCGAATTCTGCCATGGTTCTTCATCCGTCAACGACCATTCACCCCGCACCATCACCATTTATCCTTTGCCCAATCACACACCACCTCCTACCACATCTGTAGCAAAGTATTCATATCTGTTTGTCCAGCTTGTCATATATGTTTCCTCCTATTCATTTATTACAACTCCACTCCCAGGACGTTGGCCTCCATGTCACAACTCCGCTCAAAATCATTAAAGCTGCTATGGTTACCAACAAACCATTAGTTAGACCCTGGATGTTATAAATAAACCCGAGACCTCCTCATTTTCACTTTTTGTCTGACTTGTTACCGTTTCTTGTAGGTTAAAAAAAAATTTGCGCACAATCTTCTGCAATGATCCAAATGGAAAATGGCATCCACCCATGGTATTCATCTACCCATGTTATCCATCCACCCATGGAATTTACCCATGATATTGTAAATTTCATTGACCCATGGTATTCATCCACCCATTGTATTTATTCGCCCATGGTATTGTAAGTGAAATCTATCCATGATATTCATCCACCCATGCTATGTATCCACACATGGTAGTCACCCACACATGGAATTTACCCATGGTATTGACCCATGGTATCCACCTATGGTATCTACACATGCTATTATAACTCAAAAAAGGCTATAAATAATAAGCCTCAATTTGTAAAATGACAGATTTTCCACCACAATGTAGCTTCTACAGTTATTCTCTATTTTAATAAAACAAGTTTCTTTGTGGTTTTATTTTATTTGTGTTCTCTCTTTTTTTCTAGCTTTCTAGTTTTGCAGATCTTGTCAGATCCATTTCAACTTTTTAGATATTGGGGGCCTCCCCCCAAGATCCAGATCAGTGGCATCAGATTCAGGTTACGAGTCCATGAGAATGAGGGTTTGAAGCATATTTTAGTTTCAATTTTTGGTAGAAATCTTCAGCAAACTCCATGAATTTCTTGGGCGACGAGTTTGAAGATCATATATGAAAATTTTGGTGCAAAATTTACAAAATAAAAGACTAGATCTGGATTCCTTGCAAAAAACCACCCAAATTAAAAAAAAAAAATCAGCCGAATTGGAGTTCGAATGAGGGAGATATCGCTGATTCTAAATCAGCAATATTGCAGAAAATGTTCTGATGACAATTCGTGGACGGCGGCTTTCCTATCATTTTTCACAGTTTTCATTGCAAAATTTCAAATAAATGGCTATAGATCTGAGCTCCCCTTGAAAAATCACCTAATTTCAAAAAAAAAATCGATCGAATTGGAGTCCGGATGTGGGAGTTATTGTTGATTTAAAATCAGCTATTTTGTTCAGAAATTTTGTGACGGAGAGACAGTTCTTGCTCAAATCTGAGAGTCTAGAGTCTCCAAATAGTGGTTTCAAACACACGAGAAGATGCATAATGATCATTCCATTTCCAAAAATAGGTTATAATAAATATTCCGAGTTATATTAACCGAGTTATGCTCATTTTAAATCTGGAGCAGCATTCGGAGCGGGTTCCCTTTGGAGCCGTGCTCTCCCACCCCGCTTTAGTAGGCACCTACTTCACATTCATTGGTTTCAACATAGCATCATTTGGATTGGGTTATTTGGAGACGTGCCCTCCCACCCAAAGCTATGTAGGCACCTGCTACTTCATCAACAATCAGCATCACAGTTATGGGTCAACCACAAAAAATTCCATTTCATCGAAGTCCATTTGCTAGGCTGCACACTGTTAGTAACACAATTGGTCACAAGCATTACAGGGTATCTCTATCCTCGGATCTTCATTTGTCATGGTTTTGGTTCATCCAAAAACCCACACTTCATCGAAGTCCATTTACTAGGCCGCACACTGTCAATATCATAGTTGGTCACAAGCATTACAGGGTATCTCTATCCTCGGATCTTTGTTCATCGCGGTTATGGGTTAACTACACAAAACCCTTCTCTTCAGTGGCTCTTCATATTCAACAAATGCTTCTCGAGAGAGAACTTCACGTAATGGGGACCATTGCTTCTTAAGGAAGGAGGAATGATCCGAATGGAAAATGGCATCTACCCATGGTATTCATCTACCCATGTTATCCATCCACCCATGGAATTTACCCATTATATTGTAAATGTCATTGACCCATGGTATTCATCCACCCATTGTATTTATTTTCCCATGGTATTGTAAGTGACATCCATCCATGATATTCATCCACCCATGTTATGTATCCACACATGGTATTCACTCACACATGGAATTTACCCATGGCATTGTAAGTGGTTTCTACCCATGGTATTGACCCATGGTATCCACCTATGGTATCTACACATGGTATTGTAACTCAAAAAAGGCTATAAATAAAAAGCCTCAATTTGTAAAATGACAGATTTTCCACCACAATATAGCTTCTACAGTTATTCTCTGTTTTAATAAAACAAGTTTCATTGTGGTTTTATTTTATTTGTGTTCTCTCTTTTTTTCTGGCTTTCAAGTTTTGCAAATCTTGTCAGATCCATTTCAACTTTTTAGATCTTGGGGGCCTCCCCCCAAGATCCAGATCATGCAAATATAAATAATCTGTCACCAGATTCTCTCAGTCTGATATTTGTTACCCATTCAGCCCATAGCTTTCTCTATTTTCATTACTTATGTCTGTCAAATATGGCCCCAAAGGGTAAATATAAGAAGACAAATACAGAAGAAAGCGTTGTTGCCACAAACCTGGCCGATCTTGACCATGTTCCCCTCATTGAATCCCTTTTCAAAATTGTAGATGCAAAATGTGAATTCGATTTCCACGAATTACATCTCTAGCTTAAACAAAAGTACCTTGAAAAAGAGGATCCCATCAGATTCTGGGAGTCACTATTGCCCTTTTTTAGCTTTTCAAAAACAAATCCATCTCCTGACCTGGTTATCTGGTGTCAAGCTAGATATGACCTTGTAAAATTTATAGTGATGGCTCATAATGGAGACATTCTAATCACCATCTCTGCTGAGATAATCAACCATATGCTCCTAATCCCTACATCAGACTCCCTTGGCCATTTTTCACCAGCAACTCTTATGGATCTTTACCATAAGCTGGCTTTTCCACAGAGAGCTCAAATATTTGAAATATTTTTTCTTGAGGATGTTGAGATTCCCAAAAAGAATCCACCCTATCCATATTCCATATTCCTTGAAGCTTCCAAGCACTATATTTCCTTACTTTCTTACCTGTTAGGATATCCAGATGAAAAAACTGTAGATGAACCTATCCTTGGATTCCTCTATATATTTAATAAAGATAAACAACCAACATTCATGTATAATTACAGCTAGTTATTGGCTTATAATATACATGAACAATTCATGAATCTCACCACACAAGGAGTGTTTAAGTACAACTCTGTACTTATACATATGTTTCTTTTTCAGCAAGGAGATATTTTTCCCATGAAACTCATCAAGCAGGATGAACGAGGAGGGAATCAATTAGTGATTCATTGGATAGAAAAAATCAAAGCTACTTCAAAACATTCTTCATTTTCAGATTTTATGGATACATTCATACATCCAGTGGCACAACTTCTTAACAAGCAGACAGAGCTAGGTATTGGAGATGAGATAAAAATAATTCTACATTTAAGTGAGAAAACTAAAACTGGTGACTGGTATTTATATCAAAACTACATAGAGATAAGGGTGTATGGTTGCGATCTTGCACCATACAAGTTCCTTAAATATATTCCTATGAAAATATTTTCTTTGGAATATATTAGGTAGATGATCAACATGGATGACCTGTACTTTGTGTTAGGTAAAAGTAAATACAATTTAAAATCAAGTCAAAGATTGGATCATTCATCTACAACATCAAATCAGTTGGTATTGAGGTAGACACAGTGTTAAAAAATATGAATTTTCAGCCTTCTTTCACCTGGTATTATGACCCATTTGGAATAATCTATACTCTAAGAGTTGAATTGAAAAAAACTCCCTATAACCATACTCCAAGACCAGAGATGGAGAAATTTAGAATCAAGAGCAGTGGACTGCGAGAACCCTTCAAGAAGTAGACGAACATGTTTTATCTACATCTAATACATAGACTCCAGTTGCTCAGAGCAAGTAACAAAAGAGGGTAAGAGAAGAAACTACATCAGTTGTGGATATTACGAAAGAGTTCATTATGCAACAGAAGAAGCCAAGATTGGCTTGAAATTTACAACAGAAGAAAAACAACTGGAGATAATTGATCTTGGAGATCCAGAGGTTTCTACATTAGCAGGAACCAGTGTTCGAAACACTGCTCCTACAACTTCACCTTCTAGAGAACCTTTGGAAATTATTCAGTCTACAGGGACCAGTTCCACAAATGATCAAAACATCTTCTCAAGGTTCCTTGAAATCAAACAGAAGAATGAGACTTTAAAGTCTACTATATACATCCAATTTTGGAAACAAACTTCTACCTCTCAACATAGACTTCTTTTTTCTTTTGAAAGTGAGAAAGGAAAAATGTGGATGGCTTTTCTGCAAGCCCAAGTACCATTTCCCAAGTCTCCAACATAATATAAAAGACTGTATTTTCATTTGATGCTAATCAAATCCATCAAATTGATCAGATGGATATGCACAGGCAGTCTGGTGAAATGTTGTTTTCCACTATGACAACTACATCAATGTCTCTCACTAAACTTAGGATTTCTCTATCTAATTTTCAATCTCATCTCAATATTAAAAATATATCTTCCTTAGCTAAATACAACAAGCTTAAGTCCTTGGAATATCTTTTAGTCAAGATTGGGTATGACTCAAAGGACTGTAAGGCATTAAAAGAGATACTTAAAAATAAAAATGCAAACATTCGAGCTCTGTGAAAGCAGTTAAAACTGCCTTCAACTGAGGATCCACAAAGCAAAGAAATTGAAGAGAGTGAGTAGAACAAGGAGGAAATTCTCAAGCTTATCATTGAGTAAAATATAAAACTAAATAAGATGGAAGAACATATTGAAGGGCTACTAAAGGAGAATGAAGCGGCACAACTTTCTATGGTTCCAGTCACAACAGTTCTGATAGCAGTTGCAGGTACATAACCTAGCTTGTCATCAAAAGCCATTGAGTCTACATGAACAACAACTGATCCAACAAGATTATCACAAGAATTGGCCTCACAAAAACAGGAAAATGAAAAGATACTACAAAAATTCCAAAACTTAGAGTTGTAGAAGATAAAAAATGATACTCTATATATGGAGGAGTCGCAAAAGTCACATAGATTTGGACTTAAGATTAAAAGGTTGGAAAGTGATTCCCTAATGGTAGATACCTTGGCCCAAGCTAAGGAAAATATCTGGACAGACATCAGCCAATCCATGACAGAAGTATGGCCATCCATACAAATAATATTTGAACATCAAGAACTCATTACTAGATGCAGAGCATAAACAGAAGTACAAAAATCAACCTTGAAGACCAAGCCAACATAAGCCACAGATATGATAAAAGTTTTAAATTCAAAAAATAGAGAAGAGCTGGAGGAGATAAACATTCCTGACATAACAACTACCATCTTAGAGATAAAGAAGGTCTTAGAAAAGAAGAATTCTATCAACCAACTGGAGACAAAGTGTCAAACCTTGGACATTGCTAGCCAAAGGTTTCATTCAAAGCTTAATGTTTTAAATCAGAAAGGACTACCAGTATTGGTAGCCTTAAATGATAAGTTTATCAAAATAGAAGATTATTGTAAGAAATTGTATATTATTGCAACAGATAGAGCTAAATTTGTAGGGATCAAAGGGCATATTACAGGGAAGACCTCTCTGGAAGCCTTAGAGTTCAATTTGACCATCAAGCATGAGATTAGACATATGTTCCTCAACAAGCCCACTTTCGAAAGATACACAGAAGTGGATGAATTATTTAGAAAGATGGTTAATTTTCAAATCTCAAGTGAAGAAAGATGGGATAAATTGTGTGATACAATTGAGTAATTTTTGATACTAACAGTATGACAACACAACAAAATTTCAAGGGTCAAGTCATCAACAACATCCTTCAAAGCAGTGACACAACATCCAAAATTTTCCATCTTCCTATTATTTGATACTATTTTTGTAATCAGTTTTAGATATTTTCATAGTCTTAGAACTAGTATAAATAACTCTCATCACGAGTTATTAAGGGTTGCACCCTTGGATAAGCATTTTGTAAGCAACAATGTACAAGCTTTTGATCATTAATAATAAATGACAAATCGTGGATTTGTTTCATACAACCTTGTTCCCTTGTGAGTTTTCCTGTTTATTATTACATTCTTTTTTTTGCATGTATTTAATTTTTATGAAGATAAGTAGGTGAGATTAACTAAGTTTCAGTTTTTTTAGATTCTTCCTGAAGTTATTATCTATATCAGAGAATGATTTACTGAACTATCTGTTTATGTAAGTCCCTCTCATCAATAAATTATCAACATCTTCATAATGTGAAATATATTTTGTTAAAATTTTTGACATTGTTTGAACGTTTTCACACTTATGATCTTTTAAAACATTCTATTTGAATAATTACATAATCATATCTTCTTACATATTCTGCTTAATCAATTGCAAATCTAAATCACTGTGTGGAATAAAACAACAACCCTTTGCCTTATTAATTAATATTATCTAAAGGTTTAGACACAATTATTGAAAAATTATTTTATGCATTGGTCATCCAAAAATTCCAACCTTAAAACAAAACAAAACATTATAGATGCTCCGGCATAATTTATTGACCCCAATTATCTTAGAGGACAACATCGGAATGGCGTCATTGCCCAGGAATTGAATTTGAATTTTTTTCCCCGGGGCAATGATTAAATCCTATTCCTTTAAGGGTGATTAAATGTCTATTTAGGTCAAAAAATTTCACCCGGCGACTCCATTGAACCCAAGATGGCCCCTTCAAAGCATACCAGGTCTCATTCTGCTTCTGAAATTGTGTTACCTCTATTAGATCTAGAGAGACTAGTAAGACAAGATTCCTCTTGAAGAAGACATCAAAACCCTTCTTTTTTTCCTCAACAGGAGACCACAACAGGTCATGATCCTTTTATATATGGACCTATTCCCCCAGAATCAGAAGACATACCCCCTAGGGTGCAAGAATTAGTATCCAAAGGAGTGGACTTTCAATCTACTTTGTTAGTTCATTCTTTGGTTTCTTATAAATTACCTGAGGCACCTTATGAATCTCATACATCAGAACAGGAGTCGGATCTACATCTACTTGGATTCAAACCTACTGATTTCATATCCCCTATTACAAACTCTGCTCCATCTACTTCTGCACAACCAGAAGATCTTTTTTCTCGCTATTCTAATCCTTTATTTGAACAAAAATAAGGAGAAGAAGAGGTTCAAAAATTGGTCATTCAAACATCCTTAGAATCCATAAAAATATCTTCAAATCCACTTCATCCTCCACCTTCTTTAACCCCTCCATCTTCACCTCCTTCTTCCCCATCTTCATCTTCTACTTCTACTTCCACTTCTACAACCACCACCATTGAATCTTCTTCATCTACATCTTCAAGTATGGCTGATTTTAGACCAATTGTAAAAGAAATATATGTTTCCTTATTACTCCCAAACATACTTAATGATTTTCCTATTGGATATTTAAAGCATCTTCCTAGATTTAATGGAGAAACCAGTTTGTCCACTGAAGATCATCTAGCAGCATTTCTAGATTTTGCTGATAGCATGAACATAGAACATGAAAATGTTTATATGAGATTGTTTGTGCAGTCTTTAGAAGGCAATGCTAGGATTTGGTTTAAACAATTACCATCACGTTCTATTAGATCTTGGGAGGAATTGACAACTATCTTCAAAAATCAATGGGGTGTGAAAAAGGATCTTTTTTATTTCTTAATAGAATTTGAACAACTTAAAAGAAATTATGATGAACCAGTAGCTGATTTCATCAAAAGGTTTAATAAAATTTATCACAATATGCCTCCTCATTGTAAATCACCTATAGAAACAACAAAGGTTATATTCTCCAAAGCCTTTGAGGATGATTTTGTTGTCATGTTAAGAGAAATAATTGCTCCTACCTTAGAAGACACGCAAAAAAATTCTATAGAGGTTGAAGCAAATAGTTCTGCCTCAGCTAAGCTAAAGGCCAAAGCAAAAAAATCCCAAAGAAAGTTAAAATCAAATCAGGAAGCCTCTTCTTCCTTTAAATATAAAAGTGAAGACTCAAAAATTGATGAAATCACATCACTTCTTAGAAACCTTCCAAATAGGATTTCTAAGGTTGAAACACAACCTAGAAAAGTCCAACAAATTTTTGCTAGACCCCAAACCCAAACCCAAGGTCAATTCAAAAAGGCCCCTCAATTGCAAAGTCTTCAGAGATAAAATAATGATCACAAGTACCAACACCTTTGTTGATTGATGATCAACAACCGGATGATAATACTTTGTCAATTATTTAAGATATTAATAACATAGACAACACATATATTCAGACTACTGTTCTCCTTATCCCTTAGAGTCAAATGTCTCAAGAATATCAAGAAAGTTCTTAGGTTTTTAAATATCAAGCTTTCTCTCAATTTTAATTGCAGAACTTAACAAAAGGTATGATTTAAGACCTAGAGTAGGTCCTGGTAGACCTCCTAAAGAAACTGTCATAATTGAGCCTCAAGTGAAATCTATTGAAACTCAAACTACTTCTATTCAACCTCTAAATCAACCAAATGATACTACACAAATTGATAGAACAATTTTGACTGATTTTGATGTTGAAAAAGGATTAGAAAGAGTTAAAATTCATATTCCACTTTCAGAACTTTCTAAAAATCCTGGATATAAGAGTCAAGTCTCAAAATGGATCCAAAACTCTAGTGTAGATGCTGAAGGAGATGTCATTAGCCTTCAAGATGAAAACCCATCAGTAGTTTTTGGTTCAAGTTCTGATATGATAGATGAAACTGTACCTCCATTTTACATAACTTTGAAAGCTCATGATTCACGGCTATATAATTGTATATTAGATTTGGGAGCCTCACGTAACCTTATGCCTAAGATTATCATGGATAAATTAAACCTTGAAATCACTAGATATTATCATGACCTATACACCTTCGATTTCAAAAGAGTTCCTTGCTTTGGAATTATAAAAGATTTAGTGGTTACACTAGCTCAAATACCAGTGAAAAGTATAGCTCTAGACATTTTTGTAACTAATATTCCTCCCAATTTTGGAACGCTTCTTTCGAGATCATGATGTGCCAAACTAGGAGGAAGCCTTTAGATGGATATGTCTTTTGCCACAATTCCCTTGTATGGAGGATAAAATCTTAGGTTGTACAGAGAAGTCAGATTTGTACACACTGTGTGTAAATCACACCAAGCCAGAAACCATCCCATTTATGCAGTTGAACAAGATTTTGGTTGCTTCCAACTATCTTCAAACAATTCAAAAATTCTCAACTTAAGATTCAAGATGTAGTTGAAACTCCTAAATTTTCTCAAACTGATATTTGGAAACTTTTCTTTGATGGGTCTTGTACCAAAGATGGTTCTGGAGTTGGTATAGTTTTAATTTCACCAGAGAAAGAGAACATAACACAATCATGCAAGCCAGATTTTGAGGTAACAAATAACGTTGTAGAATATGAAGCTTTCCTCCTAGGCTTAGAATTTGCTAGAAGCTTAAAGGCCCAAAATTTAATTGTTTTTAGTGATTCTGAACTTATAGTAATACAAGTTAGGAATATTTGTCAAACAAAGCATCCTAGGCTCAAATCTTATAAAAATTAAGTTTGGCATTCAATTGAAAACTTCTTTAATTCTTTTAATATAACTTTTATCCCTGGAACTGAAAACATTCATGCAGACTCCTTAGTTGTTTCTGCAAGTTCTTTTAAAATCCCAGACCAAATGCAAATCCAATACCAAATTCAAGTCAAATATAGGCCATCTATTTCAGATAATCTAAAGTATTGGGAAATATTTGAAGATGATGAACAACTGAAATCCTTTCTTCAAGTTATTGATGAATTTTCTGTCTTACAAATTGAAGAAGATAAATTTGATATCAATGAAGCTGCTAAAGAAAATGAAAATTCAGATCTAAATTCAAAAGTAGTTGATCATGACATTGTACCATTGTCAAACAATTTCATTCCTAAAGGCCTTGTTCCTTTAGAAAATCTATTTGATCAAAATGATGTCCCTAGAAATCCATTGTCTATTTCACCAGAAGTTGATATTGAAGAAACTAACATTGGAACTGATGAAGAGATTAAGAACATTAAAATTTGTGCATCTTTAACTCCTGATGTTAAAACTGAATATATTAAACTTTTTAAAAATTACAAATATTTTTTTTCTTGGTCTTATGTTGATTTGAAAACTTATGACACATCTCTTATAGAGCATAAAATTCGCCTAAAACCTGAAGCAAAACCTTACAAAAAAAAACTAAGAAGAATTAATCCAGTTCTGCTTCCTACCATCGAAAAAGAACTTAAGAAGCTTCTAGATGCCCAAATAATTGTTCCTTTAAGATACTCTGACTGGGTAGCCAATTTAGTTCTTGTTGGAAAGAAAAATGGAGAAATTATACTTTGTGTGGACTTAAGAAACCTTAACAAATCATCTCTAAAAGATAACTATCCACTGCTTGTAATGTTCCAAATTTTTAGCTTCCAAGCTAAATGGAACATTAGAGTTAGCAGCAGCGGTAGTCGGCAAATAAATGGGTAGAAAATCCCATAAGTCTCCTAAGAAGGATAAAAACACTCCAAGTGTGAAAGGAGACATTATTTCAGGCTTAATAAAACACCTCTATGTGTGAACAAGGATAAAATGCAGCTACTTTGACTTCGTCAACTACACAGTCTTGGAGGAGAAGAAACCCTAGGAAGAATAATGCAATTTTGGAGGGAAGTGCATCTTTTGAATGAGGAGACCTAATTGGGTGGGCCCAAGGAGAAGAAAACTCGTATTCTCTATGAGGAAGAGGATGAGAGCATTGTTCTTCATGCTTTAGATAATTATTCATGTCTCTCTAGACATTTGCTTACTCTTGTTGTTCAGTAGAGTAGCAGTGATGTTTAGCACTTGAGTGTTCCCGAGCGGGAATACCACCTCTTCCTTTGACTAGCCTCATTGGGAGAGTTTGCATTCATCATTCCACATCAGATTTTTAGGCCAAGATTCATCCATCTTCATCAGCGTAGTCTCTGTAGCAGATATTGTGCAATGTAGCTGGGTGCAGCAGTGGAAGGGATTGACATCCCCCTTACTGAGCTAATCTTTGTTGGAGGAAGATTTCCTTTCATACAGAGATCTTTTTGGAGGGTCTTGGAGCAGATTTCAGATTAGTGGTATCAGACCACTCACTTCTCAGAGTTTCCAGAGTAGTTGTAGCTGGGAACTACGTAATTTTGGGAGGCAGATTTCATTGCAGGGTTTGGTCGCTTCTTTGTGGTTTTTCCTTGTGATTGGGAGGTTCATTCTCTCATGGGAGGAAGCCTTGAAGGATTTGAATCAGATCAGATTTATATCAGCCTCTTACACTCTCATGCTTCATGTTGCAGTGAGTATTCAAATATTTTTGAATATTACATTTTGTATTTAGAGTGTTTGACAAGAAACCCTTGCCGGGTTGTCTTGCTTTTTGTATAAGGAGACTAGATCTCATTCCTTGAGAATTTCTGATTAATATATGATTAGATATATTGTTATCTTATCATTTCATGTGTAAACCCTCTCTTATACTGCGCATTCCCTTGAGCAGCTACTCCGACATTTTTCAGTACTGGGGTTTTTCACTAGTTTTGGCTACACTAGTGTGCGAGGCCTGTTTAGCCCACCTAGTTTGATTTTTTTCAGCTCTATTCTTGGATTTAGATTTTTTATTGCTGTATCTATGGGATCCAAGAGTTCATTTCAGTATTTTATTGCATGCATGGCTAGAAATGCGTTTTTTCTTCTTGCTTTCTAAGTTTTCCCAAGGAGGAATATTTACATAGCTATAAAAAGAGCCTGAGAAGGGGCCAGCTAGCCTCTGGATCATCTCAACCTCTTTTTATAGGTGACATATCTGGTAAATTCCCACTCAATCCATCTCTAAAATAGCCTTGTTCATATTTCCAACAAAGGAACACTTCAGCAGTGAAAAATCATGTTGATTTCCATTTCGGAACATTAAAGTGGTATCAAAGCTTCGAACTTGGCTCAGCCTGTGAATTTTGAAATTTAGAAGTAGAGGGCTCAAGGATGAAGAAGATAAGTTTACTCTCATCCATCTGCAAATCTCAAGAAAAAGAGGGAAGATGCAGTGAGATTCCAAAGGGGTCTCAAAGAAGAAGAGGTTGCAATGAGATCTCAAGCCATTACATTTCAGAGAAAGAAAAAGTGGACAGAAACTAGAAAGCTTCAGTATGTGCAGAAGGAAGGGAGGATAAGCTGATAAAACTTCTTCCACAATTTACACATATCTTTCAAGGAGAGCTGAAGAACACAAGATTGGAGATGGGATCTCCAAAGGAGGATGAATCTAGAGCAGAATCTAGATTTGAACATGGGGAGGAGAAGCATGCAGCTACACACCATAGTGCACAGCACATTCAAGGGCCCAGATCTATCTTGAGATGGAGGAAGGGAGCTGACATCTTGCATTTCACATTGCCGGAGGCAAGACCTTCAGTTCATACTCTTGAACAAGAGGACATGGGGGGCTCTTTTTCACAAAGGGATCAAGTTGTTGGAAGGTTGCCCACACACATTACTGAAGAAGAGGGCAATAGCACTGTCATATCTAGATCACATCCAGTGCCTCATGCAGAGGAGGGGGGATCATATTCTCCCATAGGAGGGATTCTTGTGCCTTTGCAAGAATTTCCCCAGGATCTCATACATAGAGGTCCAAACACAATTGGTGAACAACATCATTGTACAACATTGCAGCTAGAAGAAGAGGAGAGGGAGGAAGAGTAGCATTAGTTGATGAGGAGCACACACCCTTCTCTATTTCAGAGAGCCAATGCAAGAAAGAGGCAGACTGATTTGCGTAGTCAGGGCAGGGGCAAGGTTTCCCAATCACATATGCAGTCTACTCTTGTCATTGATGTTTCACTTCATGGAGGCATCCCCCATGGGAGGCCACCTGATCCTAATTTGATGAGAGATGTCTTGTATTTGGGTTCACCACTCTTGGATTTTGGAGAGGTGAAGAGTTTTGTGGAGAAATTTGGCATGAGGGATGTCAAAGTAGCAGGCAGCAGCATGAGTGGAGCTTGACATGCCAGATCACCAGCGCTGTCACTGAGGAGGATTGATCCTTATTGGAGGTCTTAGCTTTTTGTAGAGTACTCCAAGGATCTTGGTGCATGCATGATTCTTGATGACCCAGATGGAGATGATAGATACATGGTGGATGATGTGGTCATCTATTCCTATGCTAGGATCTTCTTGACTAGATCTTCTAGTCTCAAGGAGAAGCTGTTACATGCAACACATGAGGACTTCTCTTCTATGCACCTTGATGCATATTTCCAGTTGATGGAGGAGTTCATTTGGGAGGGCATCCAGCATGACATATATCAGCATATGGAGAGATGCATAGCCCGGATGGTGATAGAGAGGATGTCAAAACCACCTACCTACTCATTGAGAGTGAGGGAGAATTTTTAGTTGAGCCATTTCAGCTCAAGACCTCAAGTACATGATGGAGGAGGTATAATTTCACATTTTTTATTGTACTTATTTTCATTATTTGAGCAGCATGATGTATCAAGAAGAGTTGCTTATTCTTGCATATTATATGATGATGTACTTGTAGCTACTTGTAGCATTTATTTTGGCTATCTTTTTTATGAGCTATGGGGGAAGCCATACGTCTCTTGGTGTGCACCAATGACACCATATTGTAACTTCATGTTTCCATCACATGAGATGACTATGGAAGCAAACAAGTGGCTGGTAAAGCACTTGTTGATTCTTATTTTGATGCAGGCCAAGGGTGCACTGCGCTGGTTCCATGAGAGGGACCAAGATTCACTCTCTGGTTGTCAATTGGCAACTTGTTTTTATTGTATCTTGCTTCCATGTATTGCTGATGTGTTCTTGTTCAGAGGAAGCTTGTATGAGGGAGATATGAGGCAGCAAAAAAAGTTTTTGTTGCTATGGTTGCACTTGGGAGAGTATGGGAAAAATTCTTCCCATACTTTTCATGATATTTCTGAAGAGAAGAAAGGTACATTCATGGTGCAAGGAGGCTACCCTTCAGCATTGGAGGATCATGAGAGACTTCCATATCGGAAGATCATCTTCTCACATAGCAGCATTATGGTGGATGGCTTTGGCATGTGGAATTTCAAAGGGAGAAGTCATGGAGCCTTATTACAAAGGCCTACAGCGTTGTAACATAGGAGCATGTTCTTATGGATGAGATATTCCAAAGGGAGGAGGTATTCCTTCTTCTTGCAGATTTTTATGAGTATATTCTCATGGGAGGACTTATTGGAGGATCTCACTTTCATTCCACTCACTATGTATGGTAGAGAATGCATTTTCGTACTTGTTGATTACTCTATTGAGTATTTGTACTTTCTCACCATGTTTGTACAGTGCATTGCTCCCCAAAGGAGTAGGAGTATTTTTGGGTCTCATGGTCACTTTAGGGCCAATGTTTATGATGATAGTAGCCCATATATACATGAAATTGGGCAGGTGTATTGTTATTTTGTATATGTACAGCTGATATACATTTATGCTTACTTCCACATGTTGGGAGAACATACATATTCAGCTTGTAACTTGTTGCAAGAACACTTGCCATATGACATTCTCAAGCAAAAGTTGGGAGAACTACGCAATATCCACCAGAGAGACCATATGTATCATCCAAATTTGCACATAACTTTCAGCCATTTCCTAATTTGGATGCCATGTGGTGATGATGTGCCATTCATCTTGAATGGAATAGTTTGGGTTGGCATGACTCATGATCTTGGAGGAAGAGTCTTCGGAGGCTCAATCTTCTTCTTGCCATTGGAGGGAAAACATGTTTCAGCCCAATATCAGCATACCCTCTACACTTATCATGAGTAGAGAGGAGGACAGCGTGGGATAGGCCCTCTTGCCTATCATGTTCACTTATTCAGCTCACCTTCATTCCAGGAGCACAAGGTGGAAGAGACTTTTCATGAGTTACCATGGTGGAGGGTGAATTTTCATTTGGATGATTGCATGGATGAGGGAGGCACTCATTCACCATGATGATCATCACCCATACTTTGTGGAGGCCATGAGACAGCTAGCATTTTTCCATTCACACTTTCCACCTTTGATTGATGCGGACACTTTGATTTTGCACCCTTAGGAGGAAGTATTGGATGACAATTTATTGGCAGATTCTCTTGATGAAGTGATGGAGGCTATTGATGGAGGCCACATGAGGAGGAGGGGAGATATTTTTCTCTCCTTATGAATTTTCTTGAGGACAAGCAAAGATTTTGGAGGGGAGGATTGTAATGTTCCAAATTTTTAGCTTCCAAGCTAAATGGAACATTAGAGTTAGCAGCAGCGGTAGTCGGAAAATAAATGGGTAGAAAAGCCCATAAGTCTCCTAAGAAGGATAAAAAAAACTCCAAGTGTGAAAGGAGACATTATCTCAAGCTTAATAAAACACCTCTATGTGTGAACAAGGATAAAATGCAGCTACTTTGACTTGGTCAATTGTATAGTCTTGGAGGAGAAGAAACCCTAGGAAGAATAACGCAATTTTGGAGGGAAGTGCATATTTTGAATGAGGAGACCTACTTGGGTGGGCCCAAGGAGAAGAAAACTCATATTATATATGAGGAAGAGGATGAGAGCATTGTTCTTCATGCTTTAGATCATTATTCATGTCTCTCTAGAAATTTTCTTACTCTTGCTGTTCAACAAAGTAGCAGTGCTGTTTAGCACTTGGGTGTTTCCGAGCGGGAATCCCACCTCTTCCTTTGAGGAGAATCATTGGGAGAGTTTGCATTCATCATTCCACATCAATTTTTCAGGCCAAGCTTCATCCATCTTCATCAGTTCAGTCTCTGCAACAGATATTGTGCAGTGTAGCTGGGTGCAGCAGTGGAAGGGATTGACATCCCACTTACTGAGCTAATATTTGTTGGAGGGAGATTTCCTTTCATCCAGAGATCTGTTTGGAGGTTCTTGGAGTAGATTTTAGACCAGTGGTATCAGACCACTCACTTCTCAAAGTTTCTAGTGCAGTTGTAGCTGGGAACTGCGTTATTTTGGGAGGCAGATTTCATTGCAGGGTTTGGTGGCTTCTTTGTGGTTTTTCCTTATGATTGAGAGGTTCATTCTCTCATGGGAGGAAGCCTTTGAAGGATCTGTGTCAGATCATATTTATATCAGCCTCTTACACTCTCATGCTTCATGTTGCAGTGAGTAATCAAAGATTTCTAAATATTACATTTTGTATTTAGAGTGTTTGACAAGAAACCCTTGCTGGGTTGTCTTGCTTTTTGTATAAGGAGACTATATCTTATTCCTTGAGAATTTATGATTAATATATGAGTAGATATATTTTTCTCTGATCATTTCATGTGTAAACCCTCTCTTATACTGCACAGTCCCTTGAGCAGCTACTCCGGCATTTTGCAGTACTTGGGTTTTTCACTAGTTTTGGCTACACTAGTGTGGGAGGCCTGTTTAGCCCACCTAGTTTGATTTGTTTCAGCTCTATTCTTGGATTTAGATTTTTTATTGCTGTATCTATGGGATCCAAGACTTCATTTCAGTATTTTATTGCATGCATGGCTGGAAATGCGTTTTTTCTTCTTGCTTTCTAAGTTTTCCCAAGGAGGAATATTTACATAGCTATAAACAGAGCCTGAGAAGGGGCCAGCTAGCCTCTGGATCATCTCATCCTCTTTTTAGAGGTGACATATCCGGTAAATTCCCACTCAGTCCATCTCTAAAATAGCATTGCTCATATTTCCGACAAAGGAACACTTTAGCGGTGAAAAATTCTGCTGATTTCCATTTCAGAACATTACACTGCCAAAGATGGATCAATTACTCCAAAAGGTTTCTGGTGCTAATAGGCTTTCCATTCTTGATGGATTTTCTGGTTATAACTAGATAATGGTAAATCCAGAAGACAGAGAAAATACTTCTTTTACCACACCCTGGGGTACATTCATGTATGCCAAAATGCCTTTTGGGTTATCAAATGTAGGAGAAACATTCCAAAGATCTATGGACTTAGCCTTTTTTGGTAAGATAAATAATTTTGTTGTTATTTATCTTGATGATCTCACTGTTTTCTCTAACTCATATCAGAAGCATTTAATACACTTGATGAAGTTTTTTGACAGGTGTGGAAAGTTCAGAATATCGCTCAATCCTAAGAAGTCTTTGTTTTCCATTAAATAAGGAAAGTTTTTGGGCCACATAATTTCAAAGGAAGGAGTGGTGATAGATCATATAAGATTATCTTCTGTTCAATCATTATCACTACCAAGAAATAAGAAAGAGATCCCATCCTTTGTAGGAAAAATTAACTTCATGAGAAGATTCATCCCTAACTATGCTGAAATAGTTAAAGACAAAATTGATATGCTTAAAAAGAATCATGAAGTAAAATGGAATATTCCTATTAGATATACTTTTGATCAAATCAAGAAGGCTATTTCTAAAGCTCCTACCTTAGCCAACCCAAAGTATTCTCTATCTTTCAATATATTTTCCTTTTCTTCTGAAACTACTCTTGATGATGTCCTTTTACATAAAAATGAAGATTCTAATGATCATCCCACAACATTTTTAAGTAAAGTTATTCGAGATTCTAAACTCAAGTATGATATTATTGAAAAACATGCCTATGCGCTAGTTCAAGCCTTAAAATCTTTCATAATGTATGTCCTTCACTCAATCATTACTGCTTATGTCCCTAACAGTGCTGTAAAAACCATTCTTACCCAACCAGACACTGATGGAAGAAGAGGAAGGTGGATAACCCAAATCCTTGAGTTTGACCTCAGTATTAAAACCACTAATTTAGTGAAGGGCCAAGGTTTAGATAAATTATTAGTTGAATCCAATTGCAAAGTGTTAGGCATAAATTCTATTTTTGAAATCTCTGAGAAGAATACACAAGAACCTTCTTCAAATTTAGATAGGGAGAATCCACAAGAACCTTCCTTAAGCGCAGAAGGGGAGAATCCACAAGAACCTTCCAAAGATTCTCAAGGAAAGAACCCACAAGAACCTTCTCCTTCAACTCAAACAGTTCATGTTCACATTGACAATCACTTTTAAAAAATCACTTTAAAAAATCCAGTGAAAAACACTCAAGTTGAAATATGTTAAATTCTGTATTATCAATGCAACCTTGTATTGGAAAGATCCTCTCAACATTCTGTTACTTTGTTTAACAAAAACTAAAACATAAGGAATCATTGAGCAATTTCATGCAGGGATATGTGGAGGACACTATGCTTGGAGAGCCACAACATACAAAATACTAAGAGAAAGTTTCTATTGACCTACTTAGTTTTCAAAAGTAGGAGAAAAGATTAGGAGTTGCATTCCATGTCATATGTTTGCTGGTAAGAAAAAATTAGCAGCTCTTCCATTAGTTCCAGTAGTTTTTTTAGCACCATTTCTTCAATGGGGACTAGATTTCATAGGAGAAATTCACCCAACTTCTAGTAATCAACACAGGTGGATTTTAACTACCACAAATTGTTTCACCAAGTGGGTGGAGGCTATTCCAGTCAGAAATTCTACATATACAGTAGTAATTAAATTTATTTAAGAAAACATTCTCTCTAGATTTGGTTTCCCTCAAAAAATAGTGGTTGAAAATGCCACAACATTCAGTAGTGTGAACATGAGTGAGTTTTTCCAGAAATATCAGATCTTACTACATCATTCAACTCCTTATTATCCTCAAGGAAATGGTTTTGCAGAATCATCCAACAAGATCCTGGTAAAGGTAATAAAAAGGACTCTAGAAGACCATAAGAAGAATTGGGATAGTCATCTTGTCTATGCAGTTTGGGCAAACATTATTTCTCCTAAAAGATCAACAGGTAAATCTCCATTCCAACTGGTCTATGGTAAGGAGGCCATTTTTCTAACCAATTTGGTTTTTCTTGTTCTTAAACTTTTACAAGAGGCTACTAATGAGCCTGATGATTTCTCTAGAAGGATAAATCAAATTATTGTATGGAATGAAAAAAAAGATGAGATTCAATACAAATTATGGAAATATCAAAATAAGATGAAAATTCTCTTTGACAGAAAGGCCAAAGAAACAAACTTTAGGGAAAGAGATCTAGTATTGAGATGGGATGCCAGGAGGGAGGACAAAGGTAAACATGGAAAATTTGATAATTTGTGGTTCGGAACTTTCAACATTACTGAAGTCAAAGCCAACAATATATTCATTCTACAAAATTTGGAAGGGAAGTTTTCCACATTTCCTGTTAATGGCAGATTTCTGAAACATTATATTCAGTACTGAAGACTCAAAAAAGATTCAAGATGATCATTCTAAATTACCACTTTTCTTTTAAAATTTTCAATTCTATTTTAAATTTTCACAGAAAAGACTCCATAGCCCGAGGAGAAGGCACTTAGATCTGTTTGTTCTCTGCATCCCACAGGAGGAAGTTGTCCCCAGTTGGAGTTGATGTTGTAACATTATTTGGTTTTGATAAGTTAGCATATTAGTAAAAAAAAAAATCAAAATTTTAAGTGAGGATATGGATGAAAAAGAAAAAGAAATAAAAATGTTAGGACTATTGTTGATTTCAAACATCCATATCAAATAAAATGTTAGAGGTTAGTTGCCCTAAAATATGAAGGCATGAAAATGTTAGAAAAAGAAAAAGAAAAAAATAAATTCTTTAGTTTCAAAAATGGATAAATCCAAAGGTTGCTTGTTTAAATGCACCATTTAAAATGTTTAATATTCATTTAATTATGGTTAATCACCTTTAAAAGGCATTAATCCTAGTTAAAAAATATTTGACATCAAAACCTTATGTTAGGTGCATATTATTGTTTAAGCCTAAGTCACTAAGTGAAAAAACATGTCTTGTCGACTTTGATAAAGAGATCGCATCTTCCGATAGTAGATATGCTCCCTGCCTAGATCAACTGCGGGGAGAGAGTTCGCCCCCCCTCGACCATTTCCCGTTAACACGAGGGGGGGAGGGTGGGGAGGGCGGCTGGTGGTGTTCGAAAATCATTTTTAATGGTGGGTGGCTAAACCTTACATGTCGCAACCACATGACTCTACACTGCCCCTGCTAAAAACTAGAAACCGTCCCCTACCCCCTCCGGAGTCTGCCATGGTTTTTCATCCATCAACGTTCATTCACCCCATGCCTCGACCATTTATCCTTCACCCAATCACACACTGCCACCTGCCATATTCATTGCCAAGTATTCATATCCTTTGTCCAACTTGTCATATCCGTTGACTCCTATTCGTCCATTACACCTCTTCTTTGAGGTCATTGGCCTCCACATCACAGCTCCGCTCCAAATCATTAAAGCTTCTATGGTTACTAGCAAATAGTTATTTAGACCCTGCATGCTATAAATAAACTCGAGACCTCCTCTTTGGCACTCTTTGTCTGACTTATTACCATTTCTTGCAAGTTAAACAATCATTTGCTCACAATTTTCTACAAATATTAGTAATATGTCACAAGATTCTCCCAGTCTGATATCTGTTATCCAGTCAGCCCATAGAATTATCTATTTTCATCTCTTTTGTCTGTCAAATATGGCCCCAAAGGGTAAATCTAAGAATAAAAATACAGAAGAAAGCTTTGTTGCCACAAAGCCAGTCCATTTTTACCATGTTTTTCTCGCTGAATCCCTTTTCAAAATTGCAAGTGCTGAACGTGAATTCGATTTCCACGAATTACATCTCTGGCTTAAAAAAAAGTACCTTGACAAACATGATCCCATCATATTTTAGGAGTCATTGTTGCCATTTTTCATCTTTCCAAAAACACATCCATTTCCTAACCTGGTTATCTGGTGTCAAGCTAGATATGACCCTGTAAAAAGAGCAATTATGGCTTAGAATGGAGACATTATGACCACCATCTCTACTGAGATAATCATCGGATGCTCCTAATCCCTGCATCAGACTCCCTTAGCCATTTTTCACCAGCCGCTCTTATGTATCTTTACCATAAGCTAACTTTCCCACAGAGAAACCAAATATTTGAAATCGTTTTTCCTAAGGATGCTAAACTTCCCAAAAAGAATCCACCCTATCCATCTTCCATATTCTCTGAAGCTTCCAAGCACTATATTTCCTTACTTTCTTACCTGTTAGGATATCCAAATGACAAAATTGTAGATGAACTTATCCTTGGATTCCTCTCTATCTTTAATAAGATCAACAACCAACATTCATGTCTAATTACAACCAATTCTTGGCTGATAATATACATGAAAAATTCATTAATCTTACCACACAAGGAGTGTTTAAGTACATCTTTGTACTAATACATATGTTTCTTTTTCAACAAGGAGATATTTTTCCCATCAAATTCAGTAAGAAGGATGAACAAGGAGTGAATCAATCAATGATTCATTGGACATAAACAATCAAAGCTACTTCAAAAAGTTCTTCATTTTCAGATTTTATAGATACATTCATACATCCAGTGGCACAACTTCTTAACAGTCGGATAGAGCCAAGGATTGGAGATGAGATAAAAATCATTCTGCATTTAAGTGAGTAAACTAAAACTAGTGTCTGGTATTTATAGCAGAACTACATAGAGATAAGGGTGTATGGTTGCGATCTTGCACCATACAAGATGTCTAAATATGTTCTTATGATAATATTTTCACTGGAATATATTAGGTAGATGATCAACATGGATGACTTGCACATTGTGTCGAGCAAAAGGAAATTGCAATTTAAAATCAAGTCAAATATTGTATCATTCATCTGCAGCACCAGATTATCTGGTATTGAGGCAAACACAGTGTTAAAAAATAAGAATTTTCACCCTTCTTTCACCTGGTCTTATGACCCTTTTGGAATAATATTTTCTCTAAGAGTTGAATTGAAAACAACTCCCTATATCCATACTCCAAGACCAAAGATAGAGAAATTTATGAATCAAGAGTAGTGGACTAAGGGAACACTTCAAGAAGCAAAGGAACATGTTTTATCTACATCTTATACATAGACTCTAGTTGCTTAGAGCAAGCAACATAAGTGGGTAAGAGAAGAAACTACATTAGATGTCGAAATTATGAAAGAGTTCATGTGCAACAGAAGAATCAAAAGATTGGCTTGAAAGTTACAACAGGAGGTACAACCAATCCATACCCAAGAGCATACTATATGACCCCAATGGAAGCACATTTAGATGTAATAATGTAGTCATACCATGCAACTCAAATTCACAAGCTCTTACCTAGTGATGTACTCTCTTCTTAGTACCTGTAGCCAACTACACCAAACAAGACTCTGCATTCACTTATTTTCTCAAACCACACTTATCCACCAGGTCAAGGTTAACATATCTATAATTAGATCCAAGGTCAATCAAAATATAATCAACTTGACCATAAATCTTACCCTACATCTCAATAATGTATGTATGGTTATCTTCCTGCTTTCTGTCCACAACTGTATAAATCCGATGAATGCTACGACCAACATCCCCAACTTTTTGTGTCCCCTAATCACTATATATTTGAGGCCTACCACCCTAGTATAATGGACACTCCTTCTTGCGATGATTTTTTCCACATATCCAACACTGCAACGGTCCCCTACCATCACCTCGGTTGTGCTCTTCTCTAGGTTTTGACCCATGTCCCTTCTCAACTACGTTAACTTCTTGTAAGGATAAGCATTTTATTTCTCACCTACGTCTCGAGGTCTTCCCTGCTTCTTTGGCCACTTCCATTTAACTTTCTCATTTCCCTTCAAATCATGCTTGGGATCAAATTTTCACTTTAATTTCTCATAAAAATGCTTAATTTTTCAGTAGGCCTCCTCCAACGATCTATGCTCATCAAACTCAATCCGGTCACTATATGTTGATGGAAACCCATTGGTGAATTTTGAATCTTAGCCCTCTCATCACTGAGGTAAGGTACATACCTCAATAGCTCCAGGAACCTGCTAGTATACTCATCATATATCATAGAACCCATCTGCAACTCATAAAATTCCTTAGCTCTGTCATCATAGTACCTCTCTGATATGTACTTCTTCTTAAAGAGTCTCAAAAATCATCCCAAATCAAGTTTTCCTCCAAAATTCCCTTGAAATTATTCACATATTCCCACAAAATATCTTCTTTCCCTTTGAGACTAAAGGTGGCTATCTTGGCTTTCATGTTCTCTAAATAGCTATGCAATCTAAATAATTTCTTCATCCTAGGCAACTGTGCCTCTGCATCTTCTTACTTCTTCATCTCTCCATTGATTGCAGGAAGATTGAATTTTCAGAAATCCTCTAGAAAGTACTCACTCCTCCTATAAGGATGATGAAAATGATGATTATGATAATGTCTCCTCGATAAGGAACTAGAATTATTCCCATACATACCAATCCTCCTGTGAGGTGTATCCAATGATTTTCCACCTATGACTATGTCCCCTCTATCCAACCTATATCCAAACTGAGAAATTCTACCATAGGATCCATTAGTTTTCTCTTCCTGATCTTGATTGATCCTCAAGTGTCTCTATCTCTAGAATTCCAACAAGCTCTGAAGAATCATTGTATTAACATCTACCTACTTTTACTGAGCCCTTGTAAGTATTTCCCGAGCCTTAACCAACTTGTCATTTCCTACTTTGAAAATTTTGATATTTTCCCTCAAACTCCTCAATGTGTCTATTATATCAAGAGATTACTCATCGCCTTGTTATTGGACTGATATGTAGAAGAGTCATGGGAATTGTAATATACCATTTTTCTCGTCATGTCTAATTTTATTCTTCCTATAAGTAGGCCATGTCAATTAAAACAAAAAGATACCAAGTTCTAAACCATACCTCATTGATGTTTAGGGGAAGCTTATCTCATCTGCAAAATTGGTCCACATTAGCACGATACATTTATAACCATAATCATATCAATATAATTACATCATGCATGACCATACAAATTTCATACCATGACGTCATGCATGAAAACCATAACCATGTCAATGCATGCATAACCACATGTATCTAATCCATTAGGTCTAATTGTTTTAACCATGCTTTGATACCACCTTGTGCTATTAGATATCAGCCAAAGAGAGTTAAACCTACTCTTATACCACCCAGTAACTACCTCCTACCATAGTTACCCACTTTAATCAGTCTTCCCAAGGTAAACATGAGTTGAGGATCACTATGATAAGACTCAATCTCCTATATCACTATGATTTTGACGACCTCCCTCAGGTGTTACAAGATCTCCAGGAGCTACCCAACCCCTCCATGTGTCCAACCCCTGAGTTAACCCTTTTTTAAAATAATATAGAGTCTTATTCACTTTGTTTCCAAGGAATCCAAGTGATTGTAACCCTCCATTCACTCTCATAATCCTGCTTCTAAATGATTGTAGACTTTTTCAGTGATTTCTATGCCAACGACCACAAATTCTAAGAAACGTTTTCAGGGCTAGGACTTAGGCCCCTACCCGGAACTCCATGAAACTTATAGAAATGATAAATAACATAGAAACAAGTCTTCAAACATAAAACCTGAACTAGGACTTGACCTGACCCTTCCCAACTAGGACTGACATTTCGTCATACACAAGGTGAACATGCAACCTACAAGTCTTGAATGCTTATCTAAATATGGATATATGAAAACTTATCTGAGGTTTAACAAGAAGGAATAATTCCCTCTCACATTAGCTTCATACCACCAATTATGTCATGCATTCATGAACCAACCATTCAATGATTAAAATGAGATAAGATCCATGCCTGAATCTTTCAAACAACCATTTTTATAACCAACATATAACCAGATAGACAACAAGGATAGAACAACCATTAAATCCACATAATAACAAGTATAATTACTCATCATAGAAAAGATATACTTAAATCTTATTAACCATATGAAAAAGCCAAGCAAGTCAGGGACTTCCACGTACCACCCGACCATATATTGGGCTAAACCAAATCTTTCTTTCAGCCAATCACCCTTATGCCATATTCCAAGAATGATGGGATCTCATGGGATAAACCAATCAATGAACAACCAAGGGAATCCATAGGTTAAACGACCTCCACCCTCACCATACTATGATCTCACCTAAACTAGTCCCAAGATCACAAAACCAAACCGAGCTTCGATGCCTCAAAATTCCTTCACTGTCCCTTGAGGAATTGTCCTATCTCCATCCACCTGTTGAGGGCTTCCAGAAGAAAACCATCTCCAACCCAAACCCTTGATATTTTCCTGAGACCACCTAATGCAAATCCAAAACCTTCCGGAAATCCAAAGCTCAATTGAGAATGAATCCCATCACACCATGGTTATCCGAAAATGGCATGGAAAGGCTGAAACCACTATCAAAATCTTGGAAAAATCCATGCCGCTGACATCAAATATTAAACCAAATATACACATGCATATACCATGCACACAAAAACTAACTAGGAAACCATACATGCAACCTATTACCTATAATTATTCCTATTGAAGTTGCTTGATCCTTTCCTTTCCTTGTTTGATCCTTGCTTGCATTTGCCTTCCTTTTTCTTTCACTGTCCTTCATTTTCCTTCCTTCATTGCTTTCCTTCCTTCTCCTCTTGGTGCTCTTATTCTCTCTGAAACCAATTTCCAAAACTCAACTGACAAAAGCCACAAGTTAATGCTCTAATGTATTTTTTATTTTTGATGCCTCTAATTTCTTCATTTTTCCTTAATTTCCCTTCAATTTCATCCTCACATGCAATTTGTGACCTTACACCTCCCTTTTCTCCTATTTTCCTTTATTTCATAAACAAAATTCCAATAATGCCTATTTCAATTTTTCAAATCATTTTCCATTACCTTTGCTGATTCACCCTTAGCCATAAAACACACCAAGTGATGCCCACTAGGATAATTTTCTCAACATTCTACTTGGAATATGTGTCCCATGATATTTGTCTTATTTTTCCTCTATTAAATTTATTACATGAAATTTTATCCCAGAGGCTGTTACAATTTACTTAGGTTAAATTACCTTGTCATAGTTCATTAGTCTAGGAAAATTTAACATGGTTACCTTTAAATAAGTCTATTAGAGTGGATCTTTATATTTCCCCCTTCTTCGACACTACTCCCCTTTTTGTGGACAATTATATTTTAATCATATTTAGTTATAATTATGATTTTAATAACATTTTAGAGTTGTGTATTATTATGACCTCTTAATCAGTGTTGTTAATTATTAATGCATGTTTATTTATATGTGTGATAAATGACATTAAAGGAATATAATAATAATAATAGTAACACATACACTCTTATGAATATGTAATGTTATCTAGGTAATGCCACAAAATAATATTGATGTTATTTTTCATGATGAAGCCTTTTTATTTATTTACTCACATAAATTTTTTTGTGACTAGGGATGACATGTCAAATATTAATCTAGGGTCTCAGGTAAGACTTGCTGAAAACAAGATAAAGGCTAATGTGAGATCAAATCCCTAGAGGTAGCTTGTAGGGTGATTTAATTGTACGTTAAATCTGTGGAATTTTAATATATCAACCGGGGGGTTTTGTAAACTTAGAAGCAAACAAAAATATATGGGAACTCAGATGAAACTGTTGTAAAAGGTTTATTTAAATGGAAAGAAAGAAAGGAAATGCATATTACAAATATAATTAAAGAAAACTACAAAAGAAATCACATGTAAGAAAACTAAATTAGATTCTAAGGGTTGAAGTTAGATTCTAAGGGTGGAATGAATGAATGCCATGTCCTTTCTAAAAACTTATAAACTAATATTTGAACAACTATAAGAAGCAAACTATGATAATCTAGAAAGCGGGTAAACCTAGAACAACTATTGATTTAGTTATCAAGCAAGCAAACTATGAGAACTAGTAAGCAAGAAATTTAATGATAACTGAAGTGCAAATCTATTAGAAGCAAACTATGATAATATAGAAAGTAGTAAATAGCAACTAGTGATTTAGTTGTCAAGAAAGCAAACTAAGATAGCTAGTAAGCAAGTAGTTTAATGAAAATCAAATCAAATCTAGGAAATTAAATCACACTTGTGGAAATTAAATCACACTTGTAGAAAATAAAGCACACTTGTAGAAAATAAAGAACACTTGCATGCAAGGAAATAAAAGAAATCAAACTATGTTATAGATGTAAGCAAATTTTGGTTGATGGGGATCCATCCATTCCTCAATGGGCACACATGAACAATTGTCACATCTTAAGAATCAAACAACACTCATAAATCATGATTTGGAGAAAATGATATCGCTCATGCTAGATGAACAATCATAAATTTGATGCTAATGAATAATGGAAAAATTGTTAGCTTCCTTTGAAGGATGATCCTCCTATTTATACATGAATTAGGGATATCTTCTTAGTAAATGTAAATCTCATAAATATCTACTAGATCCATACATGTCTCAACTTATCCCTAAATACTAGATACAAATCCCATGGCACATCAAGATATCCCTGATATTTCTCCTAGGAATATGGTCCACCTCTTGAGTTGAAATCCGAATTTGTGCTTGGGAGGCCAAGTAAGACCTTTCTATAACCTCCAAATAAGCCTACACATGTCAAAAAACTCATAACACACATATATGTATATGAAGCCATGTTAATTTCCTAGTTTTTAATCATAAAATCACTTTAAAATACATAAAATAAATAAATTTGGGAAATGATTTTTCTAACCTGTATGATCATGAAGATGGTTACTTGATGTAGGGTTTTAGGTTAGATAGTTATGAAATGAGGGCTAAATGGTTATGAAATGATGCACATATGGATGAAGATGGAAGACAATTTTGAGACTCAACATACCCCCCAACTTCCATAAGTTTATCTTCATGAAATGCTTTGCTTCTTTATGAGATTTTGACGTGTATTGATTTTCTTCAAACTTTGCGTCATCATATTCTCTTTTGAAAAGTGTAATAAATTTGATTGCAACATATATTTTTGATGGTTGGCTCTTATGTGACAACCAAAATTTTTGAGCATTGGTTCTTGTGTAATAATAATTTTATTTTTGTTGCATCAAAGTACATGAAAACATTGAGAGTTTTGTTTTGAAGTCCTATAATAACTCTCAATGAATTGATAATTTGCAAAGCATATAATATTTTGGAATCATAGTGCAATAATAGTTGACTCGGAAGAATATGTGAGTTGCAATGAAATGAAAATGTGCGATGATGTATGACATGTGAATATGAATTGGTGTCCCTTCCCCCCAACTAAAGGTGTTTTTCAGTTTATGACAATATGAGAAAGGGAGTATAGAGGTGGTGAGGAATTTTCCAAATTTAAAATTTTAGTATTTTAAGGAATTGCATGACTAAAAATTAGAAAAAAACATACCCTCACTTACCTTCAATGTGGATGAGTTGTGTTTACTGAAGAGTGTTGCTGCTGATGTTGGATCATGAAGTCTGTAAGCAAAGGAATTTAATCTGCTTGTTTGTTCTCTTTGTGTTGATGACAAGATTGGGATCTTTATTGCTGTTGTTACGAATTGATTCCTATTGCAAACTGCTGAAATGATGTAGTATTCAATCATTACAAAACCCAATGGTACAATTCTAGTCATATGAATAAATGTGTTGATGTCAAGCATGAAGAGAAGTCATTGGATTACCGACCATTATTGAATTTTGTTAACCAATGTGAGGAAAAATCACCATTAATGTCAATGAGTGCCAAGGTACCTAAGTACATCATGCGAAGTGAAAATAGATGAGCTAATGTCAAGCCACTTGCAAGATCCAACGATCAAGGGACATTGGTGTATTCCCATGATTTTCAGTGAAAGAACTTATCATTAAGTCATACAAGCCTCAAGGTACTTGAAAGAGAACTCTAGCCTTGAACCTAGATGTTGGCTCGAGGGTTCCTAACCCAGGTTCGGCATTAAGATTTTCCAACAAACCCCTATACTATTGGCCCTTTCAGCAATGGCCCACAGAGCAGACCAAGGTCTCACCCGAAGTAGTATGGGAGGGTGTTGGAACCAAGTTTCCGCACCCAGAGACAAAAAAAGAAGGTTAATAAAAGGGGGAACTTTCGGATCTATTAGTCCTGCACTGAATAATCCCATCACCTACGATCCAAAATAGTAGATCTAGCAAAATACTTTGCAGAAGATAGCAATTAACCAAGAAATTATGTAAACTCGATCTATGCATTCAGAACATCGCATCCATGTGTGTACCATTAACAATCATAACCACAAAGATATATTTAAGCAATAAATGCAACAAAAAGATCACAAAATAGTCTTTCTCATGCAATTATAACCAGATTCCACGTACATACTACTTAATCAACCCCCGCACATAGCCAGTGGGTTCTGCACACAACAAGACTCAGGGTCTCCGTGCACACAACCAGCAGGGTCTGCACACAGCCAGTAGGATCCCTTACCCAGATAATCGATGCAATAGATTCGTAGTTTAGAACTCAATTCTATCTCTATACTCTTCTACTTCTAGACTCAAATTACTCATCTATTTATAGCATGCTAGCCTGTGCTATCCTATGGTCCACAAACCGTGGTTTGTGGACCCTTGGCCTACCCTTTTGACACATTACAAATGATTGGCGGTTTTTGACCCATCCTAACCCCCCATTCTAGACTAAATATTGCAAAATATTACAAAATTGGAAAAAAATAAGGCAAGGAGACCCTGTGTACCAATAGTCCCCCAACTCAATATTGTGACTCATCTCGAGTCACAACGCGGATGAGATATTCATCCTGTCTTTGAGCTATTCCATGGCGACAGTAAGTGGAGGCAATACATGAAGGCTCTGCGTGGTGGCCATCTGCGTGATCTCCACCAATTTCTGAGATGTTGGTCCTTCCATGGCAGAAGTGACACTGTTAAGAGCCTGGTTTAACTGTCGTACTATACCATCTATGTCCTATGAAATCTTAAGGGTGTCCTCCTTCCAGGGTGTCAAATGGTCACTGAGGATCTTATTTTTGTGTTGGAGTGCAATAATGTCACTGCGAAGCACGTGGCTGGTTTGAAGTCGTGCAAAGCGTTGAGCTGGAACAATGGTGGACATCGTAGCTTCTAGCTACTCAAAGTCTCGTTCCTTCTAAGTCAATTCCTGATTGATTTCGCGGAGGAGAGGATCGTGCTACACCTCGGACCAAATTTCCATAGCAATTTTTAACAGAGTGACACCCTGACGGATTTGCATAGTGATAGTAGTCGTGGCCTTTATAACTAGTGTAGCTCATTGGGTACGTACCTCTGGCGGAGTTTCCAGGTTGAGCTTGGCCTGCAACAAGGCAATCTGAAGTTTGAATTCGTCCTTGACAGTTGATACCTTAGTCTAGGGCGCCTTCAAGGAAACGATCAGTCCTTCTACCTTGGCCTAGGGCTCAACAGAAGCAGGAATCACTCCTGGCATATCTTCGCATAGTCAATTGATCAACTGTTTCAAGGCAGCTTGCTATGCGATAATGGCGACATGCGAAGCCTGGATCTAGGCAGCTTCAACAACGTGGGTCGCAATAGTCTGTTTGGCGTCTTTGAGGTGTTGTTGGGTGCGGATCTCTCAGTGCTGCAATTGATAGGTGATAGTGGTAAATAGCGCGCACATCTGTTCGTTGGTCAGTCGAATAAAATCAAGGTCGACCAGACATCCCCAGACTTGGTTGCATAGGTCAGCGGGTTCCATTGTAAGGGTAGAACCTGAGAGCTGGTAGAGTCGGCTGTCTACAGTGCTTGTTAGGGCCGTAACAGGGCCCTGCTGGCCCAACTGTCTCGTTTGATCATCGCTTGCTTGATTCTACCTCACTTGATCTATGCTCGCTTGAAGGGTGTCCGCTTTGAGCCGAAGGGCTCACAGTTCAGTCTGCAAAATTTCCATCGCAACCTTGTGTTGTTCTCCCAAAGTAATCCATTGATCAGCAGTCGCAGTGGTGACCACATCCACAATCTTGTCCAGATCATCCCCCATTAGGATAACATCCACGTTGTTTTTGGTCATAGTGTCTTCCCGCTTCTTGTGAGGCCCTTGAGACGATCTGCAGGGTCATTTGAGACTTTGTAGGACCAACATACCTGCATTTTATTCATCGTTTATGTTCTAGTCCGACAGGGAGTCTGGCTCAGGCTGCATGGTAGTACTTTTGGGGGTCACCTGTGGCATGACGGTAGGAATTTTGGGCGCCGTTGCTAAGATAAGTGGAACAGTGGGATTGGATATTGCATGGTGGCCAAACGTACCTACTGCGTCGAGTGCGGTGGGTGGGGCGACGACCTTCACTATGCTGGCCAAGTATCTATGACCTGCTCAATTTCAGCCTTGGTAGTCATATATGGAGACTATGCCGAGTATGTTCCTTATGAGCCTAAATTTGCACATTATGCATTGTTACCCGAAATGCAGCAATGTGCTTATACTTGTCGTATACAATTGGGGATAGGTGCGGTTGGGAATCAATGGTTGTCAAGATAGCACCATCATAGAGTAGCCAGAAAGTCTTATCTTCCTCAATCCACTGGGGGTCCTTGGAATCCCATAGGTTGGAAAACGGCGCCCCTTCATACATGCCAAGCTCCAGGGGGGAAGACTACTTCTTCCAGGGTTTCCCAGGAAACTAACACAATCAGCAGGATCAGCCATGAATAGTAGAATGCTTTGCCATTCTCATAAGCCTCAAGCACATTGTTGAGGAATTCTTCTACCGGGTACTGGGACCAGTTAAAGCAGACACCCTTTTCACACCGGCCCATGACTTGAATTACAATAGCAAGGGTGGTTTCTGCCTAAAATTTTCGCATCATCTTGCAGGCAAGGATCTGAGTACCTAAGCGTGTGCCGGGGTTGTTGATTGTATCAATCAAGAAGCCCCACCTGTTACGATCGACCTTGTACTTGTCCTGAACAGTTTTAGCAAGATGATGCTCGAATTTCTTGCCTGTGTCATCCCGCGGATTAGGCCCATGCATAGGGAGGCCAGTAATGCGGTGAATGAGAGTAGCATCTATCGGTATGCGGCCTTGGAGCCATAAGCAACCATCGTGAATAAGTACACGACGAATTGGCCGAACAGCAGAAATTTCGGTGATGCTATACACCCGGGAGCTCACGAGGGAGCAGAGGAGATCATTACGCGGTAAAACCATGCCGCGAGAAGATATTACGGGCTGGACTCTGGTGGCCACACTACACGGATGTGCATAACTGTTGTCGAGCTGTGACACATGCCAATGAACTAGGAAGCCCTCACAAAGGAAGCAGGGATTCCCCTACAGGCTGAGATGGAGTTACGAAGAATTTGATAAATGGACTATCTACTTTGTATGCCCATTAACCCCCTTGGAAAGAAAATGAAATTAACGGTATATTATTAAACCACAGTTATGGTACCGGAGTGGGTGGATGCTAAACTTGTTAAGAGGCCACACTGCGGAGACAGTGACACACTTTATCTTTGAGAATATCTAAACCAGGTTTGGATGCCCAAAAATCCCGAGGAGTGAGAGAGGGATGCACTTCATTATCGAGACAGTTATATCTCTGACTGAGGAATTATAGATCCTCCACGCCAAAAGCACCCCATATCATCCACAGGAAAATGGAGTTGTGGAAGCATTCAATAAAATTTTGGAACAAGTGCTCACCAAAGTGTGTAACACACAATGGAGCGACTGGGATGTGCACATCCCCTCGGTACTCTGGGCATATAGAACTACGTGTAAAAATCTCGCGGGACAAACACCCTTCCGCGTGGTTTACGGGAAGGCATCTATTATTCCTATGGAATATATTGTTCCCAGTTTACGCATGTCGGCCTTGACTAATATGGAAGATCCAGACATCATGGAGAAACGATTGGTGCAGCTAGTAGCATTGGAAGAAGACCGGTTCGTAGCCCACTTCCACCAATAGGTTCAGAAGGCACGGGAGAAAGCATGGCATGATAGATATATTTAGCAGAAGGTATTTTTGGAAGGAGAATTGGTCCTGCTATATGATAGCCAGTTTGCGAAACACCTGGGGAAATTTCGCCAACACTGGTTAGGTCCCTATATGATAAAATAAATCACTGATGGAGGAGCCGTTCGATTAGCTACATTGCGCGGTGATCCTATGCTAGGATATGTTAACAAGAGTCAACTAAAGCCCTATCAAGACTCCTCTGTGTTGATCAAATGACTATGTGGCTGAAATGAGCATGTTACAAACGGTACGCCTTTGGGTCCATCATCGACCCTTGCAGACAAACCACATATCCTAACGAGTTCCAATGGGACAATTAAGATTCCTTTCTTGATCTTCGGTGATATGCAAAGTATTTTTGCGGGCATCTGGCATCATGCGCAGGTGTGATACATGCTTATTTACCAGCCCAAGCATTGTCCAGTCAGCAAATATTTTGGAAACATGCCTTGAACTCCTTGAATACGGCCACAACAACTCACTAAAAGATGGCACAGGCGCATTCTTCCTTCAAGGCATTACATTATCACGAAAGGAGGCCCCACTGCGATGCCGAAAGTTGTCTTGCTGCTATCTTCAGGTGCAATACGTATCTGATGGTACCCTAAAAATCCATCAGTGAACGAATAAGCCTCCTGACATCATACATTATCTAGGATTTCATCAAAGAATGGCGTGGGGAATAGATCATAGATGTAGGCATCATTTAGCTTACGTAGGTCGATGCAGATTATTATTTCTCCTTTAGTCTTATTTTCTTGGACTACCATGGGGCTTACCCATTGGGATTGTTCAACTGGTTCAATGATGCCTGCGGCCACCATTTTCTCGAGTTCCTCCTTAACTTTTTGCCTGTATTTCAGGTTTAGGTCATTGTTTAACGGGTCGCGCATCAGGATTTAATGTTATCCTCATAACTCCCATATCGCCCACGATTCCATTAAGTTCCGAGAACTTGGTTGGAAATAGGTCTTGGTATTCAGTTAGCAGCTCTGTGACTTTTCCCATTGTTCCGTCTTCCTAGTAGTCCCCGATATTGGCCTTTTGGGTTGTTCCGCCGAGCCAATATTAATTTATTTTAGCTTAAGAGGTTTGGTGACATCAATTTTTTGCAGCAATGGACCTGCAACAGCTCTTTCCCCTTCTGATTTCACGATGCTAATGTTCCGGGGATCTTCCTCACATGCTTCTATTGATAAATTTCTACAATTTATGACATCATGTAGTTGCACATCCCAAGCTGGTGCAACACATTCTAGCCCCAAGTGGGTTCCACTGAATACCAATGCATCGATGTCCTGCAAGGCTTCGTCGAGTTTCTCGGCACCTATTGTTATTCCAAATGTTCGTACGAATTCCTCTACCATCGTACTGGTCGATACACAGTACGTTGATAGTTTGCATCCAAGTACCCAGGAGGTTCGGTGCTTCAATGAGTGAAAAATGATCGATAATGGTCTAGATAACTTGTATGTATTTTTAAGAACCTACCACTCGGCTTAATTTAAAATGATCTAGCTTGTACTTGAAAATTTTGCGGAATTATTTACTTGAAAGTGGTGTATGAATTTTTACTGTTTATGTGTCTTAACTTCATTTTTTCTTGCTGTAATTTAACATATATGATAGCAACATAAGGCAGCAAATAATCATTCAAACACAACAACAATTTTAATCTAGGAGTTCACCCGAAATCTCGTGGGCTACGTCTCCTTTGAGCTTTGTCTTCATGACTCAGCTCTTTGGGATTATGGTAAGTTTTTTTACAAGTAAATAATTAATTCCAATGAATAAAAAAATGATCCAAAGGACTGAAAATACCATACATATCCCTCAATTGGCTGTCCAAACTTTGTAAACAAGTTTAGGCTCTTGTTGACATGATTCCTTATATTGGTGCACTAAGCTACTCTGAGCTTCTAAATGGCACAAAATCTCTCAGAATTCTGTTTCTTTCACAAAAACCACTCCTGCTATATCCAACACACATATGAAACCAAATACCAACTGATAAATTTCCCAAATCGAGCACAACATCCCCAAACTAGGCTATCCTCCACGGTTTTCCTAGGGCTGCCCAAAAATTAACTTCAGCTTCTTGAGCTCTATAAGTTCTAAAAATGTTCTAAAACCACTTCCATTGGTTTCAAAATGTCTAAAATAGTCAAGATAGAGTTTTGGTTCATCAAAAATAGCCTCCAGCTGCTCCGGTTTCGTCTTAATCACTTATTGTCTCCCCCCTGGCACTAGGGTCAAGGAAAACTTCTCTGCTGAGTTTTAGACCTTTAAAAATATTTAACACTTGCTTAAAACTCTGTAAATAGATTCAGAATGATTTTTTCAGTCAATAATGACCACTGGTTCACTGCAAATGGTCTCAAGCAACTCTTACTAAGCCCCGCACTACTGCTGGAAAAAGATGGCACTAATGGCCCCTGGAAATTCACTGAAGCTTTTCGGCCTTCAAAAATTCTCTACAGGCTCTACAAACCATATAATCAGATTCAAAACATCTGAATTATCTAATTTAGACTATTGGAACTCTGGAAAAGGACTCTAACTCCCCTGGTTAGGCCTCAAATTGAATTTTTCTCATGGTGGCCCTGATGGCTCCTTCCTCTTCCCTGAAAAAAAATCTGCTGAAAATCACCTCCATTCGACCTGAAACCTATCCCAAAGTCTTCATAAGGTCGAAGAGACCCAAAATTGACTAAAATTTCATCCAATTTCGTTAAATATTGAGGGAGTTATGGCCAAAACCAATTTTTCCCAATATCCCTAAACAAACTCCACCAAATGTGGAGCAATGTTTGCTAGTTAGCAATGCTAAATTTGGCACTCTTGTGAGTACGGACTCACTAAGCCCCAGTTGGATTGTTGGTGAGGTTAAATTAAATTTTATGAAGCGAGGGTCACATGGACCTCCCCGCTCTAACATGCGTGAACTGACTGCTCCCTGAGCATTGGCAATAAATTTTATGTTGCGGCGGCCCATGGGCTCCGCCCTCATAAATATTTCCTGTGCCAACAACCTTAGTTGGTCTATGGCTTAAGGCCATGGTTCTTTACACTGATAGTGTCTTGTGGGCTAGCTAAATTTTTTTCTACTCAATATAATTTGAAACAACAAATAAAACCGGCTCACTTAGATTGTTCGTCTTAACGTGTAGCAGGTAAATTCGGTCTTGTGCGGTGGTAGCGAGAGAGACTTTGGGGTCGAATCCTAATATTTCACCAAAATTTTACAAAGCCAAATTTCCATAGGCACACCTCCCCGCCCAAGCGACCTCGAGGCTTGCCACGTGACACCCATTAATTGGCCAAAAATAATAAAGTCGATACGATCCTCGAATAACAAGTTATAACGTGAGCCTAATATGCTGAAAGGGAATATTCTTGGGGGGATATTCGGGGAATATTATTGGGGAAATATTCTTTTTTATAATTTTCAAAGTTGGAAAATCAAACTTGGTGTTGAATTTTGGAGTTTGCTAGAGACTTCAAACTTTGGGTCCACTTTCATACACGACCTCCGTTTTGTGAGCATTCATAGTGCTAGAATCATAGCGACGAGGCCTTTTCGGTCATTCGGATTGCAACTGATTTTGAACACTTTCATTTTGGAGCAAATTTGCATAACTTGAAATAGTCTCTTGATCCCACCCACTCCCAAATGAAGCTATTGTCAGTATGAGTAATTTGCCTCAATTTTATGTTATTATTTATCTCTACTCTTATGGGATGAATTCTGATTTTTAAGTAACTATTTAGTTAGAAATTTGTCTTATAAAACTGATTTATTGAATAGTGATATGTTGTGAACTTTTTCCACATATTATTGTTTACTTATTCAAGTTACTGATTAAATGATCAATATCATTTTGAGAACTTTTTCCTGAGTGTTGTTGATTGATTATTTCAGTTAAGAGGTCTCTATATAGGATGTGTTTGGTATTCATAAATGTTAGTTAATTGAACTACTTCATTAGCTTAATATTCATTATAAGCCAAACAAATTTAAATCCCAATTATTTAAAATATCTTGCTCTCGGTTAGGATAGATCTATGTCTTCCTAATTGAGATAGGATTAAGATAGTTCCTTTTGCTTGCATCTTAGAATAATTTTGGATATAGATTAAATTCTACATCCATAAAAGGTCCTCTTCTCAAAGAGGCAAAACATTAAATATAGCTTATCTAAGCCCAAATTAGCTTAAATATCACTTTCTTGCCAGAAGTCAGCAAGAAATATGATCTGATGTCTCTTTCCCATTGGTAACCAAAGTTTATATTTTAAACCATCTGAGATTGAGAGAAGGTAACTAGACCTAGTTAAACCAGTCAGAGCCACTATTCCAAACGGAAAAGGAATTGCTTTAAGGTCCAGACCGGGTGGTCATCCCCCATGTTGTTGCAACAAATTTTGAGGCCTCAACAGGTTCATTGACCTACTTTTTTGATCATTAGAGGATAAATTAAATGCATCTGATATTATCTGTACAACTCTGTCTCACAATTTTGTCACTGTTGTATCTTTAAAAGTATTGTCAGAGGTTTCTTAGTTGTCATTTCCATGCCTCATAATTTTCCAAGCTTTCAATCTAAATGTGAATTAAGAAAGATTCAACAACTTTAATTTAAATTCCTGTGGGATATTATTACCATTTGGCTCCCACTCTATACATAAATACTCTCTAAATTTAAACTTGCTTAGCCATCCTTCAAATTATACCCCCTGTAAGTTCCAATGGATGTATATCATGTGACACGTCCTCACTTAAAAAAATTACAAATGAATAAAGAATTCAACTTTACCATTAGAATATATATAGTCAGGAAATGACTGAAATGATATTTGATTAATTACGTACTAGTAACTACGTAAAGTCGAGTCTAAAAATAATAGTAATATATAGATTTTACAGAAACAGTTATTGTCAAGTACAAGGTACATAACTTGTTATTTTAATTGGAGTTGGAAAGAGATTCGTGTAGCTAGGATGAATTGTATGTACGGTGTAGTGCAACTAACAATGCTACATTCTTGTTGAATTATCTTTGACAAGAAAATCAATTCTCATACTAATCAGTTTTGTACAGATTCAAGTCATGTTGAATTCAATAATCATTTCCAAGGTGCTTAGTGTTATCATTCTTTCTTATTAAAAAAATCATGCAACGCCAACTCACCATCTACCACATACTTCAAGCCATAATTAACTATGAATTTCAAGTATCCACATGCTTAACGGGTTTATAATTAGTCTTCTTGAGTTCAACCATGAATAGGGTCAAAGTATTCACTGAGAAACATATGTTAGGCCTGGTATTCACGAGATACATCAGGGAACCAATCAACTACATATAAAAAAAATAAGCTACCAAATGTGAAGCTAAATTAACATAGAACTTCAGATTTGGAACCACACCAACAACCAAGGGTTTGAATTCCAACATCAGAAATCTCTTCAAAATCTCTGCTATGTATTTCTCTTCCAAGGAAGACCTCCCCGATTCCTTGAAAAATATCTAGACCTAGAAAGTAATTCATAAGGACTGTGTTCTTCATATCAAATTCACCAACTAACTTGTTCTTGCATCATGCACGGGCTTCTCAAAATTTCCTATAAGGATCATATCATCTACATACATGACCAAGACAAGAAAAATAGTTTTATCATATAAATGATAAAAGGTTATGATCTACAACAGTCTTGGTGAAATCCAAACTTAGTAAGTACTCATCAACCCATGAGTACTATACACATGTTTCTTGCTTCAACCCATAAAGGACCTTTTCAACCTCTCAATTGATTAAGGTACACTTCATCTTAAATCAGGTCATTTAGAAAAGAAGCCTTTGGAAGGTGCTTGTCCTGTCAAAAAGTGCTTGTGATATCTGAAATCTAAGAGTAGAGGCAACTTGCAACAAATATTGTTATGATGTTGGTATGGTGTTGGGTCTCCAAAGGAAAGTGTCATTTTTTCAGACTTTTGTGTATGCTTTAGGATGAAAATAGCATGCTCTACTTTGATCTAGAATCTGCAGCAAGGGGTATAAGACACTTGTTCACAATGCTTTATTTATGGGCTTAGTTTCATCAAAACTTGATGGAAATGAGAATTGCATACTTTTGGGTCTTTTCTCATAGTATGGATTGTTGTTGAATAATTATTAAGCTTTCCTTTATTCCAACTAATCCTTTTTCATTAACAGGTCTGAAACAAACCTTTCGTTTTTCAAAATTTGCATCTATCCTTCAAATCTAACACATCAATATGTGTCATCATCATGCATGAGAGAATTATGAATAGAAATATCATCATCAATGAGCATAAATGGGCCTAGTTATAGAAGGTGGAATTTATCACTTCCCATCATGGAAACTTTGCATCGTCTCATGGGACAACTACTTTTTGACTTGAGTGATAAAAACTATTTATATCTCTTTGATATGGAGTCGTTTTACACAAAAATCATTGAACATGTGCATAATAGGTATTATGAAGTCTATGCCCAGAAAAATGTTGTTTTAATATTTGGTCATCTATTTTTTTTTCTCTTGTCATAACTATTATTGTTGCAATCAAGTTCATACTTTTACTCACATGTCTATTTTAACAACATGAGGACCAAAGTTTGAGCCTTTGTACCAAGATATGGAGAAGGGTGATGAAGAATGGAATTGATTCAATGATATTAATAAGCTTATTATCCGCTCTCCACTTTGGAAAAAGTATAGAATTCCATTTCCTGATCTCTACAACAGAAGATCTAGGAAAGTTAAGCTTTGTGTATATCACCGCCCCATAGTGATGTACATAAAAACTGAAGATCTAGATTTACTAGCATTGTACTTTGATCCTCTGTTTCATCCAATTTCTTTTCATAATACTATTTGTTGTGAGAGGAAAAATTCCAAGGAGGATGATGAAGGTGATTTTTTTGTTCTAGAAGGCATGGAACCTTTGTTGCATGATACACCACTTTACACATATACAACAAATAACTAGTATTTCATTATTGTTTCTTCTTGCCCATTCAATATGCGATCAGGTCCTATGTGACAAGTAGAAAATATCCCTCTTGTTTTTGATTGTTACAAGGAACCTTGGTATGCATTTTTCTAATGCATGAAACATATTAATATTCTTTAGTTGTGTTTTTCATGTGCCATGGATTTGATTCCTTGAACGTTTCATGTCATGCAGTCCTCCCACATATCCAATGAAGGTTTATGGGAGCTATCAAAAGCTCCTAAAATGTTATGTGTTGAATAAAATTCATCACAGACCTCCAAAGGATCAAAATAAGAGATAATTGGTTTGTTCCCTACAAGCTCCCGAATTTTTCCATAAAGCAGAGCTAGATTGGGCAGAGGCTGGGCTTCAAGTTTGAAGAAAAGGTACTATATGTTGAATCTTATTGTTCATCGAAAGAACTTGAATTTTTTTCATCCTGATTACAATTTCAATCTGAAACCTGTGAATAAACTCACAACAAAGGAGTGAAAGAATTCATGTTTTGGAAATTCTTTCCATTTATGTTATGAAAATTTTCAACTAACAAAACTAGTTGTTGATGCAAATATCCAATTTCGACTAGGAAATGTAGATGCTTTCTAGTTAGAAAACTAATTACAACATACATTTCACATGTAGGCCAGTTGAATTGTATGTATTGTTACAAGTATCAACTTATGAAAAATATAAGAATGTGTAAAGATATGAAGCATTTGATTTATTATTGTTTTAACACTGGGCCTGTTGGGAAAGGACCTGAATGTGGATTTTGGGCTCCAATGTGGAGAGTATGGTTGTTTTTCCTATGTGGTATAGTACCACTACTAGAAAGGTGGCTTGGAAACTTGCTTGCATGAAAGTTTGAAGGTCATCATTCAAAGGGAGTGGCAAACATTGTGATGAAAAAAGGGTTGAAAGTCATTTTGATTTGGAGCATAGAGAAGTTGTCATGCATGGTGTTCTTGATGTAATGTCATGTGATTTTATTTTTTCCTTCTGTGATAATTGGCAGGAAAGGGATGTTTTTGATGTTTCTAATGTATCAATTAGATTGAAATCACTTATATGTTGATAGTAAATAGGCTTGAGTTAATCTATTATATATATTTTCAACCCTTGATGGGCATGATATTTCTCCTCTTCCAAGCTCATTTTCTAATGATTAATTTGGTTTTTTGCTTTGAAATTTCTACATCCTTTTTCCTCCCTTTGTTTTTTTAGTGTTATGAAATTTTTGAGTCTTTTAGTGATTGTCTTATCTAATTTCTAACATACTCGGTCATATTGTCATTAAGGGCATCAAGAAGAACAAATATCTTACCATTTTGCAACATTTGAGTGAAGTTTGACGTTGTTCAAAGGTAAACATACACTGGAAGGTACATGTGGTAATAGAGGTTTCAATTAAGCATGAAAAATATGACTATTTTATTTATTTATGTTCTCTGTTATATCTCAAGTTTATAAATAAGATAACTACTTTGGTACTTCAGGTGCGTGGCCTACCAGTGCCAATTGAGAATATGGTTCTTCAATATGTTAAATCAAAAGAAGATTGGTAGACTAATGTTGCTCATTATAATTGTGAATGTATAAGGTGTTTTGCAACTATGAATAAGTTGGTATGTCGGAAAAATGTTGGAAGGTTCACATGCCTTTGGTTGAAGTCAGAGTAGGCATGCTTTTATTTCCCCTACACTACATTGAATGGACAACTTGTATTGTTCAAGATTAAAGAGGTTTATAAATTACTAATCAATTATGTTGGTTTCTTAACAGGAACAGAAACACAATTACTTGAAATATGGCCCCTATCTAACACCTGAGGAAGTTGTGGCCATCTATACCACTACCATGCATTTTCTAGAATTGAGAAAAATTTCTCCCATTCCTTTTCCACCATTGTCATATAAACATGATACCAAACTCCTAATACTAGCACTCGAACGATTGAAGTAATCTTATAGTGTTGCTATCTGATTAAATCAACAATAGAGGGAAGAGTTGGGTCTTATTGAGTAGGCATATGATAATACACATGAGACATTATCACATATCAAATGTCATCTTCTTACACAACATTCCTTAAAAGAAGTAAGTTGTATAATTAATCATTTCTAGATGCAAAATCAATGAAAGTGAGATGTTGTCTGCCTGGGTTTTTGATAATTGGTTGTGTTTCACACTGCATATGGGAATTGAGTTTATGGACTTCTATGGCTATCTAATTTGTGTGTATGAAATTTAACCTCTCGAGAAAATTACAGATGCATATCTTGATCAATATCTTTGGTATGAAGGTGACAAACATCATCTCTTTTCAAACTGGATCAAACCTAGAAATTTAGAGCCACCTCCACTTTTGGTATATAAGTAACAATCAAATGAAGGCATTTCATTTCCTCTTGAGTCTTGAAAAAGTATGATGAAATGAAATTGGGTGAGGACCAGATCCAGGTTTACCATGTCAAAACTTAGATTCATTAAGATGACGACCTTGGTTTGAAGATATCCACCATACAAACTAGGACCACCCATACTTATCATTGCCATCTCTCTTTCATCATCAAGACTAACATACTGAGGACTTGTAAACTGTGGAGGCCCATGCTAGTCATTGCAATGCAATTTCTTTGAATAAATGCCATGTCCAAAAGTTTTTTATATTTAATATTTGCATCCAATGTGGCCATTTCTTATTATGAGATTTACCACTTCTGAAAATGGCATCATTCACATCATTTTGAAGAAGTCTACAAAGGTCAACATAATTTTTTTCACATTTACAACTTCCATAACATTTGTTGGTTCCTGAAGCTCGAGCACTTTCATAAAAAAAAAAGGCAAAATCAAACAAAAAAATGGTCCACTCTCTTTTCATTTGCTAATATTAGAATGAAGTTTTGTTAGAGGCATTATTTGTTTGTTTGTTTTGGTTATAAAAAGGGTTTACTCTTCGTTTTATGTGACTTTAAATTTATCATATATAGCATGTTGAGAAATGGGAAAGAATAATGTGTGAAATTTATCTTTTAGAATTTGGTGATGAATGAAAGGATACATAGTTTAACTAAGGTACAACTCGCTTTGGTAAAGGCAGAGGAACATCTTAAAAAGATGCCTAAGAAAACACCATATACAGAGTTTGAACATAAGTAATATATGGAGTTTTTTTTGTTACGGATATGTTATTTTTTCTACCCAAGATATCACAACAGGAAAAATATTGATATTTTTGAAATTGTTGGAGAACTTCATTGAGTTTGATTATTCTGATGTCCTACTTGATTGATACCTTTTCATATGTCAGGAAGGCTTTAAATATGAATTAATGTGTTCATGAAACAAATCAGATTCAAATTTTATAGATATAAAAGATAAAAACAAATATCAATGCCTTCGTTTGATTGTTACTTGACTTTGTTGTGGGTAGGTTACAGGAAATGTGATTGGAAAAAGGATGGGGAGACAATGCAGAGTATGACTTGGATATGATTCATTTGTTGTTAGAGATCCTTCAGGCACCTGAGCCATCGACTTTGGAAATGTTTATAGTAGGTATTCCTATGGTTTTTAATGTTGTGATTATTTCACATCATCATTATTTTGGACAAGAAAATGTTTTAGGAATGCCATACAAGACATCGGTTGACAGGAAAACAATTTTTTATAATTTCAATGTCCATTCCATGATATCATCTCTTAATTGTTTGATTGTATTTTGGACGTTTCATTAGATATTGTTGTCTTTTAACTATGAAATTGAAAATACTTGGTATCATGTCCATTTAAACAACAACCAAAGCTTGAAGATTAAATTAGTATTACACGATATTGATTGAAATCCTTATAATTATTTGTGTTAAAAGATTTTCATGACTATCAGAAAAGTTATCGTTCATGTTGTTATTTGAGAACATGTTTATATACTTAACAAAGTTCATGTGTTAGAAAATGAATTGTTGTTACGAATAAAACAACAATGATTAAACATTACAACTCAAATTATTTTTTTTCACAAGTTATCTATTGCTTGAGATTTTCAGCATATAACTTAGTTTGCATGATTGTGCCTAAGGTTTCCCTGAAGGTTGAATAAAGTTACTAAGGTGTTATTTTATATGGTGAAATTTTATTTCCTTTGTTTATACAGGTCATCTGGCCAAATTATAGTGGCCACTATCACCCAACTGAAGAAAACTTGTTTGCGTTTCTTACTTATATGGGGAAAAATGGCTTTGACATTGTTAATGTTGAGGTATATGACATATAAACTCTCTATAGTTTGCTTTATTTTATATTCTAGTGTTCATTGTCTTTCATGTCTTACACTCTGCATTGTATCTTCTTTTGTTTTCAGAAAAACAACTCAGTATTGATGGTAAGAAGCAGGAATTGAAGAAAGAGGAGAGCAATAACACTGGAGTGATAAATGCAAAAATAGATAGAGAAGATAACTAGTTTGGTGATACTCTTAGAGCCAATATCCTGAATAAGATACACATATATAGAGATTGATGGTCAAGTCTTTAGAGTTGGTGAATTCACCTGCAATGCCTTGTAGAAATTTGCTGAATAATGAATATTTATCCACCGAGATTAACCTGATCATACAAAAATTTGATTTGCTGCACAACACATAATCTCTTCTACAAATTAATCATCACATGCGGAAAATAAAACAAGCGGCAGAACATCAATTCACACACATAGAACACATCATGTATGGGGAAAGCTTATAGCTGAAAACCCCCAGCTATATGTATCATATAATGGATGAGAAACATGTAACTTTACACAATACAATACTCCTCACAAGTACTCAGTACTGTCTCCAAAAGCTACACACAAAACTAGCTCAGTTTGAACCGATCACGGGTTCAAAACTCCTCCACTAGCTGCCTGCCTCTACTGCGCAATCCAAAAGGAGAGAATAGGTTGAACCAATTCGAATTCATCTTTCTTGAATAGCGCAATCATCATTGGCATACTCATCCCACTGATTGTGCAAATCTCATGCACAACTAATGTACAACTGCCGGCTCTTTCACCTATCTCTTGCACTAGTCTGCACTGAACTGTACATGCACTGAGTTAACTGATGTGTTCTTTTAGTTGAATAATGAGTTAATAATTAGTGAATTAAATAATATTTAATTCATACCACTCATCTCTAGTGTAATAGCAGTTAAACTAATTACAACTAGTTCAACTAGTTAACCGGAACACAATCTCCATCAACTCCTCAATCAACTCCACCAAAACTCCGCCACATGAGTCTAACTGAAGTCAACCATGAAAAAGCTCAACTAACCCATAGGAAATTCGAATTTCCTTCTGTTAGCTGCATGTGCCACATCCGTAGCTCGAACTGAAGTGCTCTAAGAGGATAAGATAATGTTTTTAGGAAAATAATATTCGACTGTTCTATTTTTAGCTAGGCAGTCTAAAAATAGACTTCGACCTAAATGTCTAAAAATAGATGTCCATCTATTTTTACCAACTTGACAAATCATCCAAGAATAGCATCCCGCAACTCCTAGACCATGCTCCATATGTCTAAAAATAGACATAGTCTAAAAATAGACTTTTCGACAAAAAATCACATGTGTGGTCCCCACCTAGTTTAGGTGATCACTTTCCAACAAGGATCAGGAAAGATGTTTCAGGAGGCCTCCTTCACTGTTTCTTGTTGCCATTTTCAACATGCCTTGGCAAAAAAATGATAATGTTTTGAAGTGATGAAACATCATTTCATGTGTAAATTGTACTCCAACTAATATTAAGTTGAAAACTCATATTGTATTACTTTAACATTTCATATAATATAATTTATATGGTTGGAATTATTTATAGCTGCACTTGATATTGTTTATTATTGTAATTAACATATGTAACTTTTTGTTTTCATATTAGATGAACATGCACATTGTGTGATATTTTTGAAATCATACTAATTAATTTATGTTGATTAATAAGGAACACATAAAATCAATCTAAAACTGCTAAATTAGTAGATTATATTAATTAATGATGAACACAAATAAAATGAATATACGACTAAAATAGTCATTTATAATGATTACTAACGAAAATAAATGAAATGAATATAAACTACTAAATTAATCATTTATATAATGAATTTGAAACTACAAAAAGAAGAAGAAAAATGACTACTGCAAAAGATAAATTTGTGATTACAAATGACGACTAAATTTTGCATATATATGACTATTAGTAGCTAATTTATTGTATCTTATAACACAACCAAATTTTAGTCATATTTATTTGGTCATTAATTGGTTTCAAAGGATGGCTAAAATTTGCATATATATGACTATTAGTAGCTAATTTTCAGTATCTTATGACACGACCAACATTTTGGTCATATTTCTTTGGTCATTAATTGGTTTTATTGGGTGATCATATAGTAATATATTTTGGTGTATCTTTGGTCATTAATTGTGGAAATTAATGACTAAATTAATGACCAAATTAATGGCTAAATATACTACTAGATGATAAAATTGAGACAACCAATTAATGACTAAGCTAAAAATGACTTAAAAAATGGTCACGTTATAAAATATTGTAAATTAGCTACTACTGGTCACCGATTGAAAAATGGTCGTTTATATGAAAAAATTAGTTGTTTTTAGTAGTTAATAAGCCATTTTTTAATAGTGTATATATATAATTATTCACATAATGTGGACATTGAAATATTTATTTATGATCTACCTTGAGATGTTTTTTTATTATTATTGCCATGTGTAATTTCCATGTTGAGTTTGGAAATACTTACACATTGTACTTATATTGGGTTGTAAAAAGTGTCTTTCCATGCAATTTTTTTTTTAATATCACATGAATAGATGTTATTTAAATATGGAAAATGTGGTTATAAAAAATGTCTTTCTATGCATTTACTTTTTTAATATAACATGAATAAATGCTATTTAAATATGGAAAAATGTGAGAGGAAATTTCTTCTTAAAACCACTTAAACTACACCAAATTGATATAATTGTTGGACACCTAATAATTTAAGGGTTGGTGTGGAAGTTGAGAAATATTAGGGAGTGCAAGAGAACTTAGAATATGGAATCAATTGATCACTCCAATGTATTATAAATATGTATCATTGTGAATAATATAATCATCTCATGCTTATCTTTCCTATTCCATCTATTCCATGTGTGTGTCTATCATGGTATCAGAGCGAGTGAATTCCTGCCCTGCCCATATTTGAGCCACTATATTTGTGGCCTCTTTGTGCATGTTAGCTCTGCCATATTGGCTCTAACAAATTTTTCCATAACTTGAGCATTCTAATTGTGCACCGTGCCTATTCATTAGGATTCTAATGCTCCAAAAAAAATTCCACCTGACTAAAACCTTTTTCTTTATTGTACCCTTGACAAAACACTCCTATAATTTGGTTTCTGTCAGAGATTCATCTTCTCATTTCTGGGTGCTCTCTACAAATGTTAGTGAGTCCTTCTCTCTAAAACACCCTCTGTATCTTTGTTCTAGGGTACACTGGTTCATTTCCTGGCTTCATTCAAGCCTTGTGTTAAAATTCTCGGGTACACTGGTTCATTTCCTGGCTTCATTCAAGCCTTGCGTTAAAATTACTATTTGGAACATTTATGAAGCGATAATTGCATGTGTGTTATGGTATTAGAAAGCGAAGCTCCCTGATAGTTTTGGCCTCATAAAAATTGTTTCAGTGTTTGTGCCTTTGTTTTTTCTTGTTGTTGAGCTAGATTTTTATGTTCATCATAAATCAAACGTTGTCTCTCATTTTCATGCTGAGCTTGCGTTTCTTGATACTCAACCTTTCATGTCGACATCTCGGCCTAGCGAGTTTATTCGTGCTTGTGCATAATCCCAAACACATTTTTGGAATTTTTAGCGCTGTTGATTTCACGAATAGATTTGGCGCCTCTCTCAAGGGCCTCAAGGCTGAAACCTACTACAATAGTCCTTGGATTATCATTTCTCACTCTTGTCTCTTCCTTTGGGGTTGCAGTAGCAGGAGTGGGCGCAAGAGGTGGAGATGGATAGGAGCCTACTAATGGGAACTTAAATGGGTTGTCACCATATTGATCATTGACAAACATAGTAGCTGATGCCACTGTGGTTGCTAACACCACGCTATATAATTTAGCAGCCATTGTTACAGGAAAATTGATGAGCTAGATGTCTGTATTGGTAGTTCACTCAGATGAGCATCCTTTTAACTTAGTCATGAGGGTTTCATGAGGACTTGTAAAAAATCATGGTTTGTTCTATAGTTTTTAATGCATGTTGTGGTATTTGGTAGTTGATAATGTAGACAAGAATATGAAATCCCATGAGACGCACATAGATATTTTTATCTGTAGAAATTATGCCAATGTGATTCAATATGATCTTGTAATGTACTAAAACAAGATATTGAATACTTCTACAATTTGCGGAAACAAAACACGATCACACAATCACATAATAAGTAAGAGAAAGAAGTAAATCAATCACACAACAAAAGATGTATTTGGGGAAAGCACACTGCTTAAAACCCTGCTATATGTATATTTTATAAAGTTAATACCATGAAACAATACAATGATTTCTCTCACCGAGAAACTCCTGCACTCTGCCAACTGTCTCACTCTGATCTAGGAAAAATCAGTCAAATACTTAACCAATTTTCAGCCTCTGCGCAGCTAGCATTTCTCACACATTCTTGGAGGAATTGTCACCCTATTAAATAGGAAATTCCTTCTAATTTATTGTGCAATGCATCATAGGCTTCCACATGACTCTATAATTGAATTGTGCAATTTTATAATTATACAACTGATAGTTATCATCCCTTTAAGCTCATTCTCAACTAGGCCTTCCTTAGAACTAACATGCAATAACTATTTATAGAGAATTATCAGTTAACTAATTGATCACTCATTTTGAATTAAATCAAATTTAATTCACTAGACCTATCTCTAGCTTATCTCTCAGTTAGAACTAGTTAAAATTATTTTAACTCAATTAATTGATTTAACTAATTAGAACCCCCTAAAATCATGGGAGAAATCTGCATGCATCCTCTTTGGCCTTCACATCGAATTTCCTAAGATAACTCAGTCTTTCTGAATTAGTTAACTAACAAAAATTGTCATGAGATTAAATTACAATTTCTCTTCCAATTTAGTTAAGGGAAAATTAAATCAGAATTTCCCTTTGGGTGCCGTTTGAACACTCCCTCGTAACAAGAAAGGGATTATTTTCTACCATGATCTTGTCTCTGTGGAATTCGAATTTGCTTCTTTTCAGCGCCTTTGTCAAGATGTATACATCCCGCTCCTTCGTGGGAATGTATTGTAATGACATGACCCTCCTCATAACATAACCCTCCTCATAACACAATCTTTGATATGGTGATACCAGATACCAATATGCTTGGACTTGTCATGGAATATTGGATTAACCCAAAGTTTGATGCAACTCTGAATACCACAATGTATCACCATCAGATCCATCTATCTACCAAACAAATCAACAAGTATCTTCCTCATCCAGATGGCCTCACATATTTCCTGACTAGCCACCATGTACTCTACTTCTTTTGAACTGAGTGCAACTGATCTTTGTTTCCTATTGTACCAGGAAACTATTTCTGATTCTACGCTGAAGATGCCCCCTGATGTGCTCTTCCTGTATGGGATTCCTTGCCCAATCTGCATCAATGAATCCTTGAAGCTTCATTGAATTTGTCCATCTGTACCATTTTCCATACTTTGTGGTGCCCCTGAGGTATCTCAAAACATGCTTTCCCTCATTCCAAAAGAGCACGGTAGGCTTAACCATAGGTTGGCTCATATGGTTAACTTCATAGCATATTTCTAGTCATGTGTTCACCAAATACTGTTGGAAATGTTGTCATTGATGGCAAAGGAGATGGCAAAGGTGGACCACCTGAGGCAACAACAAGGCAAAGAGAGCAGCATAGCAGCAATATGTAGAGAGGGTCAAGCAGCAGATACAAGGTCATTTAAAGAAGCAGAGGTAGCAAAAAGATAAGTAAGGAGCAGCATCAGTCAAAGAAGTAGCAGAGGTAGCAAAGGGAGCATAAGAAGAGGTAGCAGAGGCAATAAAAAGAGAAGTAAGGAGCAACATCAGTCAAGGAGCAAAGGATAGCAAAGAAGCAGAGAGCTATTCAAGGTGCAGAGCAGTGAGGACAAAATGAGGGCCATTGGATTTTGAAAAAGGGGCAGAGTTAAGAGAAGAAGAAGTTCTGCCAAGACAAGAAGAAGTGTTTGCAAGTGGATTCATTTGTATCTATGGGAGGAATTGTTCAGCATTACATGAGTATGATGAGACTCTGTAATTGGGAGTATAAATGGCTCCTATGTGAAACTGACTGTGCATGGGTTTATAAACAGATTTGAATAAACCCTGTGGCAAAGGAGAAGTACCTAGACCAGCAATAAGGCAATGGAGGCAGAAAAGGAAGAGGCAGAAAACAAGTAGCAGAGGCAGCAAGAAGCGCAAAGGAGACAGGAGGAAGAAGAATGTCAAAATGTAACAGTCAAACAGCAGAGCGGAAGCAACGGCAGAGACAGAGATAGAAGCACAGCTAAGGCAGAGGCAGAGGCAGCGCATATAGAGGCAGAGCCGTTATATCAAAGACAGAGAAAGGAGATAGAGCATCAGAAGAGGCAGAATTGTTATCACAGCAGAGGCAGAGCCAATTTTCAATTCTGGGAATCGTATAACCCAAGCGGAAATATATATATATATATATATATATATACGAACCTTATTCCGAGAATCATTACCCAGCCGGGCGTAAAATATAACATAAACACAATTCTGGGAATCGTTACCCACGCTAGAGTATATATGCAACGTATTAACATATATTGCGCAAGATTAAACGACTAAAGGTCCAAAGCATATATATCAATTTATATAAGTGGAGCGCTTAATGATCAAAAGAAATGAAGGCTTATAAGGCAGGACCCTTATCCATCACAACATCGCGCAATCACACCATCGCATCATTGCAACCATCGCAATATCGCAACCATCACATCTTCGCAACCATCACAATATCGCAACTATCGCATCATCACAACCATTGCATCATCGCAACCATCGCACCATCGCAACCATTGCATTCATCGCAACCATCGCAACCATCGCATATACTAATCGCTGGAGGATTAGTATATCGCATCGGAAAATGTGTCAGGCGGGCCCGAAAGGGTTTTTTATATGTTGAAACAGGTTTTATTATTTACGTCGAGAGTTTATTAAAGGGCAGTCTATATAATTATGCTAAAGAATGAGAGTGGGTTATATATATAAAAGGTGTTGTTATATATATATATATAAAGTTGTTGCGACTGTATTAAAAAGTGCCGCATGGTCTGTGGACCCACAGGCCTCGGCTTAAGGTGGAGGGCGATTACTAATACAAAACGATTGCGATATATGTTCGTTCCACTTGCGGAACTCACCACATCAACAAGACACTTGCTGTGTGTTAAGGGTTGGATTTTGCCCAGATTTAACGCCAGCTGTTACATATTTATATAAAATGCACTGGTATAAAAAGCACGGTTACACATATGCAGCAGTTACACCACAGCAGAGGACAGAAGAGAAAACAGAGATGAAAAGAGATAAAACACAATCACAGAAAAGATAGACATAGTCAAAGAAAAGACAAATGCGCAGCGAGCCAAAAGACTAAATGAGTTGAGTTGGAGTTCTCGTTGTAATTTGAATGTAAATGTTTTAATTGATTTATATTGTTGTCATGCATTGGCAAGTCTCCGGAAGAGAACAAATATCCCACTGTAATATTAAAATAAGCACCTACAGTTATATTTTCCCCGAGTGAGCCGAAAGAGATCAGAAGGCAAAGAGACATGGCCATCCATTTCGAATTCCCAGTGGAATACAAACAGCCATGAAGCTGTTTTTGTATAAAACAGGGTAATATCCAAGGGGAGATGATTTTTTTTTAATGAAAACAGAATGAGAAAAGGAGAGAGTATGCAGCAGAATTGAAGAAAGTTGAAGAAAATAAGAAAGCTGCAAGAGGTCAGAGAGTGTGAAGATAGAGAATGCAGAGTATGAAGAATTGAGGAGAAAAGACATGAAGAAGGAGGAGTTGAGAAGAGAAGAAGGAGGAGATGAGCAAAGAAGAAGGAGGGGTTGAGTAGAGATGATGCAGGGCTGATATCAGGACTGATGAATAGTAGAAGAGAAGGTATAGAACAGAGTTGATATCCAAGGTAAATCAACAAGTGCTTTTCTTTTGAAAGAGTAAGGAAGTTTGAGCTTCCCTATCAAGTTGTACCTTGATAGATGTCAGTTTTAGCTGACTGAGGTAGGACCCTCTTGTAGGTTGGTGCCTGCAGAAAATAGATGGAAGTTGGTGCTTCCACATCAAGTTGTAGCTTGATAAACAAGTGCTTGTAGCCGATCGAGGTTGGAGCCTCCGTAGGTTGGTGCCTACACAAAATTGATGAGAGTTTGGAGCTTCCTGTGTTGTAGCTTGCAGAATTGAGGTAGGAGCCTCCTGTAGGTTGGTGCCTACAGAAAATAAATGGTGAGAGGGAGTTGGAGCTTGCCTTTGCATCACAAAAATAATAATATTTGGTTTTCTCCCTTTATCGGTTTCCACTTATATCTGGTGTCTCTGTGTATAATGTCTATGTGTTGATGTGGTTTATCTAATCTGCTTAATACATGTTGCTTGCATATTAAGACTTCTGTTACATTAACAAATATGCTTGATACTTGCTGCTCACAAATTAAGATTGCTCACATATTAAGTTGACCATGAAATGAAGGTGTAAATAAGATTTAAGGGACAAGTTTTAAAAGTCCATGTATGTGTTAAACCGATTCACCCCCCCCTCTCGCCTTAACTAAGAGTTCAACAATTGCACGAGTAGGTTCCTTTGGTGTAAGCTTAATAGCTTGAAGGAGATCCGGCCGAGTCATGGACTATCAAAATGTACCTGCTAAATACAACAAAAATTTCCCGAATGAGATAAGGTTAAGACAGGATTATTGGCTATGAAACCGAGGTATGGAAGCTTGTATGTGATGGTTGCTAAAGTCGTACCCCCACGGGGTGAAAGAACAACATAGGAATGCCAAGGCAAATGTGTGATATTCAAATAGTCTTCATAATAAGAATCTTGAGTTAATAATGATTTAACCTCCGTAAAAGAAATCAGATATATTTCACTTCTGGCATGGAGTAGACATGAAGGACCGCACTAACAAGAAGGATAAGAAAATTAAGAAAAAGAGAAATTCATGTCAAAAAGAAGATGTTCAATCAAATGAAGTACCTGCTAGTGTGAATGGAGATAAGAACCATGAAGAAATTACAGCTGAAGAAAAAGCCAAACTTGACACTTCTTTGACTGAAATAGAAAGATTGAAGAAGGAAAACAAAGACCTTAAGATAGTAGCGAAAATATGTGATGAGAGAGAATATGAAGATAGAAAAGAAATTATTGGTCTAAAGACATAGCTTGAGGAGGAAAAGAAAGTAGAAGACACTCTGTTGCAACAAATGAGAGAGAAAAATTTGGAATGTGAAAAATTGGAAGCAGAAGTAGTGAGCCTAAGAAAGAAATTAGAAAAGGCCCAAAGAGATTTATTAATGAATACTCCTCAAATGAAAAGCTCTGAACAGTTGGACCATATTCTAAAGGCTCAAAGGTCACCTCTCATAAAGGATGGGATAGGATATGAAGGTGAAACCAGTAAGTCCAAGGATGAAGATAACAAGAAAATCATTTTTGTAAAAGCTATAAAGAACAATGAAACAACTCAGCAAATTCCTACATAAGAAGAAGCCAACAAGAACATGAGTTGTAGAGAAACAAATAGAATCAAGCAGCAACATGAAAAAACAGATAATGAGAAGATGAAACAATCAACTGCTAAAGGCTCATATGCTCCTAAGGATGAATTGAACAAATTCGGAAGATGTCAAAAGAGGTTCCTCCCTCCTATGAAAAATAGCACATTGTTCTCTTGTCATAAACCAGGACATAATGCAGCATATTGTAAGACAAAGCCAATCCAGTCCAACCAGCAAAGGATGCAGCAAAAGAGAGGAACCCCTCAAGCAAGCAAATGAACAAGACAATCTTTCACCAGGTACACAAATCATTTCCATGGCTATTGTTATGCATGCAATAATTTTGGACATAAAATTGTTGATTGTAAAATGTATTCAAGAAGAGGAACAAAATATTATACATTAGCTCAAATGCATCTTGGTCAAATAAGATGTTATGTATGCCTTAAGCATGGTCACAAAGAAAAAGACTCTAATCTGCCATATACATTAAAGAACTCTCGACAGAGGATGGAATCTAATCAAATTAAACAAAGCTATGAATCAAATAGGAGTGCAAAAAATATGATGAACCCCAATAAGGTATGGAAGGAAAAGAGAAAGGGGGAGCCTATTATCTCAATAACATAATGAATCTACCATAGTCTCAGGGGGAGCTGCTCTAGGAAGAAAAGCAAAAATCCATCTAGTAATAAATATGAAGCAACATCCCAGGGGGAGATTAGTTCATAAATAGTCCCCATGAAATCATTTTAAGAAGAGCTCCTTGGAATATGACCTTGGAATATGAACAACCATGAGATCAGGAAGGGAAAGGAAATTCCTCTAAAAGAGAACTATAGAGGAAGAAGATCATCTGAAGTATTAAGTAGCTGACAGATTGATGGAAGAAGAGAAGACAACAAGAAGCCATGATGATAGAGGAAACATCAGCAATGAAAATGTAAGCTAAGAAGATATAAACACACTAAAGGATGATCACAGAATGCATCATACTGCTAGAATTAACAATGAACCCCATTAATAATGATGAGTAAGAAAGGTGCCTATCATCAGTTCATTACATCTCTCATCTACAAAAATTCCACTTGGAGGAATGCAGTTAAGTGAGTAATAAATCTTTGAGTAATCAGCCCATGAAGATACATAGAAAATGAATTGAAGATGTCTTCCTGAAGATCTTTATATTAGAACTGTTGAATTGATTTTTAAAGCGGCAATGATTCTGGAGCAGTCCTAGAAAGGGAAGTGCAATGACATTATGTTAAACCAGAAAGACAGAATAAGAAAATGGTTAGTAATGATAAGATCAGTTTCAGGATATTGATGACTGTTGGTGTGAACAGTGGAAAGCTCAATAGTAGAATTTATGAAGGATGTCTTAATTATGGATTCATGTGCAAGCTAAAGTCAAATCTCTGCATATTTTATCAAGGTAATATCAATTGGTACTTGGTACGAGCAACACGCCTATCAACTGAATATCAAGTGTTATCAGTGGAGTAGCAGTATGGTACAAGTCCTCAGGATCAAAGGATTATGGCAAAAGAACCTCAAGGTAATATTCTCAGTATTATCTGCATTCAGCATGAAAAGGATCAGTATTTTGTTTACACTTGAAGCATTATATTGAACTTTGAAGCAGTATCTTTTTCTATATACGATTGCATGCTCTTCTAAAGTCAGTACATATATAACTTCAAGGCCTTTTTTCTTAAGATCTTTCATAAAACTGTGAGAAGGTACTGATTCATCACAAGCATACTTCAGCAGAAAGGAATTGCTAGTAATCCACCTTTAAAGAGAGATTGATTACTGCATGATTGATAAGTGAGATTGACTAATACACTGAATGTATCTAGTCTCAAGGTTTTGTTCTGAAAGTACATTATGCAAGCAGTGAAGGCATTTGATCTCTTAGATCAAATTCTGGTTAATTCATTGATCACATCTGTAACAAGAACCTTCAGCTATTAAGGATAATATCAACATCCTAGCTCATATCATCACCAACAGGCAGGAAAGGTGTACCGCAACAATAAAGGACATATTGGCATCATCACAATTGAACAAGTGTGGCACTGCAAATGTGTATAGCAGAAGAAGACATTCTCCAACGACAACTTCCTCAACAGATGTGGATTTCTGATGAAGATAATACTAGAAACTTCCATGAAAGGAGACTGTGCTTTGGATTGTATCAATTTACAGTGTATATTCAAGTCCAATAATCCTCAAAGTGTTCTCTCAACAAGTCTTGTACATCAGTATGGAGCAGAATGGTACAAATTCAGCAGAAGATGGCCTAAACATAACTCAGAGAAAGGAAATGCAGAAAGAAGACCAGGAAATGAGCAACCCTTTGCCATTGATGTCAAAGGGGGAGAAAAAAAAAGAAGGGGTTTTTAAAAGGCAAGCAGAGGAAGTATGTTGCCATCAATGCCAAAGGGGGAGACTGTTGGAAATGTTGTCATTGATGGCAAAGGAGATGGCAAAGGTGGATCACCTGAAGGTAACAACAAGGCAAAGAGAGCATCATAGCAACAAGATGTAGAGAGGGTTTGTTATAGACAAGGTCATTTAAAGAAGCGCAGGTAACAAAAAGATAGCAAGGAGCAAGATCGACTAAAGAAGTATACCAGCAGAGGAGTATAAGAAGAGGTAGTAGAGGTAACAAAAAGAGAAGTAAGGAGCAGCATCCGTCACGGAGCAGAGGATAGCAAAGAAGCCGAGAGCTATTCAAGGTGCAGAGTAGTGAGGACAAAATGAGGGTCATTGGATTTTGAAAAAGGAGCAGAGTTAAGAGAAGAAGAAGTTCTTCCAAGACAAGAAGAAGTGTTTGCAAGTGGATTCATTTGTATCTATGGGAGGAATTGTTCAGCATTACATGAGTATGATGAGACTGTGTAATTGGGAGTATAAATGGCTCCTATGTGATATTGACTGTGCATGGGTTTATAAACAGAGTTGAATAAACCCTGTGGCAAAGGAGAAGTACCTGGACCAGCAATAAGGCAATGGAGGCAGAAAAGGTAGAGGCAACAAGAAGCGCAAAGGAGACAAGAGGAAGAAGAATGTCAAAATGTAACAGTCAAACAACAGAGCGGAAGCAACGGTAGAGACAGAGATAGAAGCACAGCTAAGGCAGAGGCAGAGGCATCGCATATAGAAGAAAATCCGTTATATGAAAGATAGAGCAGTGGAGACAGAGGCAGCGAATACAGAGGCAGTGAAGCGGTCGAGCGGCAGAGCCGTTATTACAAGTAGAGGCAGAGCAAAAAATTCCGGGAATCGCTTAACCCAAGCGGAAAGTATATATGTATATATACAAACCTTATTCCAAGAATCATTACCCAACTAGGCGTCACATATAACATAAACACAATTCCGGGAATCGATACCCACGCTAGAGTATATATGCAGCATATTAACATATTTTGCGCAAGATTAAACGACTAAAGGTCCAAAGCATCTATATCAATTTATATAAGTGGAGCGCTTAATGATCAAAATAAATGGAGGCTTATAAGGCGGGACCCTCAACCATCGCACCATCGCAATATCACACCATCGCAACATCACAACATTGCGCCATCGCACCATCGCAACTATCGCAATATCGCAATATCGCATCATCGCAACCATCGCAATATCGCAACCATCACAATATCGCAGTTGGTTGAAACTACACAGCAACTATCGCAAATTAGAAGTTTGTGATTGCGATCAATCACATTTGAAAACGTGTCAGGTGGGCCCGAAAGGGCATTTTTATATGTCTAAACAGGTTATGATATGTGCCGAGAAGTTGATTTAAGTTGTATTAAAAAGGGCTGTTTATATGTTGAACTTATTAAAAGATGACCGAGAGTTGAAATTACAGGGCGCTGTTATACATATATAAATCATTGTTGCGGTGGTATTAAATATGTCGTGCGGTCTGTGGACCCACGTGCCTCGGCTCAAGGTGGAGGGCGATTATTTATATGAAACAATTGAGATATATGTATGTTCTGGCTTGTGGAACTCGCCACATCAACAAGACACTTGGTGTGTGTAAAGGGTTGGATTTTGCCCAGATTTAACGCCAGCTATTACATATTTATATAAAATGCAATGATATAAAAAGCACAGTTACACGTATGCAACAGTTACACCACAGCAGAGGACAGAAGAGAAAACAAAGCTGAAAAGAGACAAAAACACAGTCACAGAAAAGACAGACACAGTCAAAGAAAAGACAAATGCGCAGCAAGCCAAAAGACTAAATGAGTTGAGCTGGAGTTCTCATTGTAATTTGAATGTAAATGTTTTAATTGATTTTTATTGTTTGTGATGCATTGGCAAGTCTCCGGAAGAGAGCAAATATCCCACTGTAATATTAAAATAAGCACCTATTGTTATATTTTCTGAATGAGCGGATAAAAGAGATGAGAAGGCAGAAGGCAAAGAGACATGGTCGTCCATTTCGAATTCCCAGTGGAATACAAACAGCCATGAAGTTGTTTTTGTATAAAACAGGGTAATATCCAAGGGGAGAAGATGTTGACGAAAAAGAGTGAGAGAAGAAGAGAGTGTGCAGCAGAATTAAAGAGAGTTGAAGAGAATAAACAAGCTGCAAGAAGAATGTGAATAAGGAGGGGCTGAGCAAAGAAGAAGAAGGGGTTGAGCAGAGATGATGCAGGTCTGATATAAGAGTTGATGAACAGCAGAGAAGAAGGTACATAACAGAGGTGATATCCAAGGTAAATCAACAAGTGTTTTTCTTTTGAAAGAGTAAGGAAGTTGGAGCTTCCCTATCAAGTTGTAGCTTTATAGATGTCAGTTGTAGCTGACTGAGGTAGGAGCCTCCTGTAGGTTGGTGCCTGCAAAAAATAGATGGGAGTTGGTGCTTCCACATCAAGTTGTAGCTTGATAAAATGTCAGTTGTAGCTGACTGAGGTTGGAGCCTCCTGTAGGTTGGTGCCTGCAGAAAATTGATGGGAGTTGGAGCTTCCTTGCAAGTTGTAGCTTACAGAATTGAGGATAGAGCCTCCTGTAGGTTGGTGCCTACAGAAAACAGTGGTGAGAGGGAGTTGGAGCTTGCCTTTGCATCACAACAATAATAAGATGTGGTTTTCTCCCTTTATGGGTTTCCACTTATATCTGGTGTCTCTGTGTATAATGTCTATGTGTTGATGTGGTTTATCTAATCTGCTTAATACATGTTGCTTGCATATTAAGACTGCTGTTACATTAACAAATATGCTTGATACTTGCTGCTCAAAAATTAAGATTGCTCACATATTAAGTTGACCATGAAATGAAGGTGTAAATAAGATTTAAGGGAAAATTTTTAAAAGTCCATGTATGTGTTAAACTGTTTCACCCCCCCCCCCCTCTCAGTTTAACTAAGAGTTCAACAAATACATGAGTGAACACACAAGGTTCCTGTAAATAGTAGCATCCACTACTTTTCCTGAAGTAGCATCCTCCTTCATCTAGTTTCCTACTAGAGGAGTCTCCATGGGTTTTTTGCTCTCTATGTGGAACTTCCTCAGAATCTCCTTGAAATACTTGTCCTGAGATACAAATAGCTCCCCATCTCTTTGCCATATTTCCAATCCTAGGAAATAGTGCAAGAGCCCCATGTCCTTCATATCAAATTCTGTTGCAATATCCTCTTTGCAAGACTTGATGGGCTAGTCATCACCTATCACTATCAGATCATCGACATAATGTACAATAATAAAAATCTTACCATCAACCACAATATTATATAGGTTCAAATCTACTTCACTCTTGGTGAAGCCCAACCCGATGAATTAGATGTCAATCCTGGTGTACCAAGCACGGGGTGCTTGCTTCAACCCATACAATGCTCTATTGAGTCTTCACACATGCGACTCCCTGTCTAAGGTCTCAAAACCTTCTGGTTTCTCAATATACACTTCTTCCTCAATAACTCCATTGATAAATGTTGTATTTACATCCATTTGATGTATCTATCATCCCATCTACGTTGAGAGTGCAAGGATGGATCTAATAGATGAGTACCTTGCGACTGGTGCAAAATTCTAATCATAGTCAATCCCATGCACCTGAGAGAACCATATGGACACAAATCTGGCCTTGTGCTTCTCCACACTCCCATATGTTGCATGCTTCACCTTGTAGACCCACTTGGATCCTACAAATGACTTCCCCACTAGTCTTGGGACAACTTCCCATGCACTGTTTATGATAATGGAGGTATACTTCTCAAGCATGGAATCAACCCACACTAGTTGTTGCACTGCTTCCTCAAAATAGGATGGTTCTATCTCAATACATTCGCTCATAAGATACATGTATCCAATGTACCACTCTGGGGACCTTCTCTACCTGTGCTGTGATGTGGGTGCTTTGACATTATCTCTCACATCAAGAAAAAATCTGTGAGCCTCTCAGGTGTGCTTCCTTCCATCTCTGGTAGATGGAACTGTATGAGTGGTTTCTACGGCCCTCTATTCCTCTGCTTGTGGGTGCTCCACATCTTGACACTCATGTTTTGGATACAAGAGCTCCTCAACTGCAAGCAAATCAAGCCTCCCTATCAAGGGACAATCGCATGGATTTGTCTTCAACGAATTTCACATCTCTTCTAACCACTATCATATTATTTGCTGGCAAGTACACCCGATAGTTGTGAGGTGTATCAATGTACCCCACCAATATCCCAAACTATGTTGTTGGCTCTAGATTCTTCCTGGCATATTTGGTCACATGGAAATAAATAGATGAACCAAAAAATTTAGAATATGACACATATGGTATTTTACTTGAAAAATCCTCCTCTGGTGTACTCATCCCAAGTATTTGATGAGGACTTTGATTCTGCACAAATATTGTTGTATTGCATGCTTCCACCCATAAATGCAATGGTAGGCCCTGGTCATTCAACATAACTCATGCTTCTCCCACAATCGTTATGTTCTTTCTTTCTGCAACCCCATTCTGTTGTAGGTAATGAGGTGCAATAATTTCTCTTTGAATTCCTTCTGAGGCACAAAAGTTATTGAATTCATTAGAGATATATTATCCACCATTGTCGCTCCTCATAATCTTCACCTTCTCCCTGTATATTTCTCAAAAAATACTTTGAAATCACAAAACTTGGATAACTCTTGATATTTCTTCTACAGGAATAAAATCCAACATTTCCTTGAAAAATCATCAACAAAAATTACATAATACCTATTCTTTGTTGTGGAAGATTTCAAGAACGGTCCACACACGTCTAAGTGAAATCTGTCAAGGATTGCCACTGCTCGAATTTCCTTATCGTGAAAGGTGGCCTTGGTATACTTCCCCAATTTACACCCTTTTTATGCATCTCTCTGCGCAAGTGCACCCTTTAGAAGTCTTGTAGAAATTTGCTGCATGATGTTCAAGGCACCATGGTGTAGATGGCCCAATATCCTATACCATAACTCACTGATGTCTCGGCTCTCAACCTTCTCTACTTGTGTAGCCAATGCAACACAATTTTCTACATCTAGTTTATAGAGATTCTTCACTCGAACCCTAATATTTTTCACCTATCTTGTGGCTTTGTGACAAAGGAATGCCTTTCCTTCACTGAAGATCACATCATAGCCACAATCTTCCAACATAGCAACAGAAACCAAATTCTTCTTTAAACTAGGAACATACATGCCATATTTTAATGTGATTGGATTGCTTGACTCTCTCTAGAAAGTAACTATACCAACACCAATAGTGTTATACCTCCCGTTGTCACCCATCTCGATGTGAATATGGAGATCCTTATCCTCCAAGATACTGAATAATTATTTGTTGCCGTTCATATGGAATGAAGCTCCACTATCCAAGTAACAAAAATAACCCATCATTGATGATACCATGTATGTGATGAGAGTGAATTCCAACTCGAACTGTGAAGCCAATGCTTCACCTGCTACTCCTCCTAAGGCCTTCTTGTTGTTATTCTTTTGTGGGAAATTTGTGGCATAGTGTCCATGCTGATGACAATTGAAACATTTCACCTTTGACAAGTCTCAATTCTTACTTACCTTATTAGTCTTGGATTTGGAATGATACACTTTCCCTTTTCCTTTTTCCTCTTTCCAGCCAAGGAAAATTTATCCTCATCATTAGTCTTTGAAGAGGATCCATCTGTGGTGCTCTGCCAAATTTATTCTTGTACCAAGTCATACCATAATCGTTCCTAGTCTGGTAGCTTTTTCCTCCCATTCACAAATTCCTCGTAGTTATGCCACCTCTTTGGAAGGCTTAGAAGAGCTAGGCTCACAAAATCATCATTAGCAACAATGATCCCAACACTTCCAAGCTCATCTCGAAATTGAGTGAACTTATTCAAGTATTTTTGGATCGTATCGCCCTTCTCGATCTTAATCTTCCTGAGCTTGTCTTTCGACGCCAGCTTCCTATGGTCACTACTATTTTGAAATAAATATGTTAAGGGCTTCCAAATAACATATGGAGTTTCCTTTCCATGGAGACTCGAGATAATATGATCTTGAACTCCCTCTAACAAGATCATTCTCACCTTTTCCACATTCTTCTTCCATGCATCAAGTTGTTGAGCATATGAGGTAGCGGGCTAAGGAATATCACTGTCAATGAATCCCTTCAGTCCGGTTTCCTCCAACATCATCTCCATCTTATACTTCCATGCTATGTAATTTGAATTTCCCTCGAGTGCATATTCGATCTCAAGCCATTGAAATACATCTTGATCTATTTTTGGTCTCGAAGAATGAATCTGCAAATACGATGTACCTTTTCAACACAAACTCAATTTATTATCTTATAACTTGATTCCTAGCACTTTGATACCATGTATAAATTATACCAATAGGATTCAATCTGATCTTGTAATGTACTAAAACAAGATACTGAATCCTTCTACAATTTGCAGAAACAAACACATAAAAAGTAAGAGAATTTTGGATCGATATGGAAGATATGGATAGAGATTCATGTCCAAAGATAGTAAAAACATGGACCATATTGATAACCCAATATGGGGAGGCTAATTTGGTCGCTAAAGCTCTAAATACCTTTGAAGAATGGAGAATTCTAGCAATACACCTGATAAAACTGTATATGATTCTATTATTTCTATTCTTTGCAAGGAAAGAAAGATTGATCGTGCTAATAAACTCCATGAGCGAATGCTTTCAGAAATCTGATCCCATATTTTCCCACATATAGGCTTCTCATGAAATGTTGGTGTGAACAAGGAAACCTTTTGAGAGCTCAAGCACTTGGATATGGGATGTTGAGGTTAGCCCATATTTCTGAGAAGGAAGTTTATTCTTGTCTTTTGAAATGTTATTGTATAGCAGGCAGGATTGAGGAAGCTCTTGAAATGATTCATGAGATTAAGGAGAGAAGCCTTTTGCACAAGTCTGAAATTTTCCACATTCTAATTAAAGGTTTGTGCAGAAATGGAAAAATGGATGATGCTATGCAGTTAGTCAATGTAATGAAAATTCGAAATTGCACGCCTGGTGAAAATTTTTATGGCATCCTTGTCGATGGTTACTTGAAAACATACTAGTTGGAGAAAGCATTTGAAGCAATGCATATCATGAAATAATTAGGCTTCATTCCTACTGTTTCGAGCTACACTTCATTGGTTCAACATATTTTCAAGGAAAACATATATAAAGAGGCTATTAAGATCTTTGAGGAAATGCAAGAATGTGGTTGTGAACATGTTGTAATGATCAAAGCAATGGTTGCTGGGGAGGTAAGCTAGGGCCACATTTTTGGAGCATGGGAGATTTTCAATTCCATGAAAAGAAAGGGAATAAACCACACTTGGAAATCCTATTCTATATTCATTAAAGAGCTTTGTAAAGCTGGTAGGTCGGAGGAAGCTTGCAAGTTTTTTTTTGGAGATGAAGGACAAAAGTGTAAATCTCGGTGCCAAGATCTTCCAACAGGTTTTTTACTCTCTAAAAAATGAAGGGAAGGAAGATAAGGTTGCTGAAGTGACGAGAGTTAAAAAATAATTTGATATTGTTCAGGGAGAAAAGGATGTTAAAACAAGAATTAATCAGACTATTGTTCCACATTTCAATCTCGACTATGCTACTGATGAATACAACCATAAGTTTTCACATGATGACCATGTTGTTATGCTTAATAATCATCCAAAACAAATGCAGTATGATTCTAATGTTGAGGAAAGATGTATATTGGAAAGAGACTATGCAAACTCTGACTTTCAGAAAATATGTGGAATTCTTTTAAACATCAAGAATCAACACTCCCTAGAAGAATATTTACAAGAAAGTGAGGTGACCTTCACCTTGTCTCTTGTTATTGCAGTTTTTCACAGTAGTAAAAAACATGGATATGTTGCGCTAATATTTTTCTCCTGGGTCAAGCAATAGTTTGGTTACTACCATACTACTGACATGTATAACATGGCCATCAAAATCACAGGAAGTGAAAAATATTTCAGGTATATGAGAGGCATGTTAGCATATATGAGGAGTGAAGGTTGTAGTATTACAGCTAATACATGGACAATTATTACAACTTAGTATGGTAGAGAAGGCTTGAAAAATGAAGCTTCTGAAATTCAAAGAGATGAAGGATGATAACTGCAAGCCTAATGCAAGTACATATAAATATTTAATCATGTTTATTTGTGGAAATAAAGGAAGAAATATACAGGCAGCAATGTAAGTATTCCAGGAGATGTTACATGTTGGTTTTATGTTAGACAAATCCCCTTTTGGTGTCTTCCTTACTAGTTTGTGTGAAGAAGGGAATTTGATAGATACTCGAAAATGTGTTGATGATTTACAAAGAAGAGGGTGTTTTACAACTTAAATGATTTATTCAATACTTGTAGAAGGCTTCTCCAGGGTACAAAAAATGTCAGAGGCCCTAGAATTGGTGAACGAAATGAAAAATTGGGGATGTGTCATTGAGGAATATGTGTATAGTAGCCTTCTCAATGGTTTGTTAATGTAATATTCCCAAATGGTAAAAGAAGGAATATAGTGCATAAACATGGAAATAACAGTGTAAATCAACACATCAACAATGGAGACCAATATAGAACCACTTTATTCAACAAATCAGTAGCACATACACATAATACATTGAGGCACAAATCATAAAATAGGAGAAAACAAGCCTCCCATGAATAATCACTCTAAAAGTGAGCTGCTGCTACTAAAAAAATGCCAGAGAGCTGCTACAGTGCAGTCATAACATGCATAACTACAGCTGAAGATCATACTGTTAGGTCCCTATATTACTAGCTTAGTCCCTTATTATTATTAGTGTAGCCCCCTTATTATTATTTTTGTACCCTTGTAACCCCAATATTGTTGTTATTGTGCCCTTACATTATTATTGTTAGGTCGGTTAGGATTATCTTATGGCCCCATGGACTCTTATATATAGAAGGAGGTTTTGGTCATTTGTAGCATCCAAGAATTATTCATTTATGTAATGTATTGGAGGTTTCCCCCTCGAAGTGGCTGATTTCGAAGAATTTTATCTCTCTTTTCTTCTATTTTTGGAGCGGGTTTCATAACATTTGGTATCAGAGCTTTGGATTCTAGGGTTTCGCTGCTCCAAACAAGTCATCGTGGAATTTTCGCTATAAAATTTTTTCTAAGAAGGTTTAGAATATGAAATTGTTAGAGTACGAAGAAGAAATCCTAAGGAACGTCGTGGAAAAATTTTAGATCTTGGTTTGAAATATTTTCGGAGATATGATCAGTGGAATTTAGAGCTTTTTGTAGGCTCTTGAATTTAACCTAAACAGGTCATCGTAGAATTTTCGCTATAAATGTTTTTCTACGAGGGTTCAGAAGCTGAAATTTTTATAGAGAAAAGAAAAAATCTTGCAGAATGTTGTGGAAAAATTTCAGAGCTTGATTCATAACACTTTCGGACATATAATCTGTGGAAGTTAGAGTTGTTTCAGGCTCTTGAATTTCATCTCAGAGAGGTGACCATGGGAAAATCGTCATAACTCTCTCTCTGAGCATCAGATTGAAATTATGTAAAGATTGGCCACAAGTACACAGATTGAAGTTTCCTTTGTATCAATTTCAGAGCCAAAGGAGGAAACAGTGACACATGGCACGTCGTACAATTTCACACTGCTGAACCAGACCATAATTAGGTCATTTTGGGAGATTGGGTATAAATTTTCTCTGAAGAATCCAAATCAAGTCAGACCTGTGGCATTTGAAATAAGATTAAGACGGTTACTATAGGGCTTAATTTTTTATATTGAATATTTGCAATCACAAATATAATGCAATTTCAATCTCGAGCTCCTCAAAAGTAAGTAAAAGGTGTGTATTTTTTTCGAATTGCATAAGTCTTGTGTGAAAAATTAGTTTGAATTGATTCCAAGGGAATATTGTAGCATAGATATTAGTATTGGGTTCTAAAATGCCACATAAAAAGAATTCAACACCCATTAAGCCTTCAGAAGTCTCTACTATGACTCATGATTATGAAGAAATGCGACATGACATATCAAAATTACAAGAGCAAATGCACCAAATTTCGCTCTCACAAAGAGAAACACAAAATAATATGGATGGAATGGAAGATGGCATGGAAGCTAAGATCGATGAAAAAATGAAAGACAACATGGAAAGCATGAAGAATGATCTAAAAGAAGACATGGAAGGTTTGAAAAAGTTGATACAAGAAATGTTTCCTAATGGCGAAAAGATAGTAGAGGAAACTCATGATGAGAACAAAATAAATGTTAATCATGATTTCATAAACTATAATGTTGGATGGAAGAACCACCATATTCCAAATATGGATATGAGGAATTTTGATGGCAAGGATACCGTAACATGGATACTTCAGATGGAGCAATATTTTGATCTCAATAATGTGCAAAACACACAAAAGGTACGCATTGCAACTTTACATTTAGAACAAAATACATTTGTATGGTATCGATGGTTTTGCTCTCGTAAAAAAATTGTAACTTGGTCAATTTTAATGGAGGAAATGATAGCACATTATGAGGATACAAAAAGCAACACCTTCTTTAGCCAATTGATAAATCTCAAACAAAAGGGTTCAATGGTGGAGCACATTGAGGACTTGCAAAAATTGAATATAAGGGTAACTGATATTCCAGAGGAACACATGATTGATGTCTTCATAGGGACTTTAAAGGATAACATACAATATGAAGTTCATGTTTTGGAACTTGATTCATTGGAAAAGGCATCCAGGTTGGCAACAAAAATTGAATGTAAAATTATGGCGACAAGGAAGCCTACCACTCACATATATAAATATGGAAGTGTTTCTACTCCTAGACTTCCACAACCTACAAGGTTGACACCACAAAAATTGGAATAAAAAAGAGCAAAAGGGCTTTGCTACAGTTGTAATAGAAAATACACTAAAGTTCGTAAGTGTGCTGAGAAGAAATTATTTTACATAGATTGTGAAGAGGAAAAAGAAAATGAACAAGAATCTTTAAAAGGAGAGGATATACACTAGGAACCAACCCTAGACGAGGAAGGAATGAGTTCGCATGTTAGGTCCCTATATTAATAATTTAGTCCCTTATTGTTATTAGTTTAGCCCCCTTATTGTTATTTTTGTACCCCTGTAACCCCAATATTTTTATTATTGTGCCCTTACATTATTATTGTTAGGTCGGCTAGGATTATATTGTGGCCCCATGGACTCCTATATATAGAAGGAGGTTTTGGTAATTTGTATCATCCAATAATTTCTCATTTATGTAATGTATTAGAGGTTTCCCCCTCAAAGTGGCTGATTTCAAAGGCGTTGATCTCTCTTTTATTTTATTTTTGGAGCTGGTTTCATAACATTTGGTATCAGAGCTTTGGATTCTAGGGTTTCGCTGCTCCAAATAATTTATCATGGAATTTTTGCTATAACGTTTTTTTTACGAAGGTTCAGAAGCTGAAATTTTCACAAAGCAAAGATGATATCCTGAGGAACGTCGTGGAAAAATTTCAGATCTTGGTTCACAATAATTTCGAAGATATGATATGTGCAAGTTAGGGATATTTGGAGGCTCTTGAATTTAACCTAAACAGGTCATCATGGAATTTGCGCTATAACATTTTTTCTATGAGGGTTCAAAAGCTAAAATTGTCATAGAGTGAAGCCGCAATATTGAGGAACGTCATGGAAAAATTTCAGAGCTTGATTCACAACATGTTTGGAGATAGGGTCTGTGGAATTTAGGGATTTTTCAGGCTCCCAAATTTAATCTCAGAGAGGTGACCATGGGAAAATCATCATAACTCTCTCTCTAAGAATTGGATTGGAATTTTGTAAATAGTGTCCAAAAGTACATGAATTGTAGTTTCCTGTATATCAATTTCAGAGCCAAAGGAGGAAACAGTGAAACGTGGCACAGCATACAAGGTCGCACTATTGAACCAGTCCATAATTAGGTCATTGTAGGAGATTTGGCATAACTTTGCCTTGAAGAATCCAAATCAGGTTAGACCTTTGGAATTTGAATGAATATTTAGAGGACTACAACAAGACCCAATGTTATATATTGAAGATCTGAAATCACAGAGATAATTTAGTTTCAATATCGAGCTCCTCAAAAGCAAAAAAGAGTTGTGTATTTTTTTTCGAATTACATAAGTCTCGTTTGAAAAAATTAGTTTCAATTTATTCCAAGGGCACATTGAAGAATAGATATCAGTATTTGGATCTAAAATTCCCCTAAAAATAATTCAACACCCATTAAGCCTTCAGAAGGCTCTACTATGACTCATGAAGATGAAGAAATGCAACATGAGATATCAAAATTACAAGAGCAAGTTCACCTATCGCAAAGTGCAATAAAAAATGAAATGGAAGTTTTGAAGAATGGCATAGAAAATTAAGATGGATGGTTTGAAGAAAGACATGGAAGCTAATATGAATGGTTTGGAAGCTAAGATGGATGGCATGGAAGTTGGCATGGAAGCTAAAATGGATGACATGGAAGCTAAGATCAATGAAAAAATGGAAAACATGAAGAATGATCTAAAAGTAGACATCGAAGGTTTGGCAAAGTTGATACAAGAAATGTTTCCTAATGGTGAAAAGATAGTAGAGGAAACTCATGATGAGAACAAAATAAATGTTACTTGTGATTTCATAAACTCTAATGTTGGAGGGAAGAACCACCATATTCCAAAGATGGATATGAGGAAATTTGATGGAAAGGATCCTGTACCATGGATATGACAGATGGAGCAATATTTTGATCCTAATAATGTGAAAAAAACACAAAGGTACTCATTTCAACTTTACATTTAGAACAAAATACATTGGTATGGTATCTATGGCTTTGCTCCTGTAAAAAAATTGTCACTTGGTCAATTTTTACAGAGGAAATGATAACACATTATGAGGATACAAAAAGAAACACCTTCTTTAGCCTTGATAAATTTCAAACAAAAGGGTTCAATGGTGGAGCACATTGAGGACTTCCAAAAATTAAATATAAGGGTAACTGATATTCCAGAGGAACACATGATTGATGTCTTCATAGGGAATTTAAAGGATAACATCCAACATGAAGTTCGCATTTGGGAACCTGATTCATTGGAAAAGGCATTCAGGTTGGCAAGAAAAATTGAATGTAAAATTATGGCAACAAGGAAGCCTGCCACTCACATATATAAATATGGAAGTATTGCTACTCCTAGACTTCCACAACCTTCAAGGTTGACACCACAACAATTGGAAGAAAAAAGAGCAAAAGGGCTTTGCTACAGTTGTGATAGAAACTACACTAAAGGTCATAGGTATGCTGAGAAGAAATTATTTTACATAGATTGTGAAAAGGAAGAAGAAAATGAACAAGAATATTCAAAAGAAGAGGATATACACGAGGAACCAACCCTAGAAGAAGAAGAAATTAATCTGACCATATCGTGTAATGCATTGGAAGGAATTACCACTCCTCAAACTATCAAGATAGAAGGACATATAAAGGAATTGAATTGTAGCCTATAACCAGCACCAAAATGTCAAGTGATGGTTGCAAATGGAGGAATTATTGAAGGTAGCCAAGGAATTGAATTGTTTCCTATACCCAGCACCAAAATGTCAAGTGATGGTTGAAAATGGAGGAACTATAAATTTCTCTAGAAAATGCCATGATATCAAGCTAACCATGGGGGAATATGTATTTAATAGTCCAATGCTTTCCATTCCAATGGGATGTGCTGATGTTGTACTAGGAGTACAATGGTTACAATCTTTGGGCATGGTAGCTTTTAATTTTCAAGAACTTTTCTTGAAATTTTTTCATAAGGAAAGGAAGTCGAATTATGGGGTATCTCAGGGAAGCCAAGAAATATAATAAGCTCTAATGTCATGAAAAAGCTTCTTAAGAAAGAACAACGAGGCGTAATTGCACAATTATGCTCACTAGAAGTTCCAACATCAAAATCATCTATTTTTGCAGATCTCCAAATAGTCTTGGACAATCATTACAAGGTGTTTGAAACTCCAAAAGGACTCCCACCTATTCATGATCATGATCATGCTATTCATTTGATTCCAGGAAGTGTTCCTCCAAACATTAGGCCTTATAGATATACTTATGTCCAAAAGAGTCAAATTGAACGTATGATTGCAGAAATGTTAGAGGCTGGTATAATTCAACCTAGTCAAAGTTCTTTCTCTGCTTTAGTAGTATTGGTGCACAAGAAGGATGGATCATGGCGCATGTGTCTGGATTATAGGGAGCTCAATAAGCTTACCATTAAAGATAATTTTCCCATTTCTGTGATTGATGAATTATTGGAAGAATTACATGGAGCAATTTATTTTACCAAGTCAAATCTTCTTTCAGGATATCATCAAATTAGAATGAAGACTAAAGATATTCCAAAAAAAACATTTCGAACTCATGAGGGTCATTATGAATTTTTGGTAATGCCTTTTGGCCTTACCAATGCACCTTCTACATTTCAAGGGTTGATGAATTCCATTTTCAAACCCTTCCTTAGAAAATTCGTCCTAGTATTTTTTGATGATACACTAATCTACAACAGGTCTTGGAAGGATCATGTTCAACATGTTGACACAGTGCTGAAACTATTGCAGGAGAAACAATTATATGCAAAAACATCCAAATGTTTCTTTGGAGTAAAAGAGGTGGAATATCTGGGTCATATTGTATCTCACAAGTGTGTTAAGGTAGACCCTAACAAAATTAAAGCCATTAAGGAATGGAAAGTACCCACAACCATAAATCAGTTGCGAGGATTTCTCAGGTTAACAGGGTATTGTCGCAAGTTTGTTAATAATTATGGGAGAATAGCAACACCTCTAACAACATTATTGAAGAAAGATGCATTTTCATGGACTCCTGAAGAAACTAATGCCTTTGAACATCTTAAAGAGGAAATGTGCCTAGCACCAGTCTTAGATACGCTAGAATTCACAAAAACCTTTATTGTGGAATGTGATGCCTTAGGAAATGGAATTGGTGCTGTTTTAATGCAAGAAGGAAAACCCATTGCTTTTGAAAGTCGTCCAATCAAAGGAAAGTATTTACAGAAATATATTTATTAGAAGGAAATGTTAGCAATACTACATGCACTAAAGAGATGGTGACCTTACCTATTGGGAAGACACTTCAAGGTAAAAACTGATCATGATAGTCTTAAAATTTTTTTGGAACAAAGAATATCTTCAAAAGAGCAACAAAAATGGGTCACAAAGATGTTGGGTTATGAATTTGAAATAATATAGAAAAAAGGGAAGCTAAATGTTGTTGTAGATGCACTCTCAAGAAAGAATGAAGAGGTGGAAGCATTGCTTTGTGCCATTTATATTATCCAACCAGATTGGATAACCAAAGCAAGGGATGAATGGAAGAAGGATGAAGAAGTGTGGACACTCATTCAAAAGTTGAAGCAAGATCCTAGTACATCTGATGCATTTAGTTGGAAAAATGATTCCTTATGGTACAAAGATTGCTTATATCTTTGTAAGAATTCCCAACTAAAACAAATGATTCTTTTGGAATTGCACACTTATCCTTTAGGAGGACACTCAGAATTTTTAAAAACTTACCACGGGGTGAAGAAGGAATTTTTTTGGGATGGCCTTAAATCTGATATTCAAATTATTAGTACATTTGGTGGAAATTCCGAGACTTTGGTTCCGACACTTTTGACCAAATGTCGGAAATTTCCCCAAAATTTATCAAATTTTCAAATCCCGCCCACAACTGTCGCTATACCGACGTTTGGAGACAAGTGTCAGTATTGCGACACATAGAAGTTAGTGTCGGTCTTGCAACATTTGTAGCAAATCGTCGGAATTGCGACAGTTTGGGAAACATCATCGGAATTGCGACGGATTAGACCTCTGTGTCGCTATTACGATGTTTGGAGGAAAGTGTCGCTATTGTGACAGTTTGGGCAAAAGCGTCGCTATTGTGACAGTTTCGAAACAATCATCGCTATTGCGACAGTTTGGGCTAAGTGTCGCTCTTATGACGGTTTGGGCTAAGTGTCGCTCTTGCGACAGTTTTGGCTAAGTGTCGCTATAGCGACGGTTTGTAAATTAATTTCTTTGGCCTCTCCTTTAATAAATAATAATCTAACTTGGGTCCCCTTTTTGAATGGTTGGAGTAACATAATAAGATATCTTTACTTGACATATCACATTGTGATGATGATGGAAGGTGGTTATGATGGGACTTCTAAGGAGTTTCATAAAATATTAAAGACGTGATGTGCTCACTCCTTCGTTCACTTTTAATGTGTGCCTCCAACCACGGTCGGGCGCGCTGTGTTGCGCAGTGTGTGGTCGCCCGACCGGGCGCATTCAGGTCGGGCCATTTCGTTCGAGGGCACCCGTATTAGTTTTGCTAAGTTGTGACTGCCCGGGTGCCTTGTGCACGTTTGGGTGGCCCATTTGCTATTTGCTCCCTTGTGGCATTGTTCGTTTGGGCGTGCTGTGTTGCGCCGTATGAGGTCACGTGACTGGGCGCGTTCAGGTCGGGTCATTTTGTTCGAGGGTGCCTGTATCAGTTTTGCTAAGTTGTGACCGCCCGAGTCCCTTGTGCACGTTCGGGTGGCCCATTTGCCATTTTCTCCCTTGTGGCATCGTTCGGTCAGGCGCGCCATGTTGCGCCATGTGAGGTCACCTGACCGGGCGCATTTGGGTCGTGTCGGGCCATTTTGTTCGAGGGCGAACGTATTAGTTTTGCTAAGTTGTGATTGCCCGGGTGCCTTGTGCACGTTCGGGCAATCCATTTGCCATTTTCTCCCTTGTGGCATCATTTGGTCGGGCGCGCTGTGTCGCACCGTGTGAGGTCGCCTGACCGGGCGCGTTCAGGTCGGGCCATTTCATTCAAGGGTGCCCATATCAATTTTGCTACGTTTTGACCGCTCGGGTGCCTTGTGCATGTTCGGGTGGCCCATTTTCCGTTTTCTCCCTTGTGGCATCGTTCAGTCAGGCGCACCGTGTCGCGCCGTGTGAGGTCGCCTGATTGGGTGCATTCGGGTTGGGTCAGGCCATTTCGTCTGAGGGTGCCCATATCAGTTTTGCTAAATTGTGATTGCCCAGGTTCCTTGTGCACGTTCGGGTGGCCCGTTTACCATTTGCTCCCTTGTGGCATAATTTGTTCGGGCGCGCTATGTCGCGCCGTGTGAGGTCACCCGACTAGGCACGTTCAGGTCGGGCCATTTCGTTTGAGGGTGTCCATATCATTTTTGTTAAGTTGTGACTGCCTAGGTCCCTTGTGAACGTTCAGGTAGCCCATTTGTTGTTTTCTCCCTTGTGACATCGTTCGGTCAGGCACGCTGTGTGAAGTCGCCCAATCGAGTGCGTTCGGGTCGTGTTGGGCCATTTTGTTCGAGGGTGCATGTATTAGTTTTTCTCAGTTGTGACCGCCCAGGTGCCTTTTGCATGTTTGGGTGGCCCATTTTCCATTTTCTCCCTTGTGGCATCGTTCGGTCGGGCGCGCCATGTCGCACCGTGTGAGGTCGCCCGACCGGGCGCGTTCAGGTCGGTTCGTTTCGTTCGAGGGAACTCGTATCAGTTTTGCTAAGTTGTGACCGCCTAGGTGCCTTGTGCATGTTCGGGTGGCCTGTTTGTTGTTTTCTCCCTTGTGGCATCGTTCGCTCGAGCGCGCCGTGTGAGGTCACCCGACTGGGCGCGTTCGGGTCGGGTCGGGCCATTTCGTTCGAGGGCACCCGTATCAGTTTTGCTATGTTGTTACCGCCCAGGTGCCTTATGCACATTTGGGCGGCTCGTTTTCTGTTTTCTCCCTTGTGGCATCGACGTTCGTTCTGGCACGTCGTGTCGCGCCATGTGAGGTCGGTGCCCGACTAGGCGCGTTCCAGTTGGGCCATTTCATTCAAGGGCGCCCGTATCAGTTTTGCTAAGTTGTGATCGCTCGAGTCCCTTGTGCACATTCGGGCAGCCCATTTGTTGTTTTCTCCCTTGTGGCATCATTCGGTCAGGCGCGCCGTGTCGCGTCGTGCGAGATCGCCCGACCAGGCGCATTCGGGTCGGGTTGTTTCGTTCGAGGGCACCCATATCTGTTTTGCTAAGTTGTGACCACCTGGGTGCCTTGTGCACGTTCGAGCAACTCATTTGTTGTTTTCTCCCTTATGGCATTGACATTCGTTCAAGCGCGTCGTGTCACATTGCGTGAGGTCGGCGCCCGACCAGGAGCGTTTCGGTCGGGACGTTTCGTTCAACGACGCCCATATTAGTTTTGCTAATTGTGACTGCCTAGGTGCCTTGTGCACATTCGGGCGGCCCATTTTCCATTTTCTCCCTTGTGGCATCATTCAGTCAGGCGCGCCGTGTCGCACCATGTGAGGTCACCCGACCGGGCGCGTTCGATCGGGCCGATTCGTTCTAGGGCACCCATATCAGTTTTGCTAAGTTGTGACCGCCTGGGTGCCTTGTGCACATTCAGGTGGCCCGTTTTCCATTTTCTCCCTTGTGGCATCATTCGTTCGGGTGTGCCGTGTCGCACCGTGTGAGGTCGCTCAACCGGGCATGTTCGGGTCGGGTCAGGCCATTTCGTTCGAGGGAGCCCGTATCAGTTTTGCTAAGTTGTGACCACTTGGGTCCCTTGTGCGTGTTTAGGCATCCTATTTTCCATTTTATCCCTTGTGGCATCATTCGATCGGGCACACCGTGTCGCGTCGTGTGAGGTCGCCCGACTAGGCGCGTTCAGGTCGGGTCGGGCCGCTTCGTTCGAGGGCACCCATATCAGTTTTGCTAAGTTATGACCGCTCGGGTGCCTTGTGCACGTTCGGGCGGCATGTTTTCTATTTTCTCCCTTGTGGCATTGTTCAGTTGGGCACGCCGTGTCGCGCAGTGTGAGGTCGCCCGATTGGGTGCATTTAGGTTGGGCTGTTTCCTTCGAGGGCACTCGTATTAGTTTTGCTAAGTTGTGACTGCCTAGGTGCCTTGTGCACGTTCGGGTGGCCCGTTTTCCGTTTGCTCCCTTGTGGCATCGTTTGGTCGCGCGCACCGTGTCGTGACGTACTGTGAGATCGCCTGACCAGGTGCATTCAGGTCGGGTCGGGCCATTTTTTTCAAGGGTGTCTGTATCAGTTTTGCTAAGTTGTGACTGCCCAGGTGCCTTATGCACATTCGAGCAGCCCGTTTGCCATTTTCTCCCTTGTGGCATCATTTGGTTGGGCATGCCGTGTCGCGCTGTGTGAGGTTGTCCGACCGAAGCGAAATTTCAGAAGCTGAAATTTTCACAAAGCAAAGATGATATCCTGAGGAATGTCGTGGAAAAATTTCAGATCTTGATTCGCAATATTTTTGAAGATATGATATGTGCAAGTTAGGGATATTTGCAAGCTCCTAAATTTAACCTAAATAGTTCATCGTGGAATTTGTGCTATAACGTGTTTTCTATGAGGGTTCAAAAGTTTAAATTGTCATAGAGCGAAGCCGCAATATTTAGGAAAGTCGTGGAAAAATTTCAGAGCTTGTTTCACAACATGTTTGGAGATAGGGTCTCTGGAATTTATGGATTTTTCAGGCTCCCGAATTTCATCTCAAAGAGGTGACCGTGGGAAAATCATCATAACTCTCTCTCTGAGAATTGGATTGGAATTCTGTAAATAGTGTCCGAAGGTACATGGACTGTAGTTTCCTGTATATCAATTTCAGAGCCAAAGGAGGAAATAGTGAAACGCGGCACACCGTACAAGGTCGCTCTACTGAACCAGTCCATAATTAGGTCATTGTGGGAGATTTGGCATAACTTTGCCTTGAAGAATCCAAAATCAGGTTAGACCTTTGGAATTTGAAAGAAGATTCAGAGGACTACTACAAGACCCAATGTTAGATAATGAAGATCTGAAATCACAGAGATAATTTAGTTTCAATATCGAGCTCCTCAAAAGCAAGAAAAAGTTGTGTATTTTTTTTTGAATTAAATAAGTCTTGTTTGAAAAAATTAGTTTGAATTTATTCCAAGGGCATAATGAAGAATAGATATCAGTATTGGGATCTAAAATCCCCCCTAAAAATATTTCAACACCCATTAAGCCTTCAGAAGGCTCTACTATGATTCATTAAGACGAAGAAATGCAACATGAGATATCAAAATCACAAGAGCAAGTGCACCTATCGCAAAGTGAAACAAAAAATGAAATGGAAGTTTTGAAGAATGGCATGGAAAATTAAGATGGATGGTTTGAAGAAAGACATGGAAGCTAATATGAATGGTTTGGAAGCTAAGATGGATGGCATGGAAGTTGGCATGGAAGCTAAAATGGATGACATGGAAGCTAAGATCAATGAAAAAATGGAAAACATGAAGAATGATCTAAAAGTAGACATCAAAGATTTGGGAAAGTTGATACAAGAAATGTTTCCTAATGGCAAAAAGATGGTAGAGGAAACTCATGATGAGAACAAAATAAATGTTAATTGTGATTTCATAAACTCTAATGTTGGAGGGAAGAACCACCATATTCCAAAGATGGATATGAGGAAGTTTGATGGAAAGGATCCCGTACCATGGATACTACAGACGGAGCAATATTTTGATCCTAATAGTGTGAAAAACACACAAAAGGTACACATTGAAACTTTACATTTAGAACAAAATACATTGGTATGGTATCTATGGCTTTGCTCCTGTAAAAAAATTGTCACTTGGTCAATTTTTATGGCGGAAATGATAACACGTTATGAGGATACAAAAAGAAACACCTTCTTTAGCCTTGATAAATTTCAAACAAAAGGGTTCAGTGGTGGAGCACATTGAGGACTTCCAAAAATTAAATATAAGGGTAACTGATATTCTAGAGGAACACAGTATTGATGTCTTCATAGGGACTTTAAAGGATAACATCCAACATGAAGTTCACATTTGGGAACCAGATTCATTGGAAAAGGAATTTAGGTTAGCAAGAAAAAATGAATGTAAAATTATGGCAACAAGGAAGCCTGCCACTAACATATATAAATATGGAAGTATTGCTACTCCTAGACTTCCACAACCTTCAAGGTTGACACCACAACAATTGGAAGAAAAAAGAGCAAAAGGGCTTTGCTACAGTTGTGATAGAAAATACAATAAAGGTCATACGTATGCTGAGAAGAAATTATTTTACAGAGATTGTGAAAAGGAAGAAGAAAATGAACAAGAATACTCAAAAGAAGAGGATATACACGAGGAACCAACCCTAGAAGAGGAAGAAATGAATCTGACCATATCGTGTAATGCATTGGCAGGAATTACCACTCCTCAAAGTCTCAAGGTAGAAGTACATATAAAGGAATTGAATTGTAGCCTATATCCAACACCAAAATGTCAAGTGATGGTTGCAAATGGAGGAATTATTGAAGGTAGCCAAGGAATTGAATTTTTTCCTATACCCAGCACCAAAATGTCAAGTAATGGTTGCAAATGGAGGAACTATAAATTTCTCTAGAAAATGCCATGATATCAAGCTAACCATGGGGAAATATGTATTGAACAGTCCAATGCTTTCCATTCTAATGGGATGTGCTGATGTTGTACTAGGAGTACAATGGTTACAATATTTGGGCATGGTAGCTTTTAATTTTCAAGAACTTTTCTTGAAATTTTTTCATAAGGAAAGGAAGTCGAATTATGGGGTATCACAAGGAAGCCGGGAAATATAATAAGCTCTAATGTCTTGAAAAAGCTTCTTAAGAAAGAACAACGAGGCGTAATTGCACAATTATGCTCACTAGAAGTTCCAACATCAAAATTATCTATTTCTGCAGATATCCAAATAGTCTTGGACAATCATTACAAGGTGTTTGAAACTCCCAAAGGACTCCCACCTATTCGTGATCATGATCATGCTATTAATTTGATTCTAGGAAGTGTTCCTCCAAACATCAGGCCTTATAGATATACTTATGTCCAAAAGAGTGAAATTGAACGTATGATTGCAGAAATATTAGAGGCTAGTATAATTCAACCTAGTCAAAGTTCTTTCTCTACTCTAGTAGTATTGGTGCACAAGAAGGATGGATCATGGCACATGTGTCTAGATTATAGGGAGCTCAATAAGCTTACCATTAAAGATAAATTTCCCATTCTTGTGATTTATGAATTATTGGATGAATTACATGGAGCAATTTATTTTACCAAGTCGGATCTTCTTTCAGGATATCATCAAATTAGAATGAAGACTGAAGATATTCCAAAAACAACATTTTGAAATCATGAGGGTCATTATGAATTTTTGGTCATGCCTTTTGGCCTTACCAATGCACCTTCTACATTTCAAGGGTTGATGAATTCCATTTTCATACCCTTCCTTAGAAAATTTGTGCTAGTATTTTTTGATGATATACTAATCTATAACAGGTCTTGGAAGGATCATGTTGAACATGTTGACAGGGTGCTCAAACTATTGCAGGAGAAACAATTATATGCAAAAACATCCAAATGTTTCTTTGGAGTACAAGAGGTGGAATATCCGGGTCATATTGTATCTCACGAGGGTGTTAAGGTAGACCCTAAAAAAATTAAAGCCATTAAGGAATGGAAAGTCCCCACAACCATAAAGCAGTTGCGAGGATTTCTCGGGTTAACAGGGTATTATCGCAAGTTTGTTAAGAATTATGAGAGAATAGCAGCACCTCTAACAACATTATTGAAGAAAGATGCATTTTCATGGACTCCTGAAGCAACTAAGGCCTTTGAACATCTTAAAGAGGCAATGTGCCTAGCACCAGTCTTAGCTACGCCAGACTTCACAAAAACCTTTATTGTGGAATGTGATGCCTCAGGAAATGGAATTGGTGCTATTTTAATGCAAGAAGGAAGAACCATTACTTTTGAAAGTCGTCCAATCAAAGGAAAGTATTTACAGAAACCTATTTATGAGAAGGAAATGTTAGCAATACTGCATGCACTAAAGAAATGGAGAACTTACCTAATGGGAAGACACTTCAAGGTAAAAACTGATCATGATAGTCTTATACACTTTTTGGAACAAAGACTATCTTCAGAAGAGCAACAAAAATGGGTCACAAAGATGTTGGGTTATGAATTTGAAATAATCTACAAAAAAGGGAAGTTAAATGTTGTTGCAGATGCACTCTCAAGAAACAATGAATAGGTGTAAGCATTGCTTTGTGCCATTTGTATTATCCAACTAGGTTGGATAACTGAAGAAAAGGATGAATGGAAGAAGGATGAAGAAGTGTGGACACTCATTGAAAAGTTGAAGCAAGATCCTAGTACATATGATACATTTAATTGGAAAAATTGTTAGAAAATTAAATATTACAGAGCAATGCAACACATAAAATATGTCGAAAATACAAGCACACAAAACACATAAAACCAGAGAGACACAGATATACGTGGTTCACCCAATTTGGGCTACGTCCACCTTGAACAGCCAGTCCTTCCTTTCTATTATCCAGCAAAATGAAGAGACAAAACCTACAGCAGATACGCTGTAATATCCTCTGTTCTCTCTCACAGTCTCCCTATTTGTTTCCCGCTCAGAGAATACACATATACAATACACAGCCGCAATACAATACCCTGATAAAAGTGAGGGGTTGCCTTTTAGGGCAAAAAACCCTAAACTAAACATAAGTTCTACCATCAGATCATCCGCCTAATGAACAACCTAGATTGACTAGAAATTACTATACTTTTACAAGGCAATTTTACATCTATTTTTGGCTTTGGGGGCGCTGCCCCCGAAACCCCTGCCAGGGGACCGCTGGCCCCTGGACTGCCCAACCGAGGGGGTAGGCCCCCCCGGACCCTGCGGGGGGGACAAGTGCCCCCCCACACCCCCCCATGTGCAAGGGTGTACAGTTTTCCTAGGGTATACATCCAGCTAAAACAAGGATCTCTGAATCAGGAAGAAAATCAGGCTCCACACCCAACAATATCCCACTTGGATACTAATTGTAGCAACTCCACCGCTACTTCATTTGCTAGACAATGACTCCTCTTTGGACCTGGTTGTTCCTCATCTTCATCATCATCCTTGAAGACCAATTGAAACTGAGCACATTTTCAGTTTCTCCCTGGTTACAACTTTTGTTAGCATATCTGCAGGATTCTGGCTAGTGTGTATCTTTTCTAGTTTCAACTCTCCATTTTCCAATACTGACCGTATGAAATGGTACTTGAGATGTATGTGTTTAGTCCTGGAATTAAATTTTGAGTTCTTTGCAAGATGAATGGCACTTTGGCTATCACTGTATAACGTGCCCATATCATGCTTCTTACCCAATTCACCCATAAGACTTTGTAACCAAATCATTTCTTTACTAGCCTCTGTAGTAGCAACATACTCTGCTTATGTTGTTGAAAGTGCAACAAAACTTTGGATTTTTGAAACCCAACTGACACCTGTTCCACCTACAGTAAATACATATCCTGTAGTGCTCCTCCTGTTATCTCTGTCACTTGCCATATCTGCATCAACATATCCCTGTAGAGCAATGTTTGAACCACCAAAGCATAATGCTTGATTTGTAGTACCTCTCAAATATCTGAGAATCCATTTTACTGCCATCCAATGTTCTTTTCCTGGATTATTCATGTACCTGCTTATAACTCCCACTGCATGTGCAATATCAGGCCTTGTGCAGACCATTGCATACATTAAGCTTCCAACTGCTGATGCATATGGAAATTTAGACATATAATCCATGTCTTATTGGGTCTTTGGGCACATCTCCTTACTAAGTTTGAAATGGCTAGCAAAAGGTGTACTAACAGGTTTTGCATTGTGCATATTAAATATTTTCAACACCTTTTCTATGTACTCATTCCGAGACAGTGTTAATTTGCGATTTTTCCTGTCTCTAGTTATCCTCATACCAAGGATTTGTTTTGCAGCTCCCAAATCCTTCATTGCAAATGAATTTGCCAATTTTCTTTTGAGCACATTTATTTCCTGCATGTTAGATCCCGCAACAAGCATGTCATCTACATACAATAACAATATAATATAGCTGCCATCATTTTGCCTTTTTAGATAAACACAATGATCAGAGTGACATCTAGTATAACCTTGTTCATACATAAACTTGTCAAATTTTAGATACCACTGCCTTGGAGCCTGTTTTAAGCCATACAAGCTCTTCTTTAACCTGCACACCAATTTTTCTTTCCCTTTGACCTCATATCCTTCTGGTTGCTACATGTATATATCTTCCTCCAAATCTCCATGGAGAAATGTTGTCTTTACATCTAACTGTTCAAGATGTAAATCTTTTGCTGCTACAAGACTTAAGATAGTTCTGATTGGAGTCATCTTAACAACAGGAGAAAATATTTCATCAAAATCAATACCTTTCTTTTGTGCAAACCCCTTTACCACAAGTCTAGCTTTTTACCTCTTTTTTCCTCCATCTTCTTCCTTCAGCCTGTAAATCCATTTATTCTACAATGTAGTTTTACCTGCAGGAAACTTGACTAAGCCCCAAGTTTGGTAATGCATTAAGGAGTCCATCTCTTCTTCCATGGCTAGCTCCCACTTCTTCCTGCTTTCAACCTGCATTGCTTCTTCATAACATTTAGGTTCACCATAATCAGTCAGCAATAAATAATATAATGAAGGAGAGTATCGTTTAGGGGGTCTACTTATCCTGGTAGATCTTCTAACACCACTTTCAAGTGTTTGAGGTGTTTGTTGCTGTTGTGGTGGTTGCTGCTACTGTGGTTGTTGATTATTATCATTTTCAGGAACCTTTACTTTTTCAGTTATCTCATCAAGAACTGCGTATTCCTTGCTTTCTTTTTCCTATTTCTTTTCCTGCAATTGATTCTTATACAAGACCTTTTCATTGAAAATTACATCTCTGCTCCTAATGATTTTGTGATTTTCATAATCATATAAGAGATAACCAAAATCATTAGCACCATATCCAATAAAGGTACATTTATTTGATTTTGCCTCAAGCTTTGTTCTATTTTCTTTATTAATATGGAGAAAGGCCTCACAACCAAAAGGCTTTAAAAAAGAGTAGTTTACCTTTTTACCTGTCCATGCTTCCTCTGGAATACCACCATCCAAGGAACTTGAAGGCCCTCTGTTTATTAGGTAAACAATAGTATCTACAGCATCTGCCCAAAATTGTAAAGGCAATCCTACATGCAATCTCATGCACCTTGCACGCTCCATGATTGTTTTTTTCATCCTTTCTGACACACCATTTTCTTGTGGTGTTCTTGGAACTATCTTCTCTCTACAAATTCCATGCTCTGAACAGTACCTATCAAACTCTTTGCTACAATATTCACCTCCATTTTCTGATCTGAGACATTTTAACTTCTTTCCTGTCTCAATCTCAACCAAAGCTTTCCATTTCTTGAAAGTATCAAATACATTAGATTTATTTTGAATACAATAAATCCAAGTTTTTCTAGTTGCATCATCAATAAACGTAACATAATAGTGAGAGCCACTGAGAGATGATACCTGAGCAGGTCCCGATACATCTGTATGCACAAGCTCCAATTTTTCACTCTTCTTTTCCTTCCCAACTCTGAGAAATCTAACTCTCTTTTGTTTTCCATAAATGCAATTTTCACAGAAATCCAAATCAACATTCTTCAAACCTGGCAACAAATTTCTTGAGTGAAGAATCTTCATCCCCTTCTCACTCATATGTCAGAGCCTATGATGCCATAGTGCTGCATCCACTCCTTTGGAAGTTAAAACATTAACAGAGTTAGAAATACAATTGCATAAATATAATGTACCAACCTTTTCTCCTTTTGCTATTACTAGGGCTCCTTTGGTGACCTTCCAAGCTTTATCTGTGAAAGTTGTGACACAACCTTCACCGCCTAACTGCCTTGTTGAAATCAGATTTTTCTTTAGATTTGGAACATGCCTTACCTCCTTTAGTAGCCATTGGTTTCCATTCTACTGTTTTACAAGAACCTTACCCATTCCAACAATTTTACAGGGTTTATAATCACCTAAACGAACTTGTCCAAAATCTCCTTGAACATAGTCATGAAAATATTTCTTATCAGGTGTGGCATGGAATGAAGCCCCTAAATCTACAACCCAAGAATCAGTAACATTTTCGAAAGAAATAATCAAAGCATCTTGTAACACATCACCTGTCACATTTGCTTCATGATTGTTTTCTTGTTGTGCATCTCCTTCTTTTCCCTTCCAAGATCTATAGTCTTTCTTCAGGTGTCCTTTCTTTCCACATTTCCAGCACACTATCCCCAATCTGGACTTGGATATGCCTTTCCTTGATTTACTGCGATATCCCGAGCTCTTTCCTCTTTCCATTCTTCTTCCCCTAGACTTTGCACTTAAAGCATTACCCGATGTCTCACCAGAGCTTTTCCGTCGCATTTCCTCGCTAAGGATAGCACCGACAACATCATCAAACTTTAAAGTACTAGATCCAGAGATAGAGTTACTAATGGCCATTACTAAACCATTCCAACTCTCTGGCAATGAGAACAAGAATAACAAAGCTCTAACTTCATCATCAAAGTTTTCCCCTATAGAACTTTACTGACTGGTAACTGTATTAAAATCATTTAAATGGTCTGCAACAGTTCCACCTTTCGACATCTTCATATTAAATAGTCATTTCATAAGAAAAACCTTGTTTGCGACTGAGGTTTTTTCATATAGTTTCGCCAACGTCTGCATCAAACCCTCTATTGTTGTTTCCTTCGAAATATTGAAGGTCACTGATGCCGCAAGGCACAACCGTAATGTTCCGAGTGCCTTTCTATCGAGAATGTTCCATTCCATGTCTGTCATGGCCGCCGACTTCTTTTCTTTTCTGCTCAATGGTAGGTACAGATCTTTCTGATACAGATAATATTCCATCTGCATCTTCCACAGGGGGAAGTTTTTGTCGTTAAATTTCTCGACCCTAAACTTAGCATCTTTTGCCATTGCTCCCACTCGAACTAGAAACCCTTCTTTCCTGCGAGTTTATCAGCCAAATATACCTTCGGCTCTGATACCAGTTGTTAGAAAATTAAATATTACAGAGCAATGCAACACATAAAATATGTCGAAAATACAAGCACACAAAACACATAAAACCAGAGAAACACAGATATACGTGGTTCACTCAATTTTGGCTACGTCCACCCTGAACAGCCAGTCCTTCCTTTCTATTATCCAGCAAAATGAAGAGGCAAAACCTACAGTAGATCTGCTGTAATATCCTTTGTTCTCTCTCACAGTCTCCCTATCTTTTTCCTGTTCAGAGAATACACACATACAATACATAGCCGCAACACAATACCCTGATAAAAGCGAGGGGTTGCCTTCTAAGGAAAAAAACCCTAAACTAAACATAACTTCTACCATCAGATCATCCGCCTAATGAACAGCCTAGATTGATTAGAAATTACTATACTTTTACAAGGCAATTTTACATCTATTTTTGGCTTCGGGGGCACTGTCCCTGAAACCCCCGCCGGGGGACCGCTAGCCCCCCGACCCCCTAGCCAGGGGGGTAGGACCCCACGGGGGGGACAAGTCCCCCCTGCACCCCCCTGCGTGAAAGGGTGTACAATTTTCCTAGGGTATACATCCAGTTAAAACAAGGATCTCTGAATCAGGAAGAAAATCAGGCTCCACACCCAACAGAAATGATTCCTTATGGTACAAAGATTGCTTATATCTTTGTAAGAATTCCTAACTAAAACAAATGATTCTTTTGGAATTGCACACTTATCCTTTAAGAGGACACTCAGAATTTTTAAAAACTTACCACAGGGTGAAGAAAGAATTTTTTTTGGGATGGCCTTAAATCTGATATTCAAACACTAGTACATTTGGTGGAAATTCCGAGACTTTGGTTCCGACACTTTTGACCAAATGTTGGAAATTTCCCCAAAATTTGTCAATTTTTCAAATCCCGCCCACAACTCTCACTATACCGATGTTTGGAGACAAGTGTTGGTATTGCGACACAAAGAAGTTAGTGTCGGTCTTGTGACATTTGTAGCAAATCGTCGGAATTGCGACAGTTTGGGAAACATCGTCGGAATTGTAACGAATTAGAGCTATGTGTCGCTATTGCAACGTTTGGAGGAAAGCATCGTTATTGCGACAGTTTGGGCAAAAGCATCGCTATTGTGACAGTTTCGGAACAATCATCTATTGTGACAGTTTGGGCTAAGTGTCGCTCTTGCGACGGTTTGGGCTAGGTGTCACTCTTGTGACAGTTTGGGCTAAGTGTTGCTATAGCGACGTTTTGTAAATTAATTTCTTTGGCCTCTCCTTTAATAAATAATAATCTAACTTGGGTCCCCTTTTTGAATGGTTGGAGCAACATAATAAGATATCTTTAGTTGACATATCACATTGCGATGAAGATGGAAGGTGGTTATGATGGGACTTCTAAGGAGTTTCATAAAATATTAAAGATGTGATGTGCTCACTCCTTGGTTCACTTTTAATGTGTGCCCCCAACCACGGTTGAGCGCGCCGTGTCGCACAGTGTAAGGTTGCCTGACCGGGCACGTTCATGTTGGGCCATTTCGTTCGAGGACACCCGTATTAGTTTTGCTAAGTTATGATCACCCGGGTGCCTTGTGCACATTCGGGTGGCCCATTTACCATTTTCTCCCTTGTGGCATTGTTCATTTGGGCGCGCCATGTCGCCGTGTGAGGTCACCCAACCAGGCGCGTTCAGGTCGGGTCGTTTCATTCGAGGGTGCCCATATCAGTTTTGCTAAGTTGTGACCACCCGGGTCCCTTGTGTACGTTCGGGCAGCTCGTTTGCCATTTGATCCCTTGTGGCATTGTTCGGTTAGGCACGCCGTGTCACGCTATGTGAGGTCGCCCGATCGGACGCGTTTGAGTCGTGTCAAGCCATTTCATTTAAGGGCGCACGTATTAGTTTTGCTAAGTTGTGATCGCCCAGGTGCCTTGTGCACGTTCGGGAAGCCCGTTTGCCGTTTGCTCCCTTGTGGCATCGTTCGGTTAGGCGTGCCATGTGAGGTTTCCTGACTGGGCGCATTCAGGTTGGGCAGTTTCATTCGAGGGCACTCGTATTAGTTTTTCTAAGTTGTGATGGCCCGTGTTGCTTATGCACGTTCGGGTGGCCCATTTGCCGTTTGCTCCCTTATGGCATCGTTCGGTCGGGCGCGCTATGTCGCGTCATGTGAGGTCGCCTGACTGGGTGCGTTTGGGTCAGGTCGGGCCGTTTCATTTGAGGGCGCCCGTATCAGTTTTGCAAAGTTGTGACCGCCTGGGTGCCTTGTGCACATTCGGGTGGCCCATTTACCGTTTGCTCCCTTGTGGCATCGATCGTTCGGGCGCGCCGTGTTGCGCCGTGTGAGGTCGCCCGACCTAGCGCGTTCCAGTCAGGTCATTTTGTTCAAGGGTGTCCGTATCAGTTTTGCTAAGTTGTGACCACCCAGGTCCCTTGTGAATGTTCGGGCGGCCCATTTTCTGTTTGATCCCTTGTGGCGTCGTTCAGTCAGGCATGCCGTGTCGGGCCGTGTGAGGTCGCCCGATTGGGAGCGTTCGGGTCATGTTGGGCTGTTTCATTCGAGGGCGCACATATTAGTTTTGCTAAGTTGTGACCACCCAGGTGCCTTGTGCATGTTCGGGTGGCCCGTTTGCTATTTGGTCCCTTGGGGCATCATTTTTTCGGGTGCGTCATGTCGCGCCATGTAAGGTCGCCTGCCCGGGCGTGTTCAGGTCAGGTCGTTTTGTTTGAGGGCACCCGTATCAGTTTTTCTAAGTTGTGACCACCTGGGTGCCTTGTGCACATTCGGGTGGCCTGTTTTTCATTTTCTCCCTTGTGGCATCGTTCAATCAGGCGCACCGTGTGAGGTCGCCCAACTAGGTGTGTTTGGGTCAGGTCGGGACATTGCGTTCGAGGGCACCCGTATCAGTTTTGCTATGTTATGACTGGTCGAGTGCCTTGTGCACGTTCAGGTGGCTCATTTTCTGTTTTCTCCCTTGTGGCATCGACGTTCGTTTGCGCATGTTGTGTCGCACCATGTGAGGTCGGCCCCTGACTGGGCCAGTTCCAGTTGGGCCGTTTGGTTCGAGGGCGCCCGTATTAGTTTTGCTAAGTTGTGATTGCCCGGGTCCCTTGTGCACGTTCGGGCGGCCCGTTTGCCATTTTCTCCCTTGTGGCATCGTTCAGTCGGGCACGCCGTGTCGCGCCATGCGAGGTCGCCCGATTGGGTGCGTTCGGGTCGAGCCGTTTCATTCGAGGGCACTCATATAAGTTTTTCTAAGTTGTGACCACCCAGGTGCCTTGTACATGTTCAGGCGACTCGTTTGTTGTTTGCTCCCTTGTGGCATAGACGTTCGTTCGGGCGTGTCGTGTGAGGTCAGCGCCCGACCGGGCACATTCCGATCAGGCCGTTTCGTTCCAAGGCGCCCATATCAGTTTTGCTAAGTTGTGACCGCCCGGGTGCCTTGTGGACGTTAGAGCGGCCCATTTTCCATTTGATCCCTTGTGGCATCGTTTTTTCGGGTGCGCCGTGTCGTGCCATGTGAGGTCGCTCGACCGGGCGCGTTCGGTTCGGGCTGATTCGTTCGAGGGCACCCATATCAGTTTTGCTAAGTTGTGACTGCCCAGGTGCCTTGTCCACATTCGGGTGGCCCGTTTTCCATTTTCTCCCTTGTGGCATCGTTTGTTCGGGCGCGCCGTGTCACGCTGTGTGAGGTCGCCCGACCGAGCATGTTCAGGTCAGGTCGGGCCATTTATTTCGATGGTGCCCGTATCAGTTTTGCTAAGTTGTGACCACTCGGGTGCCTTGTGCACGTTCAGGCAGCCCACTTGTTGTTTACTCCGTTGTGGCAATGTTCAATCAGGCGCGCCGTGTCGCGCAGTGTGAGGTCCCCTGACCGGACGCGTTAAGGTCGGGCCGTTTCATTCGAGGGCGCCTGTATCAGTTTTGCTAAGTTGTGACCGCCCGGGTGCCTTGTGCACATTCGAGTGGCCCATTTTCCATTTTCTCGCTTGTGGCATCGTTCGGTCGGGCGCACCGTGTTGTGCCATACTGTGAGGTCGCCCGACCGGGCGCGTTCGGGTCGGGTCGGGCCGTTTCGTTCGAGGGCGCCCATATCAATTTTGCTAAGTTGTGACTTCCTAGGTGCCTTGTGCACGTTCGGGCAGCCCGTTTGCCATTTTCTCCCTTGTGGCATCATTCAATCGGGCGCACCGTGTCGCGCTGTGTAAGGTCGCCCGACCAAGTACGTTAGGGTTGGGTTGGGCCATTTCGTTGGAGGGCACCCGTATCAGTTTTTCTAAGTTGTGACCGGCCGAGTGCCTTGTGCACATTCGGGTGGCTCGTTTTCTATTTGTTCCCTTATGGCATCAACTTTTATTCGGGCGCGTCGTGTTGCGCTGTGTGAGGTCAGCGCCCAACCGGGCGCGTTTCGGTCAGGCCATTTCCTTCGAGGGCACCTGTATCATTTTTGCTAAGTTGTGACTGACCAGGTTCCTTGTCCATGTTCAGGTGGCCCGTTTTCCATTTTCTCCCTTCTGGCATCATTCGGTCGGGTGCCCTGTGTCATGCCGTGTGAGGTCGCCTGACTGGGCGCGTTCGTGTCGGGCCGGGTCGTTTCATTGGAGGGCGCCCGTATCAGTTTTTCTAAGTTGTGACCGCCCAGGTGCCTTGCGCACGTTCGGGCGGCCTATTTTCCGTTTTCTCCCTTGTGGCATCATTCGATCAGGCGCGCAGTGTCGTGCCGTGTGAGGTCACCTGACCGGGTGCGTTCAGGTTGGCCCATTTCATTTGAGGGTGCCCGTATCAGTTTTTCTAAGTTGTGACTGCCCGGGTGCCTTGTGCATGTTTGGGCATCTTGTTTGCCATTTTCTCCCTTGTGGCATCGTTTTTCGGGCGCACTGTGTCGCGCCGTGTGAGGTCGCCCGACCGGGCACGTTCGGGTCGGGCCGTTTTGTTCGAGGGTGCCCGTATCAGTTTTCCTAAGTTGTGATTGCCCGGGTGCCTTGTACACGTTCGGGTGGCTCATTTTTATTTTTCTCCCTTGTGGCATCATTTGGTCAGGCACGCCCATTAAACCCTAATTCCTCGTTCGGTTCGAGCCATTTTGTTCGAGGGTGCCCGTATCAGTTTTGCTAAGTTGTGACCACCCGAGTGCCTTGTGCACATTTGGGTGGCCCGTTTTCCGTTTGCTCCCTTGTGGCATATTCATTCAGTCAGGCACACCCATTAAACCCTAATTCCCAACCAATCCCTAACCCATTTAACCCCCTAAACCATAAATCTCTAAACCCCTAACCCATTTAACCCCTAAAACCTAAACCTCTAAACCCTTAACCACTAACCCTTAAACCCTTAACCCCTAACCAATTTAACCCCCTAAACTCCTATCCCATTTAACCCCTAAACCCTAAACCTCTAAACCCTTAACCCCTAACCCCTTAAACCCTATTTCCCAGCCGGCCTAACCCAATTAACCCCCTAAAACCCTAACCCATTTAACCCCCTACCCTAACCCTTAACACCAAAAATCCTTAACTACTAAATCCCCTAAGCCCCTAAACCTCTAAACCCCTATAACCTATTTAAACCCCTAAACCCTAAACCTCTAACCCCTTAACCCCTAACCCCTAGCTAAAATTCTTAACTGCTAAATCCCCCAAGCCCCTAAACCTCTAAATGCACACCTAACCCATTTAACCCCCTAAACCCTAAACCTCTAACCCTTAACCCCTAACCCCTTAAACACTAATTCCCAACCCCCAACCCATTAACCCCCTAAACCCCTAAAACCCTAACCCATTTAACTGCCTAAACCCTAGCCCCATTAACCCGTAACGACCCCTAACCCCTAAAATCCTTAACTACTAAATCCACTAACCCCCTAAACCTCTAAAACCCTAACCCATTTAAGCCCCTAAACCCTAGCCCCTGCATTAACCTATAATGACCCCTAACCCCTAAAATCCTTAATTGCTAAATCCACTAACCCCCTAAACCTCTAAAACCCTAAACCATTTAACCCCCTAAACCCTAGCCCCTGCATTAACTCGTAACGACCCCTAACCCCTAAAATCCTTAACTGCTAAATCCACTAACCCCCTAAACCCCAAACATCTAACCCCTAAACCCCTTAACCCCTTGATCTGCTAGGGGCTGGTTACCTTGATATTAAAAGTGGTGTATTCATACTCCTTCTGAATAACCAATATAGGGTCAAGTAAATTGACCAATATGTTGTTAAGTTTTATCTTATCCATCTCTAGGGTAAGCTAATTTTCGACTAAATCCATTGCTTTTGATCTCAATTTTGCCAATTTCTTCCTTCTCTCATATGATACTTGAGCCTTTGCCTTTCTCTTCCCTTCTAATTCCATAATAGTGTCATAGTGATGCCAACCAAATTCTTTGGAAAGCCTTCCAGGCATAATACTAGACTCCGTCAGCCTCCTCACACTTTCGCATCCGGAATGACCTCTTCCCAATCTCTCTCTCTCTCTCTCTCTCTCTCTACCCTCCAATACTCTCACAGCTATATCCCTCCCTCTATCCTTCTTTCTGCTCCCCTTCCATCTTTGTGTTACTATCTCCCTCTCTTACCCTTCTCTACCTCTCTCACTCCTTTCCCTCTCTCTCTCTCAGCTGATCCATTTTTTCTCTCCCCTCTCCTTCAGTTTATCTCCATCTCTCCCTTGTGACTCCCCTTGTCTCACCACCTCTATCAATCTATATATTTATAATTATTCCTTCTCATATATATCTAGAGTTAATATATATCATGACATATTGGGACCTACGATTGGGTTAATTCCGCCTTGTTGGCAAGGTTAAAATGTGCACAAACAGAGACCAATGGAACTATCATCTTAACCCATAACCCATTTAACCCCCTAAACCTCTAGTAAACCCATAAACCATAAACCTCTAAACCCTTAACCCCTAACCCCTAAAACCTTAACTCCTAACCCATTTAACGCCCTAAACCCCTAGTAAATCGCTAACCCATTTAACCCCCTAAACCCTAAACCTATAAACCCTTAACCCCTAACCCCTTAAACCCTAAACCATTAAACCCTTAACCCAGGTAACCCCTTAAACCCTAAACCTATAAACCTTTAACCCCTAAAACCTAACCCCATTAGCCCCTAAATTCTAACCCCTAAAATCCTTAACTGCTAAATCCCCTAACCCCCTAAACCCCTAACCCATTTGACCCCCTAAAACCTAAACCTATAACCCCTTAACCCCTAAACCATTTAACCCCCTAAACCATAAACCTCTAAATCCCTAACCCATTTAACCCCCCAAACCCTAAACCTATAACCCCTTAACCCCTAACCCATTTAACCCCCTAAACCCTAAACCTATAACTCCTTAACCCCTAACCCATTTAACCCCCTAAACCCTAAACCTCTAAACCCCTAACCCCTAACCCCCAATCCCAAGCTAAGCCCTCCAAATTCGAATTAGCTTTGAAGAAGTAATTGTTTTCTTACTTCTGTCTAATTCACTATATAATCAGATCTTGAATTTGAGAAGGCTTCTGGTTGTAAGCATGGTTGTGGTATGTTGATGTTCAGACGAAAACTACAACTTGTAGCCCTTGATCTGCTAGGGGCCGATTACCTTGATATTAACGGTGGTGTATTCATACTCCTTCTGAATAACCAATAAAGGGTCAAGGAAATTGATCAATATGTTGTCAAGTTTTATCTTCTCCATCTCTGGGGCAAGCTGCTTTTCGGCTAACTCCACTGCTTTTGATCTCAATTTTTCCAATTGCTTCCTTATCTCATATGATACCTGAGCCTTTGCCTTTCTCTTCCTTTCTAATTCCGTAATAGTGTCATAGTAATGCCATCCAACTTCATTGGAAGGCCTTCCTAGCACACAATACTAGGTTATGAGGGTATCATGTATTTGTAGGTAATGCCATTATTACCATGTGGTTGTAGACTAATTAGTAAATTTTAATTAAATTCAATAATTCATAATTAATCAATTGATACATGATTAAAGACCCCTAATTAATCAATTGATATCATTAATATATGATTAATCATAATTAATCAATTGATATAATTAATATATGATTAATCATAATTAATCAATTGATAGCATTAATACATGATTAAAGATCCCTAGCTTGGCCTTTTCTTTTAAATTCCAACAAATTAGCTTAATTACCTTACCCACGCACCCTATTCCACCTATTCAAATTTTCTTAATCGACCTATTCAATTTTTTTTTCCTGCTCCGCTTGTTCGACCTTTATGCCTTCTTTCCCATGATTCCATTCTTCCCTATGATGCTTGCTTTTTTCCAGATTCTTGCAGAAGCCTGGACGCTCTGAAACCCTAAAGTAGCCACAGTCCATTAACGACTCGAAAGCCATAGTAGTTGGTGGAGATATTTCAAGTTTTTCCGATGTTCAGAAATCTATGGGAGATCTGAAGAGAAATTGATTGTGGAAGAATGCTCTCTTCTTCTGGAAGAATCAGATTGGTATTTCCCTTGTTTTACCCCATTCAAATTCGCTATTTTCTTCTACGCTATCTTGGTTATGAGATATAGATGGTTGTAGGTCCGAAATATATTACATTTCTCATGGAAACATTGTACACAACCTGGTTCTCATGAAATCTGAGCATGGAAAAATACTCTTTTTAAAATATTGCTTTAGCATTTGTTTTGAGTGGCAGCAGTTGCAGATACATGAACTTTTACAGTTATCAGAGGCTCTCTGTCTTCATCACTATGTAATGGGGTGGCTGACATTTCTGTCTCCCCTTTTGTATTCTAGCAACTGTTATTGGGCTTTACTGGTAGATCATGATCTGCACTTGTAAGCTCCCTGGCTCTCTAGGCTCGCAGAATCCAATCTATTCGAAGCAGAATGTACAACATAAGTGTGACACAAGATGCCTGAGCTGCCAGTAGTCTGAGCTAGAGGCCCTCAAAATCAAAATTGAATACGAAACCCATGAGAATAGCAACTGGCATGCCAACAAAGTAGAAGGAGCCGAGATTGCACCGGTGGTAGGACGTGTTGTTCCCCTGAGAACACCACACCTTGTTGTTTGTGGGTAGTTTCCAAGCTCACATAGGCCTATGATGGGCAATGCCAAAGATGTTAGGGAAATGATTTCTTGGTCATCTGTAAACATTCTGGCCCACCTATGATGCATGGTGGTGCTGAAAGTCATGGCTAGGAATCCCAGTACAATAGCCATAGAAAGTGCTACAATCATGGCCCTCCGTGCTTTTCCAGGCCTGTTGGCACGTAGCTCATTTCCTACTCTAGTTGAAACCCCAGAGCTTAATGACGAGGGGAATATGTACACAAGAGAGGTTGTCTGGATGAGAATTTCGATGGAGGCAACAATTGCTTTAGGATCTACAAGCAGCCCACAAAAAATAATCATGAACTCGTACCACCACCACTCCAGACAAACAGAAACACAACTTCGGATGGCCAAACTAAAAAATGACTTCCATCCTTTCAAACATTCTTTGGAAAGAACTACCGTAGAAGGATTGGAATTTGACTGTTTAGGGCCTGGGAACTAGAAGGCACCAAGTCTCCATTGTTGTTATGGTTGGACTGAACATTGGAAATGGCTTTTTTGTGTGTGGACAGATGCTTGTGGAAAACTACTAGATGTCCATATATTTCCATTTGGTGGGGTCAGTGGGCGGCAGGATACTAAAGGCCTTGAAAGTCTTTTTATTCAGGTTTTGCAGCAAGGATGCCAATATTTATCAGTTACTCCTAATGTAGGTGGTTGCAGACCAAGGAATATTGTGATTGCACATATTGGATTCTTTTTATGAACTTGAATGCCAAGGTGTGCATGTTTTTCTTTGACTGTCCTATGAATTTATGCTATCCTTACTAAATTTATTTTTGTGTTGCCATATTTTTAGAAGTTGGCAAATATTAGTAGTCTTGGTCATACTAGTAAACGTCCTGAAAAATGTTGGGGATGGAGGGTGTAGAATGGCAGAAAGAAATTTTTGCAGTAGGTGGGAATGAAGTTAAAAAATGGCCTGTACAGCTACGGCGATTTTCCCTTGATGTTACCTTAGCAAGTGGTGGTCATAGTACACTTCAGCAGCAGGAAATCAATATGATCCAAGATAGGGCTTTGACTTCTCCCAGTCCATCATCTTCTCCTTACAGTTCACATTCAAAGTCATCTAGTTTCATTAAAGGCAACCTTGGGCAAGTGAACACAAGAAAGCAGACAATGTCTGGAAATTTACAAGGCATACGAAAGGGTGTTTTTCAGTGGGTCTAGAACATCAGTCTAGTTGGATTCTATATAGACCACTCTCTGTAGCTAGTTTTTCCAGTCGAGATGGCTTCATTAGGTATTCTTCCCTTTATATGTTTACTTTTGTTGTTAATTTCCAGCATGTTCTTTTAAATGCTATGCTATATATAGGTTTAGAAACAACAAAGATATAAAGAAAGCCGTGTCAAGCTCATGGTGATAGCTCAAAGTATTATAAAAGTGAATTTTTTCTACATAATGTTGTGGTCTAATTTTTCCATCGGTTGGTTGTACCTAAACAGCAAATGTTGCCATTTGTTTGGTTCATAATCTTGGAATTTTGGGTGCTAGAATTCAAACACTCTGACATCAACCTTACAGTGTGAGATTGCAGTGGTGTTCTAGGGTACCACTCTTTCCATATAAATTCAAATATTTGTACCAATTTGTATCCTTTTATCGATCCTTTGGATATGCCTATTTGTAACTGTAAATGTGGCAAGAACCTTCTCAGGGGACTATTTATATGAACGAAAGTGAATACTACAAAAATTTCTAACAGGTCCACAGTGTTGTACAGTGGAATGTTTGAGCTTGTAGAGGAAATGAAAATGGGTTTCTTAGCCATAAGATTATTCCATAGAGGAATGTTCTAACTCAACATCACAATGACATGGAAAAATGTTTATTTATGACCTTGTTGATAGTGCATTATTCTTTTGGTCTGCAAGGTTGCCTCCTACATGATTTCCAAAATCTCTCTAATTAGAGAAATTTTCTTTTAAATCCTCTATCTGAGATTATAATATGCATTTTATGGAAGGGAAGTAAATTAAACATGGTTATCTGTACACGCCTTCTCTATAATTAATCCTCAAGATTATTTAAGCAATTTATATTTTTCATTTCAAGAGCATGTGGGGATGCTCTTTTCAATGTATAATAGGTATGAATGAGTAATTATCAAATATGTCATAACCTAATACCAAATCATCTATTGTTTTATGTAAACCATATGTTTTATATAGTTGCCAGCATAGTAATGTAATTTGGTCGAATTGGCCCTCTGTTGAAATTTGGCCGAACTTTTCTCAAATTTGGATTTATTGGTACAGAAACTCTGTCCATCCATATGATATAATTATATTCACTGAAAGTGTATTAAGATTTTCATTAATACCTTGAGTTAGATACAACAAGAAGAGTTTAAAAACCATCATTTGAAAGTTCCTGATTAGTATTAACAAAGAGCTAAGTCTGCTCCTCCCACAGATCCAAATTTTGCACCTTGCCAAAGAGGCCAAAATTCTGTCACAAGCGGCTGAAGTCTATGGAAAATATAGGTCAAATTCTAAGATAATGCAGGCTTAAATTTCCTGAGTTAGAGGGTTGAGCTTGAGGGCTAAAACCAAATCAAACAAAGTAAAAAAGAAGTTCTTCGAAATAGCTACAATACACCTTGATTTTTGGTCCTCTGGTTCATGAGATATGTACCTCTCTGCTCCATTACATATTTGAATTACTTATTCTCTATACAATTTTTTTGACTGAATGAGAAAGAATGGCCTATTTATAGCCTTTTTTTCCCTTTAAACAGAGTTGACCTAGCTTATAGGAGAGGCAACTTGACATGGGTTAATATAGGTGATTTTTCTGCTTAAAAAAATAATTTCTCCTCAATCGAGAGGAGTTAGGAGGCATATTACACCTCATTGAAATGGGATTCAATGATATTTAAGCTTGTGCCATCATTTTCTAGATTTCAACAACCTTTGACATATTTTGTCTCTTTAAAGACACACAATAGCTGTGATCGACTTGTCATGACATGAATTCAACTTTCCCCTTGTGTATCTATATAACTATGAAACTTGTGTGACAGATATTTCCTTAGGAGGGAACTTGTAATGAGTTCATATCATAAGATTGTATTTTACTATGAAATCTTCAGCATTTTTATGCTTCAAGATTCACTTTTTTGTGTTAGTGGATGGCAGAACAGGAGAGTGCGTTGCTACCTATGTGGTCATGATCTTCTAACAAATCTATAAACCTTGAGTCTAAATCGTTCTCTAGCAATTTTCCCCAAAAAACCAATTTGTACAATTCGTATAATATATAGTTTAATTTTAGTTAATAAAGCACATGATGTTTATGAATATTGGGCCAGGTGTATTGGTGGAGGGCTCATCATCAGAAACTTATCTAGTCCATTTTCCAAGAAACTCCATGAAGATGACCAAAAATATGGAACCTTTCTTCAATTTATCGGTTTGTTTTGTAAGTGTTCCAATCTCACTTGATCTTTGACTTGACAGATAAAACAATGTCTCAGTGGATGAGCCACAATTTGTAGAAAATTGATAACCCACTCCATTATGATGATAAGGATTTTGGGATGTCTGGAGTGTAGCCAAAACACCGTGTTTAATTATTGGATTTTTATCTATAGAGTATGCCTGTAGCATATGTTGTTGTCTTATGCTTATGCTTCCGAATTTGGCCGAAATTTTCTCAAATTTGGATTTATTGGTACAGAAACTCTGTCAATCCATATGATATAATTATATTCACTGAAAGTGTATTAATATTTTCATTAATACCTTGAGTTAGATGTAGCAAGAAGAGTTTAAAAGCCATCATTTGAAAGTTCTAAAACCACAGTTTCTAAAAGCTCACTTCCAAGAATTCTTTATCAAAACTTTGCATATTATGTCTAAAAAGTGGATAGTGCTCATACAGACCTCCATCAATTGCCACAATGGTCCTCATTTTACCTATCTCTCCAATGACATCTCTCCCTATTTTCTTTCATATGCCCACAATTCTAGTTCCTGCTAAACGAGCAGCACGTACTACTACAATGTCGCATAGTTCAACTACAAGTTTTCGTGTCCTCAAAGGAATGTGTGATATCCCAAAATACATTCTTCAAAGTACATTCAACTACATTAAGGTCACATGAGGTGTCTTGGTGCATAGCAGATATATTCGGGGTAGTTAAGACATATGGTTCTCTAATTCTGGATGGAATGTTATCTCCAAATAAAGCAGCATCTTCAACCAATTTCAACAATAATGTTCTTACAATATCTTCCAAATACATTCCTGAGATTAGATTTCCAAAGATATGATCACCAGGATTTATACTTTCAGCATCAAGAGCTTTATCAAAGTCCATTACTGGGAGATGAGAAGACCAAAACACCGTGTTTATTTTTAAATTTTTTTTTTTTTATCAAAGCGTTGGAAGACCGATGCCTGCAATGTTGGAAGAGCGATGTTATTTTTTTTAATATTTTTACTTTTTCGTCGGAAGACCGACGCCTCGATCATCGGAAGATCGACGTTTTGTTTTTAAATATTTTTAACTTTTTTGTCGATAAAGCGACGTTACATAAGCGTCGAACGCACGACGTTCCAAACGTCGAATGATATTTCGTCGGAATTGCGACAGTTTGTAAACTTTGGAAGCCATAATGTTGGAATTGCGACGTTCTTTTGAAAACCTGAAAAGCATCAAAATATCGACAGTTTGTGATCTTTGAAAGACCAACAGTTGAGGTTCGTCGAAAGACCGATGCTTATAAAACGTCGGAATAGCGACACTTTGCAAAACGTCGAAAACATTGTCGGTATTGCGACACTTTGGCAAAGCGTCGGAATTGCGACGTAATGGTTAACCACGTTTTGTCTAGCCTCAAACTGTTGCTCTTGTGACAACTATGTGTCAGAATAGCGACGAAGTGGCCGTCGGAAATTGGGCCAAATTTTCTAGTGAAAATTTTGTGGCGGAATGTTTGGTTTGCTAGAAAAATAAAGTTGAGACAATTAAGACCCTGGGTCTTCTACAACCTTTATCCATTCCAGGTCAACATTGGGAGGAGATTTCAATGGATTTTATCACAGGTTTACCTAATTCTGAAGGAAAGAGTGTCATCATGGTGGTAGTTAATAGACTTATCAGGTATGCACACTTTTGTGCATTATTTCATCCATTTAAAGCAAGCATAGTTGCTACTACATTTATGGACACAATTCAAAAGCTACATGGTAACCCATAGATTATTGTGAGCGAAAGAGATCCCATTTTTACTGGAAATTTTTGGATGAATTTATTTTCTTGTTGGGTACTCAATTAGCTCGTAGCTCATCTTGTCATCCTCAATCCGATGGTCAAACTGAGATAGTGAAGAAATTTTTGGAAGGATATCTTCGCTGTTTTGTATCTGATAAACAAACACAATGGGTCAAGTGGTTACCTCTCACTGAATGGTGGTATAACACTTCCTTCCATACTGCAGAAAAAATGCCCCCATTTATGGCACTTTATGGATATCATCCACCATCCATCACACCATATTTAAGAGAAAATTCTCAGGTTCAAGCTAAGAAGGATAATAAATTATCTCCAACGTACTATGGTCCTTACAAGGTGTTGCAAAATATTGGTACTATGGCATACAAATTGGAGCTTCCTCCTTCTTCGCAAGTGCATCAAGTTTTCCATGTTTCATGCTTAAAGAAGGTTATAGGTGAAAATATTCCATTTAAAACAATATTGCCAAAACTTGATGAGGAAGGAAAAATCATATTGGAACCTAAAACGGTCACGAAAATAAGAACTTGACAACTACAAAATTGATCAATTTCAGAGTATCTCATCAGGTGGAAGAACTTACTCATTGAAGATTCTACATGGGAGGATGATAATTTTATATAGAAGCACCCAGAGATACTCAAGCGTTGAGGAAAACACTTTTTTGAAGGAGAGGGGCATGTTAGGTCCCTATATTACTAGTTTAGTCCCTTATTGTTATTAGCGTAGCCCCCTTATTATTATTGTTGTCCCCCTGTAACCCAGTATTGTTATTATCGTGCCCTTACATTATTATTGTTAGGTCGGCTAGGATTATATTGTGTCCCCATGGACTCTATATATAGAAGGAGGTTTTGGTCATTTTTATCATCCAAGAATTGCTCATTTATGTAATGTATTTGAGGTTTCCCCCTCAAAGTAGTTGATTTCTAAGGCGTTGATCTCTCTTTTATTCTATTTTTAGAGCTGGTTTCATAACATGACCATCTATTTTCCAAAAATAGAATAGAAGAGAGATCAGTGCCTTATAAATCAGCCACTTCGAGGGGGCAACTTCCAATGCATTACATAAATGAAAAATTCTTGGATGATACAAATGGAAAAACCTCCTTCTATATATAGGGATCCATGGGATCACAATATTATCCTAGCCAACCTAACAATAATAATGTAAGAGAACATTGATAACAATATGGGGGTTACAGGTGCACAACAATAACAATAAGGGAGATACACCAATAAAAATAAGGGACTACACTAGTAATATAGGGACCTAACATACCCCTCTCCTTAAAAAAAGTGTTTGTCCTCAACACTTGAGTAACTTTGGATGCTTCTGTATAAAATTCTCATCCTCCCATGTAGAATCTTCAGTAGGTAAGTTCTTCCACTAGATGAGATACTCTGAAATTGATCGACTTCGTAGCTGTCGAGTTCTTGTTTCTGTGACTGTTTTAGGTTCCAGTATGAATATTCCATCCCAATCAAGTTCTGGTAATATTTTTTGAACTAGAAGTTTGTCACCTATAACCTTCTTTAAGCATGAAACATGGAAAACTGGATGCACTCGCGAAGAAGAAGGAAGCTCCAATTTGTATTCCATAGTACCAATATTTTGCAACACCTTGTAAGGACCATAGTATTTTGGTGATAATTTATTATCCTTCTTAGCTTTCTTGAGGGACATTTTTTTGTATGGTTGTAGCCGTAAAAATACCTAGTCTCCCACATCAAAACTTCTCTCGCTGTGATGTTTATCTGCCTATTGTTTCATTCGATTTTGTGCCAAATTGAATTTTATCCTTTAAGAGTTGGAGAACTTGTCGTTGATGCTCGATGTGATCTTCCACTGCTTGCACCTTATAATTTTCTCTTAAATATGATGTGATGGATGGTGGATGATATCCATAAAGTGCCATAAATGGGGTCATTTTTGCTGCAGTATGGAAGGAAGTGCTATACCACCATCCCGCCAGAGGTAACCACTTGACCAATTGTGTTTGTTTATCAGATACAAAACAACGAAGATATTTTTCCAAACATTTTTTGACTATCTTAGTTTGACCATTAGATTGGGGATGATAAGAAGAGCTATGAGCTAGTTGAGTACCCAAACAAGAAAATAATTCGGTGCACAAATTTCCAGTAAAAATGGGATCTCTGTTGCTTACCATAATCTTTGGGTGTCCATGTAGCTTTTTAATTGTTTCCATAAATGCAGTAGCAACTATACTTGATTTAAATGGATGAGATAATGCAAAAAAGTGTGCATACTTGGTAATTCTATAAACTACCACCATGATGACACTCTTTCCTTTGGACTTAGGTAAACCTGTGATAAAATCCAGAGAAATCTCCTCCCAACATTGACTTGGAATGGATAAGGGCTGTAGAAGACCTGAGGTCTTAATTGTATCAACGTTATTTTGCTGGAAAACCAAACATTCAGCCACAAAATTTTGAATATCAGATTTAAGGCCATCCCAAAAAAATTATTTCTTCACCTTGTGGTAGGTTTTTAAAATTTTTGAGTGTCCTCCTAAAGGAGAAATGTGAAATTCCAAAAGAATCTTTTGTTTGATTTTGGAATTCTTACAAAGATATAAGCGATCTTTGTACCATAAGGAATCATTTTTCCAACTAAATGATGTACTAGGATCTTGCTTCAAATTTTGAATGAGTGTCCACACTTCTTCGTCCTTCTTCGATTCATCCCTTGCTTCAGTTATCCAATCTGGTTGGATAATATAAATTGCACAAAACAACGCTTCCACCTCTTCATCCCTTCTTGAGAGTGCATCTGCAAAAAAATTTAGCTTCCCTTTTTTGTAGATGATTTCAAAGTCATAACCCAACATATTTGTGACCCATTTTTGTTGTTCTTCTAAAGATAATCTTTGTTCCAAAAAGTGTTTAAGACTGTCAAGATCAGTTTTTTACCTTGAAGTGCCTTCCCATTAGGTGAGGTCGCCATTTCTTTAGTACATGTAGTATTGCCAACATTTCCTTCTCATAAATAGCTTTCTATAAATACTTTCCTTTGATTGGACGAATTTCTAAAGCAATGGGTCTTCCTTCTTGCATTAACACAACACCAATTCCATTTCTTGAGGCATCACATTCCACAATAAAGGTTTTGAAGTGACATAGCCGTGGTGCTAGAATATTTTATCTGCAGATGTTCAAGAGCCTTGGTTATGAAAGTCCATGACCATCTTTCTTCAATAATGTTGTTAGAGGTGCTGCTATTCTCCCATAGTTCTTAACAAACTTGCGATAATACCCTGTTAACCCGAGAAATCCTCGCAACTGCTTTATGGTCGTGGGGACTTTCCATTCATGTGCAGTTTTACTTATTAAGGTCTACCTGTACCCTCATTAAAAAATCTCATGTATTTGAATGTTCCACCTCTGCACTCCAAGACCTACAATTGTAGATTATTATGTAAACGAAAAATACTAGCATATATTTTCTAAGAAAGGGTTTGAAAATGGAATTCATCAACCCTTGAAATGTAGAAGCTACATTAAGTGAGCCAAAAGAGCATGATAAGAAGTGCATAATAAACCCTCATGAGTTGAAAATGTATGCCATTTTTAATATTATCTTCGATCCTTCATTCTAATTTCCATTCTGAAGTATCACTAGCGAAGATCCAACTTGGTAAAATAAATAATGCCATGTAATTCATCCAATAATTCATCAGTCACAAGAATGGGAAATATATCTTTAATAGTGAGCTTATTGAGCTCCCTATAATCCGGACACATGCACCATGATCCATCCTTCTTGTGCACCAATACTACTGGAGCAGAGAAAAAACTTTGACTAGGTTGAATTATACTAGCTTCTAACATTTCTGCAATCATACGTTTAATTTTGCTCGTTTGGACATAAGGATATCTGTAAGGCCTAATGTTTGGAGGAACACTTCCTGGAATCAAATAAATAGCATGATCATGATCACGAATAGGTGGCAGTCCTTTGGGAGTATCAAACACCTTGGAATGATTGTCCAAGACTTTTTGGAGATTTGGAGAAATAGATGATTTTGATGTTGGAACTTCTAGTGAGCACAATTTGCAATTACACCTCGTTTTTCTTTATTCAGAAGCTTTGTCATGACATTAGATCTTATTATCTTTCCCATCTTCCCTGCGATACCCCGTAATTCGATTTCCTTTCCTTCCGAAAATTTTTTCAAGAAAAGTTCTTGAAAATTAAAAGCTACCGTCCCCAAATATTGTAACCATTGTACTCTTAGTACAACATCAGCACCTCCCATTGGAATGGAAAGAATTGGACTATTCAATACATATTACCCCATGGTTAGCTTGATATTATGGAATTTTCCAGAGAAATTTATAGTTCCTCCATTTGCAACCATGACTTGACATTTTGGTGCTGGGTATAGGAAACAATTCAATTCCTTGGCTACCTTACAAAGAATAAAATTATGGGTGCTACTTGAATCAGTCAACACTATTACCTTTTTCTTCTTCATATGTCCTTCTATCTTGAGAGTTTGAGAAGTGGTAATTCCTTTAAATGCATTACACGATATGGTCAGACACATTTATTCTTCTTCTAGGGTTGGTTCCTGGAGTATATCCTCTTATTTTGAAGTTTTTTGTTCATTTTCTTCCTCCTCTTCACAATCTATGTAAAATAATTTCTTCTCAGCACACTTATGACCTTTAATGTATTTTCTATCACAACTATAGAAAAGCACTTTTGCTATTTTTTCTTCAAATTGTTGTGGTGTCAACCTTGTAGGTTGTGGAAGTCTAGGAATAACAATACTTCCATCTTTATAGATGTGAGTGGTAGGCTTCCTTGTCTCCATAATTTTACATTCAATTTTTCTTGCCAACCGGAATGCCTTCTCCAATGAATCAGGTTCCTAAACACGAACTTAATGTTGGATGTTATCCTTTAAAGTCCCTATGAAGAAATCAATCCTGTGTTCCTCTGGAATATCAGTTATCCTTATATTCAATTTTTGGAAGTCTTCAATGTGCTCCACCACTGAACCCTTTTGTTTGAGATCTATCAATTGGCTAAAGAAGGTGTTGCTCTTTGTATCCTCATAATGTGCTATCATTTCCTCTGTAAAAATTGACCAAGTGACATTCTTTTTATCGGAGAAAAGCCTTCGATACCATACAAATGTATTTTTCTCTAAATGTAAAGTTGCAATGCATACCTTTTACGCGTTTTGCACATTATTGAGATCAAAAAATTACTCCATCTATAGGATCCATGTTATAGGATCCTTGCCATCAAAATTCCTCATATCCATATTTGGAATATGGTGGTTCTTCCATCCAACATTAGAGTTTATGAAATCACGATTAACATTTATTTTTTTCTCATCATGAGTTTCCTCTACTATCTTTTCGACATTAGGAAACATTTCTTGTATCAACTTTGTCGAACCTTGCATGTGTGCATTTAGATAATTCTTCATGTTTTCCATGTTGTATTTCATGTCATCCATCTTACCTTCCATGCCAGCTTCCATGCCATCCATCTTAGCTTCCACGCCTTTCTTCAAAAATTCCATTTCATTTTTTGTTGCTCTTTGCGAGAGCGAAATTTGGTGCACTTTCTCTTGTAATTTTGATATGTCATGTTTCAATTCTTCATCTTCATGAGTCATAGTAGAGCCTTCTAATGGCTTAATGGATGTTGAATTCTTTTTAGGAGGAATTTTATAACTAAATACTGATATCTATTCTACAATATTCCCTTGGAATCAATTCAAATTGATTTTTCACACATGACTTATGCAATTTGAAAAACAAATTACACACCTTTTTATTGATTTTGAGGTGCTCGATATTAAAATTAAATTATCTCTATGATTTCAGATCTTCAATATCTTAAAATATGCCTTGGAGTATACCTATGAAGCTTCTTTCAATTTCCACAGGTCTCACTTGATTTGGATTCTTGAGGACAAATTTATGCCCAATCTCCCACAATGACCTAATTATGGACTAGTTCAGTAGAGAAAACTTGTACAGTGTGCCATGTGTCACTGTTTCCTCCTTCGGTTATGAGATTGATATAAAGAAAACTAAAGTTCATGTACTTGTGGCTACTTTTTAGAGAATCTCAATCCGATGCTCAGAGTGAGATTTATGACGCTTTTCCTAGGGTCACCTCTTTGAGATGAAATTCGGAAGCCTAAAACAACACTAACTTCCATAGATCATATCTCTGAAAATATTGCGAATAAAGCTTTGAAATTTTTCCACCATGTTCTTCAAGATTTCAGATTCGCTCTGTAAATATTTTAGCTTCTGAACCCTCTTAGAAAAAAAATTATTGGAAAAATTCCACGATGACCTATTTAGGTTAAATTCAGGAGCCTGCAAAAAACCCTAACTTCCATAGATCATATCTCCAAAAATATTGTGAACCAAAATATGAAATTGTTCCACAACGTTTTTTAGGATTTTGGTTTCACAATATAAAAATTTTAGCTTCTTAACCTTCGTAGAAAAATAGTTATAGCGAAAATTCAACAATGACCTGTTTAGAGCAGCGAGACCCTAGAATCCAAAGCTTTGATACCAAATGTTATGAAAGCAACTCCAAAAATAGAAGAGAAGAGGGATCAACGCCTTAGAAGTCAGCCAATTTGAGGGGGAAACCTCCAATACATTACATAAATGAACAATTCTTGGATGATACAAATGACAAAACCTCCTTCTATATATAGAGCTCCATGGGATCACAATATAATCCTAGCCGACCTAACAATAATAATGTAAGGGAACAATGATAACAATATGGGGGTTACAGTGGGACAAAAATAACAATAAAGGGGATACACTACACTAGTAATATGGGGACCTAACAATGATAAAGATACCGATATATGCCTCAAAAGATGTTATACCAATAGATCTAGGCACTATATCACCTTTCCAAGACAACCCAAGAGGTTTCCGAAAAATACACAAAATGTAAAAATGTGAGTTGCAGCCCTAGGGCTGAAGATTGCTGCAACAACATTATTGAGAAGATATGGCTGAAGCTAATGTATAATTATGTAGCTCTTCTCCAATAGATCCTTCAGATGAAAGGATTCCTCCTTCGCTGAAGAAATCACCTCCCAAATTAGACACTGCAACCACCCCTGCAACTCCTCCTTAAAATAACGCAGATCTGGACTGTAAATATGTTGTAGGGGATAAAATCACCTTGTCCTGGTGCCAAATATATCAATAAAATCCCAAGGGGCTTCTTTACTGGCCTCCCAATGGAAGGAAACCTTCCTCCGCTGCAAAACTAGCTCAGAAAACATCCAATACAATTCTCCATTGTTGTACCTTGCAACACAGCACAACTCTAAGCAGAAACTGTGCTGTTGAAGAAAATTGTAGCTTGGCCTTATGCCAGAATGTGGAAATTTAATGCAATTAATTCTCCTGATTAGGCACTCGAATTCCCCCGAGGATGAAGGTTGGATTCCCGCTCGGGAACACCGTTTTCTAAACAACACTACAATCTTAGCTAAACAGCTGAAGAGAACCTCAAGTCTTAACAAACCGTAGAAAAAATAATAATCCAATCATGATCACAATGGTTGCCATCCCCTTCCTTATATTCTTGGTGAGATTCCTCACCTTGGGCCCCACTCATTAAAGCCACTACTTCCATGCATGGAGTCTCCCTCCAAAACTACATTGTCCCTCAATGTATGCCACTCCTTCCATACCAACATTGTTTGATTTGGTCAAGGTTGACCCAGTCTTCATGCTCCAATCCATTTTCACACATAAGGGTCTTAAATTGAGCTTTTAGATGACCTCCTTTCACATTAGGAGTGTATTTTATTCCTACTAAGGAGATTTATGGGTCTCCATACCCTCTTATTCCTCTAACTAAGAGAAAAATAAAAAAATTAATATTCCAATTAGCTGTGTGCTAATTTAGGAATATTACAGTTAAGAACAAGTCAAGTAAGTAAGGTTTTAGAAATCTTGGACAATATGAGGGATGTAGGTTATTTACCTACTGTTCATATCTATACTGCTCTGATTATTCATTTCTTTAGGGAAAAGAAATCGAAGCAAGCCTTATGGTTTCCTGAGGAAATGGAAAAGGTTGGTTGTAAGCTGACTGTTGTTACGTATACAACATTAATTAGAGGGTATATGATTGAAAAATTTATGTATAATGCTTGGAATAATTTAAATCTCATGAAGGAGAAAGGGCCTTCTCCTGATTTTGAAACTTACTCTACATTCATTCATTGTCTTTGTAGGGTTGGTAAATAAAAAATGGCACTAGAACTACTATATGAAATGATGGAAAATTATATTCACCCTAGTCTTGTGAACTTTAGGACTGTGGTTTTTGGTTTTAATAGAGAAGTCCAAATGGGCCTTGTCCATAAGAAGTGAGGTTCTATGAGATGACACTATAGAGATTTGTAGGTCAGGATTGTAGAGCTCTCCTCTACGTGGAATTTTTAAAATTAATGCTCCCACCCTCCATTTTAACTCTGTCGCTCAATGTCCATTTAACGTCGTCAACATTCCCTTTGCACCCTTCTGCAAATACTAGTTATATTACGAGACAATGGATAAGGGCCCAACACTAGTGTTCTAAAACTTGGTCTGACTTGGCTCAATGGGCCAGTTTGGAACCGAATAAGCCATACTCCACCAAGTAGATTCATGATGAACCCATATAGAATCCAAGAAAAAAAATTCAGTATTTAATTAAAAAACATAAAAATCCAAAGCATCAAACTGAGAAAATTGCTATAAAGAGATCTTCCACCCCTATAAGTGTCTCACACCTTTCTCACAGAGCATTTTTGAGCATTGGAGTTTTGGATCAGAACTGAAATATTGAAGAGTAATATGACACTTGAGATTGGGGCTGGTTTGAAATTTGTTTGAGGTTAGTTCAAATGGATTTAGGTAGCTTAATCATGAGGCTATAGTCCATATTGAAGCTTGGAGGAGTTGTGGACCAAATTCCTTTTTCCACTGCCTATTATTCTCATTTCCAGGCATGTTTTCCCTCTCTTTAAATTGTAAATGTAGATCCTTTGAAATTTGTCCCTGTTTTTAATTTTTTTCCCTTCAAAATTCAAATATGCGTCTCTTTAAATTAAAAATGCAAATCATCTGAAAACTGAACCTGTTTTGAATTTGACTCTGAATTTTTAATTTGCACATGTCTAGAATTATACTACTTGGATTTCATAAATCTAATGTTCTCTTTCAAACCGCAGATTGGAATTTTACCATGGTTTCCACCCTTAGAGTCAACGATCCTAAATGGATCCATGATATTCTGGATGATGTGAAAATTTATTGAAAATACTGTAAGAAATTCATTAAGAAGGGAAGGGGGAGTCATAATTCGTAGATTTAAAGAACACTTGGCTTGTATAAGAGGCCAAGATTCCCCATGCATGGCCCCATTAGAGGAGATTGGAAATATTAGATTTGAATTGCAAACCAACTTGCAAAATTTAAAGAAGACAAGGCTAGGCACAAAGGAGATGGTTGTAGCATTTTTTTCAGACTCTAAAGCCTATGGAGGCCATTTAGAGCCTTGTTGTTTCTGATATATATTGGACTCAGTGCCATTTTGAAACTTTTTTAATATTCAGCTTTACATTGTATATGTATGTGTCATGAGAAGAATTTTTCATATTCTATTTCAATGGTTTGTAGTCTTATATTTTTTCGTAAATCAAGTCACTAAAATAAGATTCATTAGAGTTTGAGTTTTGAAACATCGACCAACACACACACAAAATTTCCAAGCTTCGTATATGACATTATTCAAGCCAATGGACTTGATAGAATATATAATAGTTTCAATGTGAGGGTTTCTCAACTAAATTCTCCAATAGAATTTAAACATTTTTAGAATTAGTATATATGAAAAAATGACTTACCATTTTCTTATTAGTAAATTGGAAGAAACCAATGTATCATAATTACAAAAATTCTCAAGAGCATGATACACTCAAAATGAAGATTTATGTTCTCTTGCTTGCTCTTGTGCCCCCTACACTGTCTAGGTAAACAATTCAGGCCTCCTAACTAAACTAGAAGGAAAAATGGTCTTTGTACCTCCATTGTATTGGTATCTAACTGACTTAAATTTGATTTCACTGGAATTTTTGGAACAAAATTTGAGGAAACGAGATTCTCTTCCTCCCCAATATTTGGTGCATGACGCTAAGGCTTAAAGGACCATGCTTCCTCATAAAACTTGACATTTCAGTTGAAAACCATCTTCCATTTAGAAAAAATGTAGACTTTGTAAGCCTTATATGTCTCATTGTATCCTACCAAAGTGTCCTTCAAACTAGATGGTTACAAATTGGTTCTCTTCTCCCCAACGATATGAATATATACAAGACAACCAAAATACCAAAATGTGATACTTGTGGCTTCTCACCATTGAAATATGTTTCTATTATCTTATCCTTCAATATCTACTGAGGTCACATATTCAAAATGTATATTGTTGTATAACATGCTTATGCCCAAAGACGAATGGGAAGATCTATGTCATGGATCATTGCCTTGGAAGTCTCTATAATGGGCTTATTCTCCCTATCTACAACCACATTTTGATGTGTTTTGTAAGGCACTATCAACTCCCTCTTGATTTATACTTCCCAACAAAAAGTGTTAAACTCTTTGGAGGTATATACTCCTCCATCATCTGATCTCAACACTTTAATCTTCTCACCTGTTTGATTTTTCTACAAAAGATTTAAACTCTCAAAACTTCCCAAATACCTCATCCCTGGTCTTCATGACATAAACACAAAATTTTAAGAGAAATAAATGAATCATTAATTACTGTTATCTAATAATTTTATTGAAGTCATATTTTCACACACATCTAAAATTTTTCCTTCTTTTCAATTTGAATAAGAATTTCTAATTTGCGAAAGTCTAGAGACGTGCAGCTCAGATTTTAAAAAATATAACGTTGTAACCTCTTTTTTGATAGGATGCCAAGGCCTATGATCCTTCGAGAGAAACTGCAACCAAAACATACAAGAAAGAAAATTGGAGGGGCCTTCCAGTAAATTTTCATATTTGAGACTAAAGGTAGTTACACTATCACTCCTTCAACATAGAGCTAAAAAAAACAAAGCATCAAATTTAAGTAAACTATCATAGGTCGAGAATGGATCTTGGAAATACCATGCTTAAAAAATTCTAAAAAAAATTCCCTGTCCTAGGTAGTAGCCCTAATATCCATATACATTGAATCCTAGAAGATTTTTGAACATGCTTTCATACCATGTCAAATTTGTAGACCACAGTAAGCAAAGCTACAACATAGTGATCTACAAATACATATGATTCATGAACAAAAAATACAACTCTCAAACTTACAACTATCATCGCATTAAATAAGAAAAAACTAAATATGCAATGAAATACCCAACACTAGAATACCTCACTCTAATCTCACGTCGTGCCTTTATAACCGTAGAAAGTTTGGACTAAATCTGTCCTAGTTCCTAACCTGCATGGAAAATCATGCTAGAGAAGGAAATTCACCCCAAATGCATGCACCCTTCTACTCTAGACTCATATGTTGGGATACCATGCCATAAAAATTGTGCTAAAAACACTTTCCAAATATATCAAATATGTTTTTAACTTCTTATAAAATATTTTTTTTGCTATTTTAATAAAAGAAACCTATTCTAGTTTTGGAAAAATCGTAAACACAATAAAACTTGCTCAAAGTAGATCAGCCATTGAAAGAATTTCAAATGTCTACATCAAGTAAATATATATGCCTCACTTGGGGGATTTTCTAGTGCACCCTCCACCATCTTGGATCTAACGTTACAAAAGTTGTTCTGCTAAATGTATGTTGTGAAGACACTTTCAGAGCAACCAAGTAGGTATTATAACAATTTGGAGTAGATTTATCACTTTTCTTCTCTTCTTCGTAGCTCTATTCACTCTATCCTATGTGCCATACCCTTCAAAATCCCAATTTTAAGAATTAAGTGAAATGAAGCCCAAGAAGATTAATGATGGACTTGAAGATTAGGGTATGTTTATGTGGTTCAAAATCCTTGGAGAATGGTAACTGTTACATCTAATCCAATGCAGAGTTTTCAAGCAACAAGAAGAACAACCCATCTTTGACCATAGATCTGTAATAACATGCCAAAGAAATGATAGCGTGTCATATGGATTCAAGCTCAAATAATAAACCCCTATTGAATGGTATCAAGGGAAAGATACAACAATTAAATGATGAATATTACTTGTTAAAAGCCCTCCAAGGTTCAAAGATTGCTCCAAAAGACAGGGATGAGAGACAAATGGAACACCACAAGGCTGGATAAGACACCCACCATCCCATTTCCTTGAAGTGAAATAATAACATGAAGAATATTAGGTCCCCCTATCTAGGAGAGTTTAGTTTATATATTTTATTTCTATTGTTCTAATAGCATAGGTTTTAGTGGCTAGAAGCCAACCTATATCCAACACTAGCATGTATTTCTTCTATTATATTTAGTGGCCAACAACCCAAATATACTTAGTATTATTCTCGTTTTATTATATTATGACACAATGGACAAGGGCCCAACACTAGTGTTCTAAAACGTGGTATAGCTTGGCTTGATGGGCTAGTTTGGTACCAAACAAGCCCTACTCTACCAAGTAGATGCATGATAAACCCATACAAAATCCAAGGAAAAATTTCAATTTTGAATTAAAAAACACAAAAAACCAAAGCATTAAATTGAGAAAATTTCTATAAAGAGATCTCCCACCCCTCTGTTTGTCTCACACCTTTCTCATAGAGCATTTATGAGCATTTGGAGTTTTGGAGTAGAGATGAAAGATTGAATATCAATTTGACACTTGAGATTAGTGCTGGTTTGGAATTTTTTTTGAGGTTGTTTGCAATGTATTTAGGCAGTTTAATCATGAGGCTATAGTCCATCTTCAAGATTGGAGGAGTTGTGGACCAAATTGTTGTGTCCACTGCCCATTATTCACATTTCCAAGCATGTTTTCCCTCTCTTTAAATTTCAAATGTAGATCCTCTGAAAGTTGTCCCTGTTTTTTTCTTTTCCCTTCAAAATTAAAATATGTGCCTATTTAAATTATAAATGCAAATCATCTGAAATCTGACCCTGTTTTGAATTTGAATTAGACTTCTTAATTTTCACAGGTCTAGAATTATACTACTTGGATTTCATAAATCTAATATTCTCTTTCAAACCGCAGATTGGAATTTTAGCATGGTTTCCACCCTTAGAGTCAACGATCTTACATGGATCCATGCTAATTTGGATGATGTGAAAATTTATTGCAAATACTACAAGAAATGCATTAATAAGGGCAAGGGGAGTGGGAATTCATAGATTTAAAGAACACTTGGCTATTATAAGAGGCCAAACTTCCCCATGCATGGCCCCATTAGAGGAGATTGGACATATTAAATTTGAATTGCAAAACTAGCTTGAAAATTTTGAAGACAAGGCTAGGACAAAAGGATATGGTTGTAGCATGTTTTTTAGACTCTAAATCATATGGAGGTCATTTAGAGCCTCATTTTTTATGATATATATTGGAATTAGTGCCATTTTTAAACTTTTTTGATATATTCAACTTTACATGGTATATGTATTTGCCATGAGCAGAATTTTGCATATTATATTTCAATGGTTTGGATTCTTAAATATTTTTTGGTAAATCAAGTCACTGAAATAAGATTAGTGAGAGTCTAAGTTTTGAAAAATTTACCAACACATACACAAACTTTCCAAACTTCGTATATGACATTATTCAAGCAAGTGGACTTGATAGAATATATAGTAGTTTCAATGTGAGGGTTTCTCAACTGAATTGTCAAATAACATTTAAATATTTTGACAATTAATATATATTAGCAAATGACTTACCACTTTATTATTAAGAAACTAAAAGAAACCAATGCACCATAATTAGGAAACTTCTCAAGAGGATGACACACTCAAAACGAAGATTTATGTGCTCCTACTTGCTATTGTGCCCCCTACACTGTCTTGGTAAACCATTCGGGCCTCATAAATAAACTATAAGGGAAAATGGTCTTTGTACCTCCACTCTATTGGTATCTAATTGATTTAAATTTTATTTCACTGGAATTTGTGGAAGCAAACTTCTCTTCCTCCCCAATATTTGTTGCATGAAACTAAGGCTTAAAGGACCATGCATCCTCATCAAAATTGACATCTGAGCTGAAAACCATCTTCCATTTAGACAAAATGTAGACTTTGTAAGCCTTATATGTCTCATTGTATCCCACCAAAGTACCCTTCAAACTAGATGGTTCCAACTTGGTTCTCCTCTCCCCAACGATATGAATATATATAAAACAACCAAAAACACCAAAATGTGATACTTGTGCTTTCTCACCATTGAAATATGTTCCTGGTGTCTTATCTTCAATATCTAGTGAGCTCACTTGTTCAAAATGTAGATTTTTGTACAACATGCTTATGCCCAAATACAACTGGGCAGATCTATGTCATGGATCATTGCCTTGGACACTACAAGGAAAAGACCCTCTAGCGGAGGTTATAATATAGGTTTTTAGTGTTATAAAATTGGCCAAAATTGTCAAAAAACCATTTTCTACAACATATGTTTTCGGTAATGGAGGTTTTGGTGGAGCTTCTGACAGAATTTCAACACAACTAAAAAAAACTGGGCTGCTAGAGGTTGTTACGGATGTTTTTCTCATTGGTGTGCTAATAAGGTGTCAACGCATCGATGTGTTTTACAGTGAACGCACTGATACTGTAAGCCTACTAAGGACCGAGACGGAAAACAAATTTAGGATGCCCTGGGAAATTTATCAATGTCCCAGTGCGTGTCATCCGGATAATAGTCACCCGAGGAGGTGGGGGTAAATACCTTTGGGCGCGTTAAGGTGTAAAAGCAAATAGGGTGCAACATGGGTGATATAACACAGGTCGTTCTAATTGGTATTGGTATTTGTGCGGTTCCCATAGGTCATATCAATGCCTGCGTAGAATATTATACAAATGCATCGGCGATATCTACAAGCACCAAGGCGTTCTAATTGGTATTGTTATTTTGCGGAAATTTTATGGGTCGTAGAAACGCCGGTCGAGCGAGTCTACATAAACACACGGTGCGTAGTATCACACAAACGCAAGGCATTATAATTGGTATTGGTATTTTTGCGGTGCCCATAGGTCGTAGAAATGCATCGGTGTGCATAACCTGGCACCGGTCACACGATAAGTAACACACAGGAGTGACGGTACAATTATTGTGATTTTTAAAAAATTCATTATTCATGAAGTCGACACATATCTTATAACAGTATTCATATCAATTAAATTTTTATTAGTGCATTTGAATGTGATGTTTGGATTAATTTGTTATATCATATCATCAGATTTCACATCTCTTCATTATAATATTTAATCGGTGGTGTTACATTTCCACGGCGACGATGAAATACAATAGAATAAATAAAAACACACACACACACACACACATATATATATATATATAAGACACTCTTTGTCATACAAAATGGGACACTTATTGATATCCCTTTGTCTTTCAATTGGGAGACTATGTCCATTACATTAAACCAAATGTCTGATTTCACAGACAAATATTTCAAAAAATACAATGCCTTGCTTTGATATCCAAACATATTGATCATGATTCTTCTCTTGAATTACTGTCACTGCTCAAGCTACTTACATGAGTTGGGTTATTTTGAGAAATGTTTTGTTCATGGTGTTGATTGCTTTCTTCTTCTTCACCTTCCATCCACAAACATAAATATAAACTGTAATGAGTGTATATACATTGTTGAGAATAATGAAAATTTCAAAATTTAATAATATACTTCAATGTAAATTGAAAAGAAATGACGTACCGTAGCAATAATTGACTCATGAACTATACACATTATTTCAAAACCAAATTTCATGCCATCTTTCAACATTTCATTTGTTGGCGCAATTCCATATTTTGTTTCCTGCAAGTTTTATACCCCATAAAAAATCATATATTTAATATAAAATATTTTTTTGTTCTATTAATTATAGATGGAGCTAGGTAAAACAAGATCGATAGATGCTTACAAATTCCACAATTAATTTCTGATATGCCAACATATACTGACAACCCATATTTAACCCAATGTCAATCAATTTGTCTGATGGTTCTTCTTTGTATGTTAGCACCTGTTTGAAGACATTCAATGATGATTGTTGTAAAACAACTTAAAATATACAAAAATGAAATCTAGTTAAGTTTTTATAAGGAAGTAACAATTAGTCACAAACTTAGATATCAACCATTTTCTTTCTTGTCATCTTGTTTTATGTGTTGAATGGGTTCCATTTTATTTACTTTTCTATAAGAAAATACTTGAAAATTAATATTTAATGCTAAATTATTTATTTATTGTACCTAATCGAACAATTCAATGATTACATATTACATTTGAAGCATGTTTTTGTTGAGATGGCTCCTCGTGCAATGCAATTATGTCCATTTATTTGACCATATCCTTGTACACCTTTTTGGACATTCCTACTAGCATATTTCTGATATCAGCTCGTTCATCCTTTGAGATTCTCATAATCTTCCTGAAAATGTAACACGACAATAAAATATTTAATTTTTATATTGATATATGAAAAGTAAATATAACAAAAGTGATATTTGCTTTCTAGTAATATATACATATAATTCTAGAAAAACATTTAAAGGAATATTACTTTTTCATTCCATTTTTTTGTTGTTGTACATTTTTTATATTAAAAGTTTGACATGTCTCAATGACCAATTCTCTGGAAACTCATCATGTAGTTTAGATAAAATTTGGTTCTTGGAATCATTAGATTAATTTTTGTATTTTAAGTGGAAATAATGTTTATACATTCGTTCCACTAAATCCCTCAAAGTTTTGTAAAAGTTTTCTCCCCTTTCGTTAACCTCTAGCACCACTCCAGATGAGCTAAGGAGAAATTCATTTTCATTTGCATGTTCTATTTTTTTTTTTCTTAGAACAAAATTCCTTTTCTGAGTTGCTGGTCCTCGTAGAACATTAAACATATGTGAATTAATAGATTTTTTGAAATATTTTATTAATATTTTTAAGTATATTATTAATGAAAATTAAAAAAAGAAACTCATATTAGATCGATAGTATTTTTTCATTCACCTGATTCATCCTTCTGCAATTTTTCCATCAAGCTATTATGCTCTTCTAGTCCTAGATCAAAAATAATCTTATCGAGCTTCATCATTTTGTGGCTCTGCATGATACATAGTAAACAATACATATTATTTAAACTTACATATAGTTCAAAAATAATAATTTTTGTAAAGAATTTATAAAAAGCTTTCATTTTTTGCTTTTCTCGATGTGCTATCAATATTTTTGTTACTTGATCTCTTGTCAACCATTTATTTATCAATATGAAACTTGTACCATACCATTCATTAATATATTTTATAGATAAATCAAAAAAATTTCAGGTAAAAAAAATGAAGAAAACGGTGCGCATTTCAAGAAGTATGCACCCACGTCGGGGCGAAGTATTCTTATAAACCATGGGGGTGTCACTGACAAACCAATATTATATCACATGCGTTCGTATTGGGGTAATTTAAAAAAAAAAACCAAAACATTATATTGGCTATATAACTAAGGGTTAGTGGGGTTTTTTTATTATATGGGAAATATAAATAATTTAAGGTATTGTTTTTTGATTTTTTGGGCCAAGCGGGCTTGTTTTGAGGGTTTGGCAAGGGAGAGAGTGTGCATGAGGGATCATTTGCTGCACATTGCATTCACATGAGGGATTAACATGAGGGATTCACATTGCAACAAGCTGGTGTTTGGAAAGGGAGAGCGAGATTTGCATTGCTACAAGATGGGGTTTAGAAAGGGAGAGCGGGATTCACATTATAGAAACTAAGGGATTCACATTGCAGCAAGTTGGTGTTTTGTTGAGCATTCGACCGAGAATTCGAGAAAAGAGGGCAAGAGGATTAGACTAAGCAACAACATGCATTCAACACATGCAGTGAGAGAGGGAAAGAGCATTCGTCTTTGGATATGAGAGGGATGATCTAGAGAGGGAATTCGACTGTGAGACGGATCTGAGAGCTCCATTGAAGGAGTTCACCACTCGAGCCAACAGACGAGCTTGATTGATTTCCATAGATTGAGCATCTTTCCGAAGGTAGGACCCTTTCTTGCTTTATCGATCTTTACTTTTTTTGGGGGGGTTATTTATAAGTTATTTATTTACGGCCTACCAAGTTCAGAGACTTTACATCAATAAAAGCTCAAATCTGTGCTTATCTCTCTGCATTTTTACTTAATTGTAAGTAAACCGATTTGAGCTGTATAGGTATGAAGTTTCTCCTCTTCAGGTTTGAGGGTATTTAGGTCTTCACAAACAAAAAATCACCATAGAACACCTGAACAGAAGAAAGCAAACAATGATTTTTCCAAGGCAATTATCTTCAAATTTTATTCCTTCTTTGTCTCTTTGTTTTGAAATTTCGTGTTTGTTTACTTGTTTTGTGTTCTATCTCTACTTGTCTCAACTAAAATTCACCCTTAATCAGACTTCCCAGACTTGTATTCATATTTTTTTCAACATGTAGTGAAGGGAAATGACTTTTGAAGGGGCATGTCTATTCATGTGAGCCTACTTAATTCGGTTAGTAGTCTTTTATGTTTTGTCTTAAAAAATTATCTTTTCTTCAATGATAAGGAATTGGTAGGTGCATGACCACTCATTTGAAATATCATAAAGTCTTCTATAAACTGGTTTAAGTACTTTTTCAAGACATCAACTCTAATGCCAAGAATTAAGAATTAACTAGATGTGTGATCGCTAATCATTAAGATCCCTTTCCTTCTTTTTGAGGTTCTTTGGCATGCTTGAGGCCATGATCTCTTCCTCATACTTGTCATAAGGTTTTTCATCTTATTTGTTCTAGTGAAATGTTCTTGAAGCTATTGGTATTCAGGTGTTTTATTTTGAATTTTAGGACTATTAACTTTTCTTGGAATACATACACACTTGTACATTTTCTTAAATCAGCATTGGTCCACCAATTTTTCAAGAAGCCTTTGAAGTCTAGGTCTATGGGCTAATTTTTTACATATAATAGGGTGGCATTTCTTACCATAGACTGAGATTGTCAATGGAGTAGAATTGGCTAGTGATTCAAGCTATCTCTTTGGAATATGTGGGATGAGAGAGTTCCACTCAATCCTTTCATTTATCAAGGAATCTGAACAAAGACATTTGTACATACTCTAGAATTTTAGCTGCATGGTGTGATCCTCTTCGTTAATTATTTTCATTTCTAGGTTTTGTTTTTGGGAAAGGAATATATCAGTTATAGATAATAAAATAAAAAATTATGAATCTTGTACATATGTTATCTAGCCTTATAATGGCTCTTTTATATTCCAAGAGGTTTCCTATCATATTAAAGTCTCGGAAAATTATTTGGAGATTGTTGATGACCTAGGGAGGGATATCATACCTTTTTTTTAGGAATTTCTCTTCTCTAGGGGATTGACATGTTGATATACATTGAATAAGGTGCCAAAGGATTTGGTACCAATCACTTGAAAGTGGATTGAGATCCACCATATAGTGGCTATGAAATTGGTGAGTTTCACCTTACTAGCATTCCAAGGATTGGTTAGGCTACTAGAGAAGTCTTCGGATCTAATTCCCATCGCCTTGCAGCTGTCTCAAATTATTGGTGCCATCTTTTGAAGATATACTTTTCTGCATCTTGTTTCTGGCATGAAGAGGATGCTAATCTTTCATTTTTTATATTTTCTAGTGATTTATTTATATTTTCTTTGAGAGTTGAGGTCCCTATTACACATGGAAATATTTGTGTTTTGACCCACTATTTAAAGGTTGTCTCTAAGGGCCACATTCCAAAAAAGTTATAGATGATAACATGGTTTGTGATGTATTGTATTTTCCTCTAACATTTTTCAAGGATATCTCATGGCTAGGATTTTCCTCCAAGTTTTATAGGAATCCATCCACATTTTTATTGAAGTTTTATCCCTTTTGCTATGAATTTTTAGTGCCCACTTCTTGGGTATACCCAAAACCCTCAGTTTGGACTTGTGCCATAATTTAGATTCTTCTGTGCAACTATTGGGCCGTCTCGTTTTTATTTTTTGAGTTATGGCATCCTTGTAAGATTGATTGTGAGTGTCCCTTCATTAAGTCCAAAAATGGTGCCTCCTCTCTAGGAAGGGGTGGCCTGAACATATAAGATTAGCTATGTGCCATGTTTCCTACATTGGTTTAATAGTCATGCATTTTAGTTGCTAGTATGTGCATCATTTTGTAATCCCCGCGAGTCATGACAAGGGATTTTCTCTCTTGTTGTGATTTTATTAACACTTTTCCATATTAAACAGTATTTGGTAATACTCTCAATAGTTTGGATGTATTCCACCCTATTGTATGGATAATTAATGACAAGACAAAAACTTCATAGGCAACCTTAGTGTGCAACCTACTATCTAAAATTGGACCTATCATACAACAATACAACACCATTGCATGACATAACATTGCAGTAAATAAATTGATTGTTTTCATCGTGGATGGTATAGGGGAGGTCATTGGTTCCCACACCACCTTGTTTTACTAGCGAATTATTTGACCGATGTAATTCTTCCTTTCTCCCATTCTCATTCTTCTACTTCAATGTTAATACCTTTAAGCTATATTCAATCTATCATATTGGTTGCTTCTCCCACATTACTTCTTTAGATAACATCATCGAATGACATCAGGAGATATGAATTCCATTTCTTGATATTTGAATCCCCTCAAAATATTGAGAAAGTGTGTACTTGTTGCACATCTAATTAATGAATAGAGAATCACCATATTTTTCCAACTAAATTGATCATGATGGTTGTGAGGATTCCATCTTCTAATAGCTCTCTTTGTTTAAATATCTTGTTTTGAATGTTTTGACTATTAGTATTTGATTGTCCTGAAAGTTGCCAGTATTTCCCTCTTCCATACTTTGTGGCCATAAAATTATGGAACCAGTGTAAAAATCACATTGAAAGGAGTCATTTTCTTTCTCCTTGAAGAAATTATTTTATGTTTCTTAGCACAAAAGTTGCATATTTGTAAGTTTTCTTGCATATTCATGAAGAAATTAACATATTTTTTAATTTTTAAGCACATATTTGAGATATCTAATTGCATAGTTGAGTTTAGTTATTGGATTCTTGACGGAAAAACACCTAAAATACTGCAAAAAAATCACTATTATGAGCCCAATGTTGAAATGGAGCCAAAATATTGAATCTCGTAGTTTTATTGTAATCAGCCACACTAGTGAAAAAATATGCATATCACAATTTTTTGGTGGTCGAAGGGAGTAGATCTAGTGGATGTTGAAAAGTAAAAACCCTCAAAGAGCCAAGGTATACAACCCTTTATTGTAAAAACCCACCATTGTTAGATCTAGTAGCGGTGTGAGATGGAAACCTTAAGAGGTGACTAGATCTATAGGCTGCAATCAGTGTATTACAGCAACAACTAGTGCAACCCTCTCATCTGATTTTGTAAATAACATAGTAGAGACCTATAGCTTGGAATTTGGAGGGATTGAGTGCTTTGTTCTATTTTTGAATTAGTGTGATTAAGGTAGCATTTGTGGTTGGAAAGGCACCTCAGATTTGGTGTAACCTTTATTTTAATTCCTAGACCTTATTTTTAATGGTGAACCAAATTTGTGGTGAAAATGTTAGGACTTGGAGATTTTTTATAAGGCATATCCATGACATTCAATTTAACATCTATTAAAGTGATGGGTCTCATGGGACTGGTAGCAATCTAAGTACAAGACATTGTTGACAAATAATGTAAATTACTAAATCCTTCCATTCACACACACACTGTCACTGCAATTAAATATCGACAATCTAAGTTCAAGACATAGTTGAAAAACAATGGAAATCCTTCCATTCACACACACATTGTCATTTAGATGAGAGATTAAGCACTGTCCTTATCCATTGGTAGCTCCAAAAACATAAAAAATGTCTTATCTCTCACAAGCCCTAGATACTAGCAAACAATATATTGAATACAATGAATTTCATACCAGTGAATAGTAAAAGCTACGAGGGTTTGGTTTTGACCTCTTTGTGACACAAAAAAATGATGTAAATAAGGCCAAAATTGAGGCAGATCTAGGGCCTAACATTTCTTATAAATTCGTCAATGTTTGACTCAATAAATCAACTCTCAAATCTATTTTTGTACTCTGTTTTATTTCTGATTTTAGTTCCATTTGAGGAATCCATCGGTAGTACATTTTGGATCAAGCTGTTTCATCGCAATAGTAATAGTTATTCATGTTTTTTGAAACTTTGAATTGAAAGTGCATACCTTGCTTCCTTGCTCTTTTTTTCATAATAAACCAATATTTTTGTGGAATTTTACTTACCTTTTCATTTATTTATGTGCAAAAACAGATGTGGTTGTCTTATAAAATTGTTACCGATGAAGAGAAATCTGTCATTGGCATTGTCAAGTGTCGAGAATGTTGCACATTTGCTGAAATCCGCAATGAAATTTTGGATAATGAAATCGTTGAATACCCTTTTGATTTTATCTAGGATGGATTAGCTTTAAATCCAAAGCAAGAGAAGAAATGGAAAGTTATACAACACTTTTAGGCATCAAGAGGAAACTAGGCACATTTGATGTGGAAACAAAGGGTTCAAATGTAGTGGAAACAATACCAATCTTTGAAAAAATTGGAGAGAATGTGGAGGAACCTAAGCATACACAACCAAGAGTTGAAAATATGCCTTTGTCAGTGTAACAAGCCACAATTGTTGATCCTAGTGTATTATCATCTTGGGAAAAAAAAATGAAAAGTTTAATGGAAGAGTTTTTCAATGAGAAACTTACTCTCAAAGTATATTAAAAAAAGGGAGAACATAAATTAAAGATCCATTGTGAAATTTGTGGCATTGATTATGGAACAGGTGATGTATACTTGGTAGTGCGAACAATGCGTAACTTCAAAAACAATCATATGAAAATAGGGTCCCATCAACAACGCCTTTCAATGCCAAGTGGCGTTCATGTAACAAAGTACAACAAACAATGGTGGTTGGAGATCGATTTCATATTGATCAAGAAATCAAACTTCTAGATGATTTCAACAAGACACAAGAGCCTAATTTGTTCAAGGTGGTGGAAGCAACACTTGCAGACTATAAGGACATGAAAAAAGTAAGAGTCGAATGTACATGATGAAATAAATGGTTTTTTTAGTGCTGACAAGTGGTAATATTTTCAGTTCTCTAAATGAACACATGAAATCAATGAAGCACACTACTACTGCTACAAATGAGGCTTCACATCAGGAGATTGGGTTGAGGAGTGGCATAGTTGGGAGACCTAAGAAGCCTACCAATGATAAATCCCAACAAATTTTGACTAGGTTCTTAGTGCCATCATCACCATCAGTATTACAAAGGGGTTATACAAGTGAAAATCCTTCTACTTCAGGTGTGTTAAATAGTGGTTAATTAATAGTTTAGACTAAACTTTAATATGAATTTGTATATTATTTTATTTATCTTACTTCTAATTTTTTTGTTTTTTATTTTGTTGTCATCTTATTATATCTCAATTGTCTCCCTTGTTACTACAATGTTGGGGGTATTGGTATCCTTATATTGATATAAATGGGGAGATATTGGAAACAAAGGTCCTAATGGATGATCAAAGGGGTGGAAAATTATGGGCCACATAGAAGCATACAAAGATCATGCTATGTTATGAGGGTATTGAATGTCGTATTAATGGTACATATAGGCATATTCATTGCTAGAGGGGTTCTGAAGCTGGTATCCCATTTTATTCATTAACATGTAGATTTTGTAAGTTGGTTCTAGAATGTAATGACTTCATCATGCGATTATATTGTGAATCGAGGTGCACCAATAAAAGAAGTGAATGAGATACATGAAAAGGTAGAATATTGGACTATTTGACTCAAAATGAATTGAAGAATGTTGCAAGGGTTACAAATGCTAACCATAGATCAACAATGTGAGATCTTTGGTGGGAGAGGAAAAAGGTTGCTACACTCTCTATTACAATGATATCGCTAAACGAAAAGTTGTTTGAATCGGAAAAAAGGAAGGATGTATTTAGGTTTTGTAAGGATGTGTGTTAGGCACATAAGCAAGGAAAATTACAAGGTAAAGATGCAGTTTGGGATTTTTTCAAGGATATATTTCATAACTTGATTCATGCAAAAGCAGGGAGAAGGTAAGTACATCCACAAAATCCCTTTATGAGATGATAAAGTTATGGGGAGGTCCTAGATTACATAACTTTATTAGCTTGAACCTGGATCGTCCTTCAATATCTACAACTTTAAGGCAAGTTAGAAAGTCATTGACATATATCCCAAGGGAGCACGATCACATTTTTGAGAAAGTAAGAAACATTTATGTTTCTTATAAAGCCAAACATGGTATATATGGACCAATTCTTGTATGTCTTGCTGAAGATGAAACAATTGAGAAACAATATGTTAGGTGGGTAGCAAAAAGTGATACACTGGTGGGGTTTTGTGGTTTGAAAGAAGAACATCAATGCCAATCACATTTCTTGGTGACAGTTGGTGAGGGAGATGCAAGATATGAGATTATAACAAATTATTTAAAAAAAAATGTTATTGGGCATTAAGCACGTGTTATTATTGCAAACCCTTACATGAAAAATTTCCTCGTTTGGCTGTAGTTGTTCATCCAACATGCAATAAATTCAATGCAAATTTTGTTTATCAACAATGGGAAAAGGTACAATTTATGTGGGAGAAGCACGTAGAAAAAAATTTGGGACCTATTGTTTGTCATTCCTTGAATGGGGATAGCAGAAGAAGACAACTTATCTTGAAGGATTATTCTTCAACATTGGGTCTTTGATATGAAATTCCTTGGGAATGGTGGAGGTTAATTGGGTTGTACAATGGTTGCAATGTAACAGGATTACATGACCAAGATTGCATCCACATCGGAAAAAAATCTAGTGAATCCTTTGTTTATCGGTCAACGAGAATTGGTTTTAGGAAATGAGTACACAAGTTTTGGCCATGCCAGAATAGTTTATCACACTTTTAAAGTGGATAATCACAAGCTTAAGTGTGAATATATAGAGAGGATGGATCGAAAAAATTGGGGTTCCGCCCAATGCATTGCTTCAAGGCATATTCAAAGGTGTTTGAAAGAGTTGAGAAGTACACCAAGTGGAAAGTTAGAGAGGACACTCGCTACATATACTTACCTAATGATTGTTGTTGACTACATTGACATGTTTTTGTCTCATAGTTTGAGCCTTTGGGAAAGAGTGCAAAATGCTTCACAAGTTCATCAGTTCTTCACATTATGGTTATGTTGGGTATAAAAACAATCTCATACTAATGTCAACATAAATTTCATCAGCAGAGAGGCATATCAAGATGTGAGAATTTCTTGCCATTTTTCAGTTTTGTTGATGAGATTGTTTCGAGATCAATACTCTAACTTTTTATGTGTTTTTCACCTTACTAGGTCAGATCTATGTGAGAATTTATTTAGAAAATTTTGTGGGATGGTTGGAGTGGGGAGGGCCTATTATTTGACTGAATTTCTTCATGCTATTGGAACCCTTAATAGAGTTGTTGAAGAAGAATCAAATCCCCAAGGGATTGATTTTAATAAATCCCATAAGAAGCAAGAAAACATTTGGAACAAATTGCAACAAGAAACAATACAAAACATTGGCATATTGTCGCAATATGATTCGATATCCATAGACGCTAAAATTGTAGAAGCCCTTAAGATTGGATTGAAGGATGCACAAGACATTTTTTAAACTCTTGGAATGAAACCAGAAAATTACACTCAATGTTCTTAGTGGGTTAAACCATGGACAAAGGATAAAGATTATCCAACATTCCAAATTGTAGATGAAGTATTTGATGATTCTCCACCGAGATGTTCCAACTCTATATTTCAATCTTCATCTTCATTGGTACACAATGAAAGTGAATTTCAAATAATGGAAAGTGAGTGGAGACATGAGTTGGATGAAATTTTAGATTCCATTGATGAAAATGTAAGAAAAAATATAAAACTTGTGGTGAATATTGATGGTAAGGATATGTTCAAAGCATGTTTGGTTAGTTAGTTGAATGGAAATCCAAAATTATCCAAATATAGGTTGACGAAAGTGAGAAATGGGGTCTACTTTAGGTGAGATGGGAAGACTCTATAGAAGGGTGTTTCAATTGGCTTTGGAATTGAATCATATTGTGGGGTGCTGTTTGAAAAAAACTCAATTCCCTCCAATGAACGTACTGCAAGAAAATGTGTTCCTCAAAGTACAAAACAAGGTGTTTCTCGTGGAATGTGGTACATTGGAAGGGTTCAAAGAATAATGAAGAAGGATGGTAATAGTGTGTTTTATTACCATAATGGCTTCAACCTTTTGGATATATTAGAAGGCATCAATCTTCAATTATGTTGGTATAGTAGAATAAAGGGGCAACGCATGTATAAGTATTATTTGAATGATCATGCTTTTGTACAACTTGAATCTATTATAGCAATCACAAACTTATCGTACAATGCTAAGAATGATACATACAAATTAGAAGAAAGTGATTACAAAGTTTTTTCAGATTTTGTGAAAATTTTGAACAAGGTTAATTTTCAAAACATTCTACTTTCACTTTCCTTATGTATTTCCATATGTTGGATTATTTATAAATAGTTTTTTGCTATATTTTTGTTGATTTGTTTGTATGAATATGATGTTAATTTTGTACTTTTTGGCTTTAGGTCTAGTGAATACTTCAAATGGTGAATGTTCGAGATAACTCAACCTTTTTTTGCTACCTACTTTTTGGTGTAAGTTTCTTTCACTAGCCATTCATCTTTTTGTAGTTGTGTTTCATTCAAACATTAATTTGGTATTTCTTCCATAAAAAAATATAATTACATACCTATATAACTATATGTACTCCTTACCTCAACACATATATATACAATTTGAAGATAAGGGCATCCCTTACCTCAACACTTATGTTGGATGCCTTCTACTGTGGTTCTTCTGAAGTTGGTCCATTTAATCATGAAAAGTAAGAGGAGTTGGTTCCTTTTTCATGAAAATGTTTTGCATAAAAGTATGTTGTTATTCTCACTAATGTTAATGTTTTCCTTGAATTTTTATATTAATGTTTCTCTTGCTAGAAAGGATATCAAGGATCTAATGGCACGAGGTTCAATCAGGATGGTTTCTACTCACTCAAGTCAAAAAATTTACACCAGAGAAATGGCTAACACATGAAGTGCATTTTATTTTCAATGGTTGTGTGGTATTTGGATTTCCTGTTTTTTAAATTGGACATATAAATCAGATTTTGTAGCTCAAATGTGCCATCAGATTCTTTTTGGAGGTATTATATTTTGGCCATACGCATGAGGTCTACAATAGTTAAATTACACTTGGTTATTATTGACAATTGAGTCCTTAATCATATTTTTGGAATTGCCTTTCACTAAATGAAATTAACATTAATTACTGTATGTAAATGTTTTTGGATAGGTGATGGTAGTTTTTTTTTAATTTGTTTGCAAATTTATTGAGATATATGCTTTTGGTAAATTGGAAGGGTGATGGCACTTTGCTTTCTTATTTTTTCCTATATTGATATATATGTGTTCAATGGGCCTTGCAATTTGTGCATCTGATCGAAGGGGTATTTTAAGGTGAATGGTATCTGATTTTTTGCAAATTTTGGATTCACAATAATTTGATAGGGTGAAGTTTGAAATGGCACTTTTCTTTCTTATTTTTTCCTATATTGATATATATGTGTTTGATGGGCCTTGGAATTTGTGCATCTGATCCAAGGGGTATTTTAAGGTGAATGGTATCTAATTTTTTTAAACTTCTGGATTGAAAATAATTTGATAGGGTGAAATTTGAATTGTATACAAATTTTAATTGATTTTATTTTTCCAAAGAAAGAATGCATAAGTTTCTATTTCATGGTTTTGAAAACGAAAATACATAGCAAATTTTTTTATTTCATGGCATATCACCTCCAAAAAGGAAAAGCAGGCAACCTGTTGGCCATGTTTCACAAACTTCCATACAAAATATAGCTACGATATCTCTCAGGAACACAGCTAGAAGCAAAAATTATGCTTTGATGAGTGAGGTAGGTTGTCAATGGGAGAAGGAGATGAGGAACAACCAAAGAACATAGATTACAATTGATTTAGTGTTGTCACATTTTCCTTGTAGTAGAATGCTTTATTATTGTATGTGGATAGATTGTTGAGAGTGTTTGGAATGGGAGAAATATCTTTCACAGCAAGCCAGATTTTGGAGCTTCATTACAAACTCTTTGTGGCCTTGGTTCTAATATTTCAGTTGAAGAACATGAAATTAAGGTACATGGCCTTTGGTATTTTATAATTGCAATACTTTTGTTTCTTTCTTTTCATAATATGACTGTGTATCAATTCATAGTTAATTGTGATTTGAAGCATTGACATCATGACACATTCATACTGTAATAGAACCTTATGAATATTTCTGACTTGGTGAATCTTTGTAGGAAATTTATGAAGGTCTGGAATTATCTACATATGAATAACAATTCTTACATGGGATTTTTAGCATTAAGATTTCAACAGATGGATGAGAAGTTTTTGCTGGAAGCAATGAAAAATCTATATATGTTTATGAACTAGAAATGAACAGGTGTTCTTTAAAGATAACAACTCATGAGGTGGTGTATACTTTTTCTTGGTGATACATCCACAAACCTAGTAATTCTTGGCGATACATCCACAAGCCGAGTACTTTTCTTGATTCACACTGGTAATTCATTCCTAATCGGTGATATTCAGATGGGTGGTATTCCAGAAAGCCACAATAGAGTACAAGAAGGTATGTTTGTTCAAATTTCTAGACTAATTTTATATTTGACTGAACTATCTCTCTGCGAGTTGTTGTAATATAATTTGACTGAATTACAAAGATTGGAACTTGAGGCCCTGGTTTGACCAGGGATGTAGTACAAGAGGGTATGTTTGTTAAATCTTTTAGATTAATTTTATACTTGAATGAATCGTTTATCTGGAATATATTGTAATATAATTTAACTGACCTTGAGAGATTGGAACTTCAGGCTGTGGCTTGACCAGGGATGTAGATCTAGGAAGAGGCCCCAATAGAAAGATATTTGCAGGAAGATGGAAGACCCATTGGGCACTTTTAATATTTAGTGTTTTGTCACTTATTGTGGGTCAAGGTGCTACTTCACTTCTCAACATGTATTACTTTGATGATGGTGTTAACAGTAGATGGATATCAACTCTGGTGAAATTGGTAGGATGCCCTATTCTTTTCATACCTCTGGTATTTTGTCAAGGAAAACAAGCCTCTAATATTACCTTGCTCACACCCAAATTGGTGCTAATCTATGTTGGTTTAGGCTTGCTTCTAGCTAGAGATAATATGATTTACTCATGGGGTATCTCTTATATGCTTGTTTCAACCTATTCATTTATTTTTTCAAGCCAACTGGCCTTCAATGTTGTATTTGCATTGATATTGAATAGGTAGAAAATTACTCCATATATCCTGAATTCTATGGTTTTGCTGACTTTGGGTGAAATTCTGCTTGTAGTTCATTCATATGGTGACAGGCCTATGGGAGTGAATAGTTCCAAGTACATAGTAGGCTTCATTTGCGTTGTTGCATATTTTGTAATCTATGGGTTGCTTCTTCCATTGATGCAATTTGTATTCAATAGGGTTATAAAGAAGGAGACCTTTTCAGTGGTTCTGTAGATGCAAATTTTGAGATCCATAGTTGCTACTAAGGTATGCATAGTTGGATAGTTTGTTAGTGGGGAGTTCAGAGATATAAATAAGGAGGTCGACTGTTGTGTAGGTAAATCCTCTCTGTGGACAGAGAGGATCCCTCTAGCCCTAGAGTGGGTCTATGAACAAGGGAACAAGCTAATGTGTAGGTTCCTATTCAACGAATGAAATGGGTTGGGATATATTGTCCTACCTATAGTCCAATGTGATTGTTGCAGCTATAGTAGTGGACGCCTCTTGATCTCTACCTCGACAGGTCATGGTCCTTCAACAATGATACTTGGATACCTGCACAAAGATCAAAGGATAAAAGTAGCATAAAAGGAAATAATTGCACTCATAACTATCTAATCAGTCAAGGAACATTAAAAATATTACATAAAATAAACCATATTAACACAAGATGGGAACCTAACATTATTCATGTATATATAAATAGAAAGAAAGAGATTACAACCAGAGCCTTGACATCGCAGCCTCCTTCAATGGCCTCAGTCAAAGTGCATCTCAAAGGATCGTCAGGGAACTGGGATGAGGTGAGGACACAAGTCTAAGCTCTCTCTGGACAAAGGTATCTTTATCTGCTCTATCTCACCAACAAAAAATTCAGCAATTCGTCTTTAGCTATTCAGCTGTTAAGCTAGTGTATCAATGGGAGATAGATTTATTTATAGAGGGAGAGGAGGAGGTTGGGATCCCTATAATGGTGGAAGGGAGGCCTTATCCTTTGGGAGGTTTCCACAAAAGGTGGAAACAAGAGGCCAAAGGAGGGTGTTCATTGGTATTCAGTTGAACCACCCAAGCTGACTCGCATATGAAGTTGTTTGCATGGAAACCTCACCTCTATATTTAAAAAAAATTCCAAAAACAACTTGGCGTGGGTAGCTCACTGGGATAGAGCACCAATGGGCATGGGGCCCACTGTTAATCTTCGTAATTGGCGCGAGGGCATAACATTCTACCAGTGCCAACCCAAAAACATGTGTTTCTGATGGTCTGCTCAAGGAATTGTCAACAGAAGGAATGTTGCCCTCATGGCAAGGGATGCAATGATTATTTTTGCAAGGCATGAAACTTCTTATTAGTCATAGAAATAGTCCTCCAATGTGCATGATGAGGATTGCAAGGACGGTGACAAAATGTTGTGAAACAGATGCCCTCTAAAGCATGAGGTCTGAGAGAGAGGGATGGGCGAAATGCTTTACGAGAACGCGTTCGAACAAAACACCACTGTCAGAAGACCTACAAGTAAAAATACAAGTGATATCTCTGATACATGAACATGTGGTGTTGGCACAGCCATCCATAATAGAGTACAAAAAACTGAGATATGAGGTATGGATGCAGCCATCCAGGAGTAAGGATCAACAAATAGACTCAAGTATGGTCATAGCCATCCAATCAAAAGATTCATGCAATAAGACATGATAAACCACAATATCTCACAACCTAGATCTTATCAGACAAAACCCAGGGTCTTGCGCTGCATCTCAACCTAAACAAGTACAAATTCAAGCATGCGAATATGTGAGCTGAATTGAAACATGCAAGAAAGTCACCTGATTACCAGCCAATGATGAAAGTTGTGAATAGGCACGAGAGAAACCACCCATAATGACAATGGCTCTGAAGGTACAACATGTACAATATATGGAATGTGAAGAGTGATCTAGCATTGAACACCCATAGAATCACTCGATCCAAGGCCAATGATGTGGACATGTCATCGAATGCGAAGAACTTGCCATTGAGGCATGCAAGCTCCAAGCTACCAGAAGGGAGTCTCTAGGTCAACTTCCTCGATAATGAGTTGAAGTCGATAGGAAGTGACCTGGTTGAAGGAGGGCCATAATGTTTCCCACATCATCGACATGAGACAGAGGAACATGGTGATAGTGAATAAGGACCAAACAGAGGATCAAAGGGAGGTTGAAAACTGCAAAGGCAAACTTCACTTGAGAATATCAGTGACACAACTCTGGATTTGGAAGTATTTCACATCAAGAGATCTGAGGTCATGATGATGTTGCAAAGAGTGGATGATAGGTCAAAATAGATTACCTAAACCCATGGAGGTCGAAATGACGAAATGAGATGTCCCCATCCCAACACAAATGCAAATGAGTGTCATGTTCAAGAGCGACATATTGCCGACACAACTGAGAAATGGTTCCATTTTCCCCCACCATTTCTAGTGAGTACCCCAATTATTTTTGAAAAAAAATCTTGAAGGGGATAACATATTCTTGTGATGTAAGTTTGTACTTCAGACAAATCCATCCTAGTACATTTTACAAGCCCCAGGAAGGAGGAACTCGATTAACGTCATGGTGATGATTTCCGATGTCATTAGGGTTTAACAAGTCTAACAAAGGAAGAACTCTGAATCTTCTCATGTTTAGAGAGTTTGAAAAGAAGCAGAAAATAAAACTCCACCAAGTCCCTCTTTGTAAGTAGTCCCTCAGATCTAAAAAGGTAGAAAACAATATCCAAGAGAACTCTTAGTTGCGATAGGCTAAGGTATTCCTTTTTCGTAAACGTATACTGGGTAGATATCATTTCGTAACCTATTTAAAAATTTCAAAAAAACAAGAGTCTCGGCAATATTTTCAGTTTTAGAGTGTCGGAAAAGAGCTTAAAGATTACTCTAATAGTGAATTTTTCGTGTTTTTACCGAGTCCGAAAAAGTATAAAATACAACTCCCCAGCGGAGTCGCCAACTTGTTGTGTAGGTAAATCCTCTTTGTGGATAAAGAAAATCCCTCTAGCCCTAGAGTGGGTCTAGTAACAATAGAACAAGCTAATGTGTAGGTTCCTAGTTAACGAATGAAATAGGTTGGGATAGATTGTCCTACATGTAGTCCAATGCAATTTTCGTAGTTGTAGCAGTGGCGGCCTCTTGATCAATGCCTCGACAGGTCATGGTCCTTCAGCAATGATACTCAGATACCTGCACAAAGGTCAAAGGACAAAAGCAACATAAAAGACAATAATTTCACTCATAACTAGCTAATAATTCAAGGAAGATTAAACATATTGCATAAAATAAACCATATTAACACAAGATGGGAACCAGACATTAGTCATGTATATATAAATAGAAAGAATAATATTACAACCAGATCCTTGACATTACAACCTCCTTCAGTAGGTTCAGTCGAAGTGCGTCTCGAAGGATCATCGTGGAATTCGGATGAGGCGAGGACACAAGCCTAATCTCTCTCTCGACAAAGGTCTCTTTCTCTGCTCTATCTCACCAACAAAATGTTCAAAAATTCCTCTTTATCTATTTAGCTGTTTAGCTAGTGTATCAATGGGAGATAGCTTTATTTATATAGGGGGAGGAGGAGGTTGGGATCCCTACAATGGTGGATGGGAGATCTTATCCTTTGGGAGGTTTCCCCAAAAGGTGGAAACAAGAGGCCAAAGGAGGGTGTTCATGGTTATTCAGTCGAACCACCTAAGCTGAATCACCCAAAAAGTTGTTAGCATGGAAAATTCTCCTCTATATTTAAAAAAAATTCAAAAACAACTTGGCACAGGTAGCTCACTAGGACAGAGAACCAATGGGTGCAGGGCCTAGTGTTAATCTTCTTCATTGGCATGAGGGCATAATGGTCTACCAGTGCCAACCTAAAAACATGTGTTTCTGATGGTTTGCTCAAGGAATTATCGACAGAAGGAATGTGTTACTCATGGCAAGGGATGCAATGATGGCTTTTCCAAGGCATGAAACTTCTTACTAGTCACAGAATTAGTCGTCTAATGTGGGGGACGGGGATTGTAGGGATTGTGACAAAGTGTTGTGTAACACCAAGAAGTGCACAATGGGGACATTTGCCTATTATATCACATTGATATGGTCTGCAATAGTTTGGAATTTTTTTTTTTGTTGGTGGAGTGGGTTTGATATTTTTTGTTTCTTCCTTGTTCTAAAATGTGATTAGCACTTTGGCCCTCCCTAATGAATCTAACATTGGGGCCAAATCTCTTGTGGGAATTTCTCACGGGAAGAAATTTATTCAATAGAAATACTTCAACGGGTACTCTTCATTCTCAAAATGGATCCTAGATATTGAGATTAATCAAGACAAATCGACACATTCTCCTTGAGAAGCTCATTTGGGTACCTAGAAATAGAAGACAAATCTCATTTTCCAGTGATATTATTTTGGAAATTGGGGCCAAATCTCTTGTGGGAATTGCTCACAGGAATAAATTTATTCAACAGAAATACTTGAGTGGGTCCTCTTCATTCTCAAATTGGATCCCAGATATTGAGCTTACTCAAGGCAACTCGAAAAAAGTCTCCTTGAGAAGCTCACTTGGGTACCTAGAAATAGAAGACAAATCTCCTTTGCGAGTGATATTATTTTGGGCAATCCACCTCTGCAATTTGATCTAGTTGTTTCATGAATTTTTTGACTGGCCATATCAACACTCTTTGATTACCATCTATGATATTTATACATGGAATGGAGCAAGGCAATGGGTTGACTAGAACTTCAATCTAGTCCCAGACCACTCTTTTGTGATATTGACCCTTTCTGGATGTGCACCTATCTCCAGATCTAAGAGCAACTACAGGGGCTAGGGGGAATATTCTTACTCTGTTAAGCATGGGTATCTCTATAAAATATCCTCCCTTCCTTTCCACAGGCATAGTTACCTAAGGTAATTTCCTTCTACTACCTATTAGTGCATAACAAGCTCCTAAGTCCCTACTGCAAATAATTTAAGGAAGCATGGGACAACTAGCCCACTCATTGTGCATTATGCCAGAAAGCAGAAGAAACAAAGCAACATCTCTTTCTCTAATGTGACTTGACAAGAAAATTTTTGAAATTCCTTCTACAAGACATTAGTCATCAATACATTCAGGCCACATCATGCATGTAGTTGTTTAATAAGTGGGTTTACCAATATGATGGATCCTTCCACCAAAATCCAGTATTCAAAGTTAATATACGATTAGGTATGCGTTATATAGATATGTAAAGTTCCACATCTATTGTAGGTAGCTTAGCAATTTTACTTTGGTTGCATATGTCTAGCATATGCAGCTTTTTAAAATGTGCCATTTAGTGAATTTTTTGTTTGATCCATGTTTTCTCTATATTTCTTATTATATTGATTAATTTCAAACAGTTGTAGGTACATTTTACAAGGTGATGAACAATAAAAAGTATAACTTATTGCTAAGGATGGGGACATCTATAACAAGCTTGCGTGTTCTTTAGATCTTGAAATATTTGGACACAGGGATATCAAAAAAGCCTTGCTTCTTCTTCTTGTTGGTGCCCCAACTTGAAAATGTAAGGATGGAATGAAGGTCTAATTCTTTTACTGAAGAGTTGTTACATAGAAACTTGATTATCCCATTGGTTTCTGTCTAAGAAAAATGTCTTTTTATTCCCCCTTATCTGGTCTCTAGAGTCTGTATACAAAGGAAAATTTATTTTTACTGCTCACATTTCTATTTTACTTGCAAATAAGAGGCGATTTTCATGCTTTTTTTATGGGAGATCCTGGAGTTGCAAATAGTCAGTTGTTGAAACACATGATCAGTGTGGCACCTTGAGGAGTTTACACCACAGGACGAGGAAGTTGTGGTGTCGGTCTGACAACTATTTTTCAGAGGGCTCCAATCACCAACGAAATGGTACTTGAAGGTAGGGCCCTCATATGTTTCTGAGATTTATTCTTCCAATGTTTAAGTTATTGGTTTCTTTGGAGTTGGAAATTATTTTATTTTAGACTGAATGCATCAGAGGTTTCACCGACATATATCTTTCGACACCTTTGGAGCAGTGACACAAGTAATGGATCTTGTATGTAATGAATCAGGTGTGATGTTATGGATGATATAGACTATACTGTTATTCATGAAGTGATGGAGAAATAGAGTGTCAACATTGAAAATGTGGGCATAAGAACCTCTCTAAATGCACAGAATTTTATTGGATACCACTACTACTATTATTATTCAGTTCGAAGGTAGCTTCATATGAGGTCCTACCATGAATATGAGTTTGTGAATGTCATGAATTCAGAGATAGATCTCATGGAGTTGCTTCAACCTAGTGGGACACATAGAAGGTGTCTTGTATAGAAGCAAAGGTTTTTGTTTTATCAAATTTTTTATAGAAGAAGATATATGTAATTGGAATGTTGTTCTTATTGGGGGATTCATTCATCTCTTTTTTTTTAAATGAAAGATTTTGTGTGTCTTTTCTTCCAAATTTCCTTGTTAATTTTTTTATGTGCTCTTTAGTTCTGGATCTTGGATAGAAAGCATGAGGTATATTTTAATTTTTAGAGCTATAAACCATCAGGATACATTAGAGGATGGATAAATTTGAAACCTTTTTAAACTCCTATATTGACTTGTACAAAGATCCTAGTGTCCTTAATTTTTCTCCTATTTAGGAACTCGAATTGGTGATTAAGTTAGCTTTGCAACATATGTATTCTACAAAATATTCATACTGATGATTTTCAATTAAATCACTCGGGAAGATAATAAGGTATTCAAGACATGGATTTTATTATATTTGGAATGACTCCGAATTTCAAAATTATAGTTTTTCCTAAGATTCAAACTAGGAATCCCTTGGAGTATCTTAAACTGTCTCTATCCATATCTCTTAACTGAGATATTTCTCGTTGATGCCGATAGATCCTCCTCAAGATGATAAGGATTTGTCCTTCCAGGAATTAATACAAAAGTACTACATTATCATGACATAGATACCAAGACTCTAATTGTCATCCCCAATATACTCCAGCATTGATATATATAAAATTGGGTAGTCATGCAGTGTTATTACTCTATTTATTGGTCCTAAATATGTTCATACACAGATCACCATGCATACATTCCAACAACAATATAACGATCAATGCCAAGTCTTTCTTATAGAGAAAATCTCTACAGACATAATCCTAAGCACATAAAAGGGATGTTGTACTTCAATTATTTTGCTTCCATCATCATGTACAACTGTTCAGGCTATGTTGTGGAAAAATCAAGGCCCATACACATGATCAAAATATCACATGGGTCTTATCAAAATTAGTATGAAAATCATACTAAGAGTATACTCATGGTCATATTCTTAGTCACTGGATTGATGGATGAATACAGAGATGAATGTAGAAACACATATAAAATTGTTCAGAATATCTTTAATAAGGTTAAGACTTCACTGGATCAAATATAGATATCCTCCACAGGCTTCTCAAGTTATTATAGATTTCTAATGAATAGAGATGCTTACACAAAGCTTGTCACCAAATTCAGAATGTTATATAGGTCGACTTGTAGGAAAATGTTGTAATTTATGTATGTATATGACAAGCACTATCACTGTCACTTTTAAACCTTGAATTTGCACATAATGATCTGTTAGATATCAGATTTCCATACTTCAAGCTTCAAGGCTAATAATTCTTAAAAAGGTAGTAAATTGTTGAATTCGGTAGCTGCATTAGGTTTAGTCTAGAACTGAGATCAGGCTTCCCTTTAAATGGAGATGCACAAGACTGCATAGGAAGAGAAGGTATCCAATGTAATGAAGGAACCGAGGTTATAATCAACTTCAATGTCCTCTTATTGCCTGAACCTTTCGATATTCTTGTACCACTTTAGTCACAGAAAAATTGTAGAGAATTGTTTGGAGTGGTTCCCTAAGAGGGACACAAGAATGAAGGTCTTAAAAACAAGATCTAAGTCTAACCTTTCATTGACATGAGGTGTCTTGAAGCTAGGAAAATTTTACCAAAATATTTCTCTATTATGGGATGAAGATCACAAAACATCTTGGAGCTCGGCCTAGTAGAGATCAATGACCTTATAATGTTCAAATGGAGCTTCACAAAATTGGACTTGCTAGATATAAGGCTTTTGATTTCATTTCCCTCCATACATCAAAAGTTTTGTTGAATAATAATTGCAGCAATTATTCTCAAGTCAGTCAATCTTCCACAATACTGATAGTAAATTCTGGGTTGACTTCTTTAGATGCAAATAATTAAATTTATTTGAATTATACTATCAAGGATTCTTGTAACAAGGGAACATGACATCTTTTTCTACCCCTTCTACTACAATATTTGAGGATGGCTCCATTATCTCTTTAGAGTGACACATTCCCTGTCCAATTTCTTCAGGTGCAGTAAACAAAGGTGTATAGCCTTATATATGCATGAGGCTCTCAAGCTTCATTGCCATATTCTTCAACCAACTTCCAACCAAAGCATCACTTCCTTTTTCACAATGCTCCAGGCCATATATTTTATGTTACAGTGGAACTTTAGAGTCAATGCAAGTATCTTGCAAGGAAATATCCCCTTCTAAAGTTATACTACTAAATGTACCTCTAAAAATATCTTGAAACTACTTGAAATTATACCTCATAAATTCTGAGGTATATTTTCATTTTTCAAGTTGTAAACCATTAGGATACATTAGAGGACGGATAAATTTGAAACCTTTTTAAACTCCTATATTGAATTGTACAAAGATCCTAGTGCCCTTAATTTTTCTCCTATTTAGGAGCTCGAATTGGTGCTTGCGTTAGCTTTCAAACATATTTATTCTTCAAAATATTCATACTGATTTTTTTCAATTAAATCACTGAGGAACATACTAAGGTATTCAAGACATGGATTTTATTATATCTCGAATGACTCCGAATTTCAAAACTATAGTTTTTCCTATGATTCAAACTAGGAATCCCTTGGAGTATATTAAACTATTTCTGTCCATATCTCTTAACTAAGACATTTTCTCGTTGATGCTGATAGATCCTCCTCAAGATGATAAGGATCTTTCCTTCCAGGCATTAATACAAAAGTACTACATTATCATGACATAGATACAAATACTTTTATTTTCGTCCCCAATATACTCCAGCATTGATATATATAGACTTGGTTAGTCATGCAGTGTTATTATGCTGTTTACTGGTCCTAAAGATGTTCATACATAGATCACCATGCAAACATTCCAAAAACAATATAATGATCAATCCCAAGTATTTCTTATAGAGAAAATCTCTATAGAAATAATCCTAAGCACATAGAAGGGATGTTGTACTTCAAATATTTTTCTACCATCATCATGTACAACTATTCAGACTACATTGTGGAAAAATCAAGGCCCAAACATATGATCAACATATTACATGGATCTTATCATAATTAGTATGCAAATCACACTAAGAGTATACTCCAGGTCATATTCTTGGTCACTCGATTGATGGATGATTACGACGATGAATGTAGTAACACATATAAAATTGTTCAGAATATCTTCAGTAAGGTTAAAACTTTATTGGATTGAATATATATATCCTCCACAGGCTTCTCAAGTTATTCCAGATTTATAATGAATAGAGATTCTTGCACAATGCTTGCCACCAAGTTCAGAATGTTATATAGGTCGGCTTGTAGGAAAATATTGTAATTGATGTATGTATATGACAAGGGCTATCATTGTCACTTTTACACCTTGAATTTGCACACAGTAATATGCTAGATATTAGACTTCCATACTTCAAGCTTCTTGGCTAATACTTCTTAAAAAGGTAATAAATTGTTGACTTCGGTAGTTGCTTTAGGCTTAGTCTAAAATTGAGATCATGCTTCCCTTTAATTGGAGATGCACAAGACTGGATAGGAAGAGAAGGTCTCCGATGTAATGAAGGAACCAAGGTTCTAATAAACTTCAATGTATTCTTATTTCCTTAACCTTTCAATATTCTTGTACCGCTTTAGTCACCGAAAAATTACACATAATTGTTTGGAGTGGTTCCTTAAGAGGGCCACAGGAATGAAGGTCTTAAAAACAAGATCTAAGTCTAACCTTTCATTGACATGAGGTGTCTTGAAGCTAGGACAATTTTACCAAAAGATTTCTCTATACTGGGATGAAGATCACAGAATATGATGAATCTTGGTGCTTGGCCTAACAGAGATCAATGAACTTATAACGTTCAAATGGAGCTTCACAAAAATAGACTTTCTAGATATAAGGCTTTTGATTTCAATTCCCTCCACACATCAAAATTTTTGTTGAAGAATAATTGCAGCAATACTTCTCAAGTCAGCCAATCTTCCACAATACTGATAGTAAATTCTGGGTTGACTTCTTTAGATGAAAATCATTAAATTTATTTGAATATTTCTCTCAAGCAAGCCTCTAAAAAAGGAACACAACATATTTTTCTACCTCTTCTACTACAATATTTGAGGATGGCCCCATTATATCTTTAGAGTGACACATTCCCTATCCAATTTCTTCAGGTACCATAAACAAATATGTATAGCCTTATATATGCACAAAGCTCTCAAGATTCATTACCATATTCTTCAACCAAATTCCACCCAAAGGATCCTTTTTCACAATGCTCCAGGTCATATATTTTATGTTACAGTGGCACTTTAGAGTCAATGCAAGGATCTTGAAAGGAAATATCCCTTCTGAAGTTATACTACTAAATGTACCTTTCAAAATATCTTGAAACTACTTGAAAGCATACCTCATAAATTATGAGACATACCTAGATGAGGCTTCATGAATGAACACTATGGATGTCTTGTATGCTAATGCTCTGAACTAGATTTCTTGAAATTTACTCACCACAGACTCTATAGAGCATGAGAAATATCATTAGTTCAAATTTACTAATCCAGGTTGGTTTAAATGCATCTAATTGGGTCTCTTGCATGAAGGCTTACATTGAAACTCAACTAAACGAGTTTTGGGAAGAGTATGCATCATTGAATGTGTGGAAAATTGATCCCAATACATTTGATATTCATTTTATTGATGCCTAAAATGTCAAAGAAGCGAATAATGTATCATATAGTTGAAAAGTAAGTTGTATGATATAGTTTTAATGTATCATATAGTTGTAAAGAAAATAATGTATCTCGCTACTGGAAGTTGCTACTGAATTTCCTTAATGGAGAAAAGTAACCTGTTATGCCACATATTCTTCTTTGCTTTCAATGTGACTCCTCATGTGCTTTGTTGCTGCTAAACACCTGCTAAATAAGTGTATGCAATTGTGGAGTTGAATGTTTTTGCATGGACTCTTGTCTTTGAATCTAATACATCAGACCTTAGAATTTGTTGAACAACTTGTTGTTGTAAAGAATCCTCTTGTTTTAAATCCATCCTAGGCTTCATCATTGGAGCCTGTTGTAGAAATTGATCATTATTTTCAAGTTTTGGAGTTATAACCTTTCTACTTAGATACCTTATGACCTTGTCATTATTAACCCTGACAGTTGTGTGTAAAGATAGAGCGCCAAACATATATTTCATGAGATTTATTGATATGCAATATATTTCTCTAGAAACAAGAGCATTCCTCTCAGAATTTCACCAGATATGTAACCTAGGTTTCAAATGTCAATTACGAAAGTATTCTTTAGGAAGAATGAACCACATAAGTCAAGGGCTCTATGATTTCAAAAAGGTATGAATCCTATATTATTTTTGCACTCAGACATGAACATTTCTATTGAGATATGTTGCAGGGGATTTTTTTTTATTGACTATATATAAAGAGGAAAATGTTGGTATTCAACCCAATCCTACCTCTAATGTTTGTGATGATTTCATCCTCAGTTTGTTGTGATCTAACTCATAACACTTTGCCTTGATTCATGTCTACACATAAAGCTTGTGTATTAGAACATGACCAATTTAATCAGTAGGCCAAGAGAACCAAATAAATGAGCGATTTCCACGTTCAACACCAAGTGATCAGTAGCATCTATGAGAGATTTCACACCATCGACAACACCCATCAATAATTCTAGTTCCCTCATATATTTTTGCAATCATAGGTTTGTAAGAGGACTCCATATCTTTTAGTTTTTCATCAAATTCATCAACCTTAGCTAGTGGGTTATTATCCAACCACTAGATTGCATGCTCAATTGAATCTCCAATCCTTTGTTTTTCGGATGAATCCAACTTGGCCGCAATTTTCTCAGCCTTAATTGTGTTCCTCATGTTTTAGGCATAGTTCTCTAACAATTATTTTGGATTCTACATTTAACTTCAGCTTTTCATCCTCGGCACTTGTGGTGAATTCCTAACATCTATATAGTCCTCAGGCTATGGAAAACGATCAACACCTGAACAACCTTTCTCCAGCTCGGCGCATGACATATGACACCTGAAAAATCAGTCTCTCTTGTTGGTATGAATCTCCATTAATCAGTTTGTCATTTGTGAGCTTGATATTCGGAAGCCCTTCAACTCAATCAATGTTTTCACATGCTGAGGCATCATGTCATTATGTTAGGGATATAAATATAAAGGGGTATAAAAAATGTTAATGAAAAAATGAATACCTACAATATCTAGTGGAAGTAGGGGTTTCTTAAATTATGAAAATGTATAGGGTTACTATTGGTAGGGGGTTAAATAAAGTGATTTTTAGAGGTATTTTCCAATATGTAGTCAAATTAATGGTATTGTTTAGTATGCCACGAACGCATGTGCTATGTCATAGGTTAATTGAGTGACGCCATTGTGTTGCAAACGCACTGCCAAAATAGTATAAACACCATATGGTGCTCTCTGTCAACAAGAAGAACTAGTGCGTTATATGTTAACCAATGCACCGATTAACACATACAAATTAATAAAAATCCTTAGTGTTAGTTTTTGTAGCATATGATGTCCTGGAGGGGGCAGTGAGGCATGTTCTTATAAATGCACTGAGAAAACTAGGGACCATCGTATGGTGCTCTTTGTCAACAAGGAGACCTGATGCGTTATATGTTAGCCAGTGCACTGATTAACACACACATAAAATAAAAATGGTTTTTGTCAAATAGTACCTCCGCGGTGCGCTACAATGAAATAGTGCACCAGTAAATTATTTTACACAAGGTGCACGGATTTAAAAAAATATTTGTTTTTAATTTTTTTATCAAACACTACATGCACGGTGTGTTGTGATAAAATAGCGCACCGATGTGCTATTTTACACAGGGCACGCCAATTAAAAAAATTATGTTTTTTAAAAATTCACGCAAGGGATGACATGGATTGGGATCACACTCTGCAAGTTGTCCCATGGGTTAGATGTCATAGGCCTATATATATAGCAATACAAAACCTATAAATCTAAAATGAAAATCCCTAATTCTGAAGTCACTGAAACAGGAAGAAGCAAGGGCATAAACAAAATGAATCAAGGGTTTAGCCTAAGAATGGATTTTTTTTTGTTTTTGTTTTTTTTTCCTGAAAATGAACAGTAAAATTTAAATTTTTTACTTACCATGTATTAAATAAAACATAAAATGTAAAGAAAACAATTATTACAGTAAAATTTAATCACCATATGGTTTGAAATTCTATGCTACAGGGTTTGAATCACCAGAGGTTTGGAATTCTGATTGTCTGAATAATTCTGCACAAAAGTATTTCCCTGCTCCACAGTGCTCTCATGCTCTCTTGCTCCAGGTATGTTTCTCGTACAAATTTCTCCCTGATTTTTTTTGCAAAAATAATGAAATAATGAAAAGCTTTTACTATTTAAACAATTGTTTTATGAAATTAGATTTTTGAAAATAATTTACCACCCATTTTTAAATTTACCGCTTTTTTCACTTGAAAAGATAAAGTTTCACTTTTTTTATTTGTGATTGTTCAGCACCGGTGCATCAATCAATAACACAACACTGATGCGTAGTAACTAAAACACACAAGTGCAATTAACTATACATTAGCACTGATAACAATAAGTCCATTTTCAAGGCACTGAAATTACATTTAGGTGTGTACACCAAAATTTATTGTTGATTTTTCTCAAATGGAGGGAGAAAATATCATAATTATATCAGATGAAAAATTCTTCAAAATCCAGCTCATTCCACAATATTTCTCAAATTCCATCGTGGATTTCTCCCTATCCATTTCGAAACGTAATATTTAATTCAGGTTTTATTTATATTTTCATTATCTAATTGAATTTATTTATTTTATCCATGTCAATTAGCTTAATAAAATTAATGTATACAAATTTGCATGTTCATGCAGATTCATAATCAAGTTCATATGCACAAAATATTCAAACAACTCCAAAACATCGAAAGATATTATCAGGAGCAGCATACCGCAAGGTGAATTTGGTAGATGAAAATGGACAACCGCTTCACCCTACCAATTGTAACATTGCATCTTCTAGCCACAATCCTGGGACAATGATGGTAATAATAATTTTTTGGTATATTAATGTAATTATTTCAACGTCAAACCAATTAATCATGCATTGTCGACGTGCTTACTAATTGATATCATAGATTTTGTACGAATCATGTTCAAATATATTTTTTGAAATTATTAGGATTTTATTGATGATGAGCGACCAACCTACCATATTCCGTTGCACCCCACAAGAATGTCAAATCGAGACAAAACTGAATTAAGAGAAAAAATCAGAGAGGAACGATACCAAGAATGGTTGAATCAACCACCTATTCAACTCCCACTATGTCCAGATTCACCAATTAGGAATGAGTACAACAATAGTAGTTATTCACAAACTAGCAATGGAGGAAATCAAATAGAGGTTGGTATGGATGATTATTTAAGGGATACGACTAACCTTGAGACAATGTTGTTAGATGAATTCCAGAGCGATGATCAGCTAGGGGATGATGCTCATATCCTTGATACCTTTTTCGAAAGCCTTAAATTTTCTTCCACCACCCCTCTCTTTGGACCTGGTGGTCAATCAAAGTCTACCTAGTAGGGGAAAATGATGTTACTATACAACTTGAAAGAAAAGTTTGCCTTTTCGAATGCATGTTTCTCGGAAATTTTGAGGTAATTGACCATCAAGTCCTCCCTTATATTTTGAGAAATATAATCACATAATGAACATTACAAATGGTCAATTTTATGAACGTTAATAATTATATTGAAATTAATGTACATTTAATATTTCCCATGATCACCAACTATAGGTTCTTCTGAGTGATAATGTCTTGACTGGTAGCTGTGAAGAGGCAAATAAATTTTTGAAAATGTTGGGTGTTGAGTACATATCATATCATGCATGTCCAAATGATTGTATTCTATATAGAGGAGAATATGCAGATGAAGAGATATGTCCGAAATATGGGCATGAAAGGTATGAAATAGAAAAACAAGGGTGAATCACGTGGTCCTCCTTTTAAGATATTGAAGCACATGCCTATAATCCCAAGGATTCAAAGGATCTTTCATTGCAAAGAATTAGCTATGTTGCAGGGATAGCATGGCTCACACAGAAATGAGATTGGATTTATGTGAATCCCAACAGATTCAATAGCCATGAAGCATATAGAGAATACATGGCCCAAAAAATTTAGGGATGAAGTACGAAGTCTACGACTCAGCATAACCATGGATGGCATCAACCCATATTCCCTCCAGAACACCAACTATTATGTTTGGCCTATAGTAGTGATCAATAACAATATCCCCCCATGGTTTTCTGTGAAGAATGAACATCTTATGTTGGCTCTCATAAACCCTCGTAGAAGACAAGTGAAGAATATGGATGTATACTTACAACCACTAGTAGATGAATTGAAGGAATTATGGGATGGGATAACTGTATACGATGTATCAAGACCCATTGCAGTAGAGAGGAGTTTTACGTTGTATGGCATATGTGCTTACATGACACATGATTGTCTAGGCTTAAGAGTTTTATCCAGTAAATTACATATTTATTGATTTGTTTATATACATAACAATATTCTTTCACATATTAGTTATTTAATTCATTTTAATTGTTATGATCTTCATGATATTATTTAATGTGCCATGAATATATATTGTATACAATAATCTCGTAGGTCTTGTAACAAAAGGGCATTTTTTTGGATGTAAATGTTGTGGACCTTCTATGAAAGCTAGATGGTCCAACAACCTACGAAAGCCAGTGTATGACTGCTCCAGGGTATTCCTCCCAGAAGAACACCCTTACAGAAGAGTAGCATCCGCTTTCAATAGTAAACGAGATAGAACCCAAAGGCCTCGAATAACAACACTAGTTGAATGGCTTAGAGCATATGAGAGAGATAAGGAGAAGGAGTTCATAGAAATGTTCGATTCAAATGGAAGGCCCACGTTTGATGATTCAGAATTCTTCGGCACCTATGTTGAGAAATTTCTCATTGGGATGAAAAGGAAATCTATCTTTCATAACCTCCCATATTGGGAGAATCTTAAGATTACCACTTATTAGATCCCATGCATATATTTAAAAATATTTCATATTATTTATGGAGGCACATATCATTGAAACAAAGTGACACATTGGTTGTTAGGAAAGATATTATTACTTCAAAAACTAAAAAGAAACATTGGCCAAGACGATTAGAAAGTAGAGGATCAGAGGCAGACATTGGTCCCTCTAATTCATTGTATTTCAAGGAAGGTGATGTCCCAGGGATTTAAAAAAAATGATCTTTCTTTGGAAAAAGGAAGTTATAATTGGTTTGAGGGTGCCATCTTCATACGAGTCTTCACTATGACGCTACTTCACCGTGGATGACCATTTTTCGAGGTTGAAATCACATGACCATTTTAATATTCTAAGAGTACGTATAATGTCAAAAGCATGATTTTATTATTTGTTATATTACTACATTTTATCCCATGCAGGGATCATAAAACATAACTAATTTTGTGTATTATTGCATGTGTTTATAGCTTTGCAGCATCATTATCCTTTGTTCATGAGTGGGTGTGTGAAACATGATTTCACCCAAGACCTTGGACATGCCATATCTAAATTATCTGCATTTGTACATTGGATCACGTAAAAGGAGATTCATGTAGCTAGCATTCCACGACGGCGTGAAAATATAGTTGAGATTTTTTGTATGTTTGAGAAGGAAATGCAGAAGAGTTTCATGGACTTGTAGGTTCATCTTCTAATCCACCTAGTAGATGAGGTTGACTTAGTTGGGGTGGTTTCTTATCGTTGGATGTTATTCTTAGAGAGGTACATGAAGAAAAAGAAAGGTTTTGTTCGACAAAGAGAAAAACACGAGGGGTATATGGTAGAGGGTACATATCATATGAGTATCTATTTTATGCAAGTGAGTACATCAAGTAGATCAAAAATAGACCAAGGGCAGTGATTTTGGATGATGAAAGGGATGAAGACAAAAGAGAAGGGGAGATGCTCCAAACGAATGGAAAAAGGCACTTGATAAAGAGTAAGTGACTTATAAATTTTCAAATTTACACAAAGTAAATATTCATGTTGAACTTCTATATAATGTATATTTTTATCTCATATGTACTATGTGTCAGTTTGATTTCATCAGCAAATGCAAAAATTGAAGAAATCAATAAACTCATTCTTTACAATTCCGAAGCGACACAACCGTGGGTCGCATTGTACAAAAAAGAGAGGATGAAATGGGATATTGACAAGAAAGAATCCAGATAGTTGAATGGTAGAAGTGTGCCTTATCCCGATCATTTAAAAGAAAATATGCCAAAAATATGCCCCAACAGTCGATTTGATGACCAAGACAGAGAGAAATACAGTGCAACTGGTCGTTACCCACGTGCTGAAGAGGATGCACTAAACATAGGGATTGGGTGCACCCACTCAATAATAATTTATTTATGTACATTTTAAACTTAATAATTCACCTTTGAAATATAATTACATCTATATTTCATATTTTAACTGTTGGGTTATTATAAGACACATGACACTATGATTTTTTAACTTTTTATAGGTGCATTTGTTTCCATGTATGTGGGCATATGGACAACATTTTCGCACAGAAAATTCTGATGATGGACACATGACACAAGACTATGGAGTGGAAGTCAAGTTCGATCAATCTAGTCAATCTAGCCACCGTGATCAAAACGTAGTACATTGGATGTTAGGTTACGTCGGAAAGATACAAGAGATCATTGAAGTGGATTTCTCTTCTTTCCAATGTGTTATTTTTAGATGCAAGTGGTGGGACACCTTTGTTCAGAATAATGTAAAGGAAGATCATGATAGTAGGCTTATATGTATCAACTCCAAAAATATGTGCAATGAAGCTAAAGAGCCCTATGTTTTTCCCAAACACTACAAACAGGTGTTTTTTTACCCAGATGTGTTGGATAGGGATTGGTGGTTCGTATTGAGACACGACCCTATTTAAAAACATATTTTTGAGCAAAATAGTGATATCATGCCAAGTGAGCTAGAATATAATGAGGGTGATCATGAGAATCGAGAGTGATATCGTACATGTGTTATTTCATCATTTATACTTTTTAAGATGGGTTTTTATAGAGAAGAGGACTTAATTACCTTATAACTAAGACTATCTTTTTTCGAAACAATATAATATTTATTTTGAATCAATTGGTAATTTGCATTGTGTTAATGTTAAAATCATTTCACTTGATAATTTTTAATTATGTTGATGTCGAAAACAATGGTGTAATATATAAAGTTATTTTTCTTTTAATGTCAATTCCTAAAATAATACAACTGCTTGATTGCTTTAAATGTGTGTGAATGATATCTTCAAAATGTATACTGTTATTTTTGGTATGAAAGATCATAATAAAATAATGATAATTCTAAAGTACATGAATTTATTTGCATTATTTTCTTAACTTTATTATGTTACAAAATTCATATTATTCTAGATTTATTATTTTATAATATTTTATATTCATACAATTTTACAATTTTGCAATTATTTATATTCATACAAATTTACAATTTTACAGCTATGGTAATTTAATAATATTTACGACATACATTTTACTTACGGTAGTTATAGTTCAAAATTGACAATTAATTTACAATTTTACAAATTTACAAATTTACAAATTTTAATAGAATTGAATGATGACAATATATACAATTACAATTACAATTTTACAATTTCACAATACAATTACAATTACAATTACAATTTTAGAATTTTACATACAATTACAATCATTTCACATTAATACAATTAAAATTTTACAAATATATTACATACAATTAGAATTAGAATTAGAATTACAATTACAATTACATTTTTACAATTTCACATATATACAATTACAGTTAAAATTACAATTACAATAATTTCACATTAATACAATTAAAATTTGACAAATATTTTATATACAATTACAATTAGAATTACAATTACAATTTTACAATTTCACATACGATTACAATTAAAATTACAATTACAATTTTAGAATTTTAAATACAATTACAATTAAAATTACAATTACAATTAGAATTTTACAATTAAAATTAAAATTACAATTACAATTACATTTTTAGAGTTTTACATACAATTACAATTACAATTTTAGAATTTTACATACAATTACAATTACAATTACAATAATTTCACAATAAATTAATCTTAAAATTAAAATTAAAATTTTACAATTTTACATACAATTTCAATTTCAATTTCAATTACAATCACAACATAATATTTAATAAATATCATGATTTAATATTAAAAATAAACATCACGATCATGATAACCATCATACAAACATCATATTCGACTAAAAAACACATTCAAATTTGCTAACATCGTCTAATCATCGTGATCATGATCATCTAACAAAACACAAGAATTATATAACATCATCCCAACACATACATCAAATATACATCTCATGTCAAATAACTGTTATCACATACACATCTATCTACAAGCTGCACATGAAATGAACATATCTAACATAACCTAACAATATACATATCGTAATGAACACCAACATGTAAATTGAGTACATTTGCAACATGAACATAAAATACATGGACCATATCTATATATATATATATATATATATATATATATATATAGAGAGAGAGAGAGAGAGAGAGAGAGAGAGAGAGAGAGAATTGTATAATGTCAAAAATATACAACTGTAATATAACTACATATAAATGTCAAATATTATTTGGTGGTACATTAATAGTAGTACTATTCGAGGCCTTCTCAGTCAATGGTACAGTCTCAACATGCTTAGATAGATGTCGATCACATGCCTGCTGATCTGGAGGTGCCTTATGTTGATCAGGATCAAATGCTTGCTCATGATGACTCGTGGATGGTCCAGCCTGCTGATTAGTGGATGGTGCGGTGGCCTGCTCAATCGATGGACCTGTCTCCTCAGATAGACCTATGTCGTCCTCCGGATCAGGTGCCTACTCATGATAATGACTACTAGATGTTGCAGGCTTCTCATCATGATCATCTCTGGTGCAAGGTGGAGTAGGAGGTGGAGTACTAGAACGATGATCACTCGCCTCATCATCATCAGATGATGCACTACTCGATTGTCGACATATTTCATCTCCACCACGCCTACGTCGACCGACCTCCTTGCCCCCGCTAGTAATCTGGTAGCTCCAACAATATGCCGCATCAGGGTCAACATATCATGAGGCATGACTCTCTATAATTCTGCCAGCCTATCATTTGGGAGGGTCTTGGTTTTTCTTTCTCCTAAGGTCATATTGTCTGTGCACTTCCATTATAGCATTTTCAAAGCCTTGTTTGTAATCTTTTGATTCTAGGATTTCTTCATCATAGAGTGTAAATATGCCTTGTTCTTCTTCAGTGAGGAAAATGGTATCCTCATTGTTCACTCCCAATAAGTTTATATGATCTTCCTCTGTTTCTTCCATCACTCCCTCATCTTCATCAACGTAGTTTTGTTGGAAACGAGGTTTGATTTGCTAATCAGGGCCTCTTTGTCTAATTTGAGGGGGATTCCTTCTAAAATTTTGGTTTTGGTTTTGATTTTGATTTTGATTTTGAGGAGTTGTTTGGTTTTCTTTAGGATAAGGTCTCTCATTTATGTTTATTCTCTCCATCATCCTCTCCATAGTTCTAACTATGCTATCGATTTTGGAATCGGATGTGGAGAGTCCATCTTCATCGTTGTAGGTAACCATTTTCTCTATTTTCAATCTAGCCCTTCTAGCATTGAGGTTAGCTTCTACACTTATTGCCCCTTTCTGCATATCTTCTAATGTAAGGGGTTCTCTCTCCCTTAATTGATAACACATGTCTGGGTCAAATCCTTCATGAAACTTTATTAAGGCTAGGCCTTGTGGGGGTTTCATGCATGGAGGGAGTGCATTATAAACACTATTGAATCTAGTGAAATAGTCTTGAACACTCTCTCTAGCATTTCTTTTAAGGTCATTGTATTCTGATATTATTTTAAGGGGATTTCTCTTGACTTCCCAATTGTTTAAGAATAGTTAATGAAAGGCAGGGAGGTCATTAAAACTGTTAGGGGTTAAGCCTTTGAACCATTTTCTTGGTTCTCCCTCCTAAGCTTTAAGCAAACATTCTAAGTTTAATAGTTTCATTTTCTATCTCTTGTTTGTCAAAGTAGTCATTCATTCTATCCACATGTTGTTGAGAAGTAGTAGAAATACTAGCATCATACAATGGAATCCTGGATTGATAGTCCTGTGGTAGAACAATTAAAGGTAAAGGAAGGACTAAGGGAGCATACCATGTTGCCATGATATGAGGTTGTGGAAATAATGGAGGGTTAACAAGTGGAGGGCTAATAACAGGAGGTACAAGGTTAAATGGAGGAAGGTGAATAGTGGGAGATGAGGTTAGTACAACATAATTTTGTTGTAGGGTGGATGACTCTAAAACTATCTAGGTTATATAACTCTAAGATCTAGTCCTAGACAAGATTTGTTCTACGCGTGAGTCAGAGGGGATATTCTGCAAGTCTTTGAGGTTTTCAGGTAGGGAATTTTCCTTGTGGATTGATCTGCTAGCAGCTGAATATTTAGATCTAGGAGAATTCCTAATAATTCTTTTAGGATTTTCAACTATAGTAGGAGGGTTCAGGTCATGATAGGATATAGTATGGATACTTCTAGAAGCCAAAACTTTGGAACCAACAAATTAGAAAGGTTTAGAGGTATAACAGTCTTAGGACACAAACCAAATTGTGAAATAGATACTTAATCCACAAATTATTCTTGACTGGGTATTGTTGATGTTTAACTGACAAGATAAGTTTCCCAGTGGAGTCTATGGAAAACCAATGAGGTCAATTGGCCTATTGAAGACTAGCGGAGTCACGAGGTGGAAGATTTTCACTTGTTTTTATGGTTGATTGTTGTCCACCATAAGCAATCAGAAACCATTCTTGGACAACACTTGATTCATCTAAGTTAAATGAGGTTTTCTGTGTTTTGAGTTTAAGTAAAATGTTTATTACTCAGTAATCTCCCCATTATGTTCACCATTATGTTGGCTCCTTGTGATTTGAAGAATGGTAAGAACAAACACTACAAGGGCCACATCAAAACCACTTTGGAATCCTAGGAGCTAGCCTTCCTGGATTCAGAGAAGGATCTCTATATATAATTGATATATCTTTATACTCTTTGTTCAAAATATTAGGCTAGTTATGAAGTTCAAAAGACTTGTTTTTTTTGGTTGGATTAATTGATGGATGGAAGGGTGAATGGTGTGATTAATTGAGAAGATGTTTTAACTGAACAAATAGACTATAAGAGGAATTAATCCATTGGGTTATGGAGTCATAAAAATATTTAATCATTCATCAACTCTGCAAGGGTTTTCATAGGGCAAGCTAACTATATCAAATGGATTCTTGAGATTAGATTGTGATATGAAACAATAATAAGTTGTGAAGGCAACAAAGCTATAGTCAATTAAGAATCTTCTAGCTCTACTTAGACAAGAAAATCCTTTTAAGGTAACTGTTTGAAATAAAACCTTTAGGAAAACAATCTAGTAATCCTAAGACTACTTTCAGATAAAGAAAAAATATAAGATAATAGTGAGAGTAGTTTAAGATCAAATAAGCGGCCTATCTTCTTTTAACAAACTCTCTAAGGACACTTTAAAACAACAGTTTGAGGTGGACCAGAGGACAGGGCATACCATAAACTTCCCTGGTTTAGAATCTACTAAGTATGCATCAAAGAAAGGTCTCAAAAAAAATATCTGAAGCCGTACTCAAGGAACATGGGCTAACCATAAGTTTCTTGGTTTCACTCTATCTAATAATTTCTAAGACAACAAGCTATATGTAACTAGAGGGCAATAAAGAATCCTCCAATCGGACCTTGTAGAAGAAAACATAAATATAGAAAAGGCAGACATAAATAGGGTGCTGAAACAGTAAATCCTAATCTAAAACTTCTGCTTCTTTATCAGATAAAGATGGACATAATGGAAAACATAACAAAAACAGTGAAAAATTAGGAAAACTTCACCATTGACATAGCTCAAGGATCCCGTGAATGTGCTTGTATTAGATATGATCAAACCAATTACAATACTCCATGTACAATAGCTCTCTGCAACTCAGAGCTTTCTTTAATTCAATCTAGCAGTCCTCAACTAGCTTGGCAGCAGAAATCAGTCCAATAACGACCAAGTAACCAACAATAAAAATTAAGCTCATATGCAATATTTATATTCAAGATGATGAGGTGATGCCAAACAAGGGTGTTTTAAATGTCATTTATTGCAGAGATAATGATTTTCGACCTTTGGGACCATGCAAGGCCCAAGGCAAAAATATCTGAGGGTGTTACTCTGAGATAATAACTTCTATTTTAACTTCTGAGTTAATTAATGTGAAATGTTTGACTTTAAGGCTTTGTAATAACTGTACAATAACTTATGAGTTGTTTGAAATATCTATGACTATTTGTAATAATTGTTTGATGTTTTATTGAAAGAAAACATGTTGTAGGTGGCAAAATATCCCTTGTAGGAGTAACTTCTATAGGATGATTCACTCAAATGTGGTTCTGGGCCAATCTGCCATTTGTTTCATCTTTAAACATTGTTTTTAGGCCTTCAAACCTTTTATTTATTCTTTATAACTTCTCTTACTGTATTTTTCACTGTTTCTACCTTTATGACTTAATTCCTTTGATTTAACCTTTATTCTTTAATCTTTGCTTTAGTGGCTAATCTTCATAATTTGTCTCTGATCTGTAATTAGCCATTTAATTCCTTTGATCTTCATTTCTTCTACATAGTCCTTTCACTGTGTTTCTACTTACAGTTGCAGGATGTGTTTTTCAGTTGGAGGGTTAGATATTTCCCTTGATCATGATTTCAAGGGTTTGATCTTCAATTCTCCACCTCTGGTTCATCTTATGCACGAAGCAAAGCACTAGATCATCACCCAAGAATTTATTTTACTTTTTTGGAACTGTCGGAATGCTTTTCATGTATTTCTGCCATTAAACCTGTACACTAAAAACAAAAAATTAGTTTAAAACCATGCGGGGGGCTGGGGGGTTTACTACATTTTTAGTGGCTTTGGGCTTATCAGAAGGTGTTTTCAGAGGAGGAACTGGCAGGGGAGTTAGGGTTCTGAAGGCATAACCAAGTAGGAGTTTGAATGGAGGTGGGAGGTTTTGAATTATGGTGCAAAATGGAGAATCAGTTTTCAGAAAACCAGAGGCAGTTTTCGCACAGTAAAGGGGTGGTAAATGGTACTTGGGGTAGGGTGCGTGATACCATACAAAATTTGCTGCGTGGCAGGTAAAAACCACCGATTTTGCGTGGGTCGCGAAATGCTAACGCAGGCACAATTAAATTTGTGATATGACGTGTTGGATGTCGGATCTTAGGATGGGAGATCGATGATGTGGAATGGTTGGGGAGTAGCGGGCAGGTCAAGAGAAGTGGGGTCCAGGGGATAGGTGGTGTGACTTTAGTGGAGCAGTGGTTCGAAGAAAGGCAAGCCCGAGGTTAAATTTTAAGGCAGGCGCTTCAGTATATGGTGGGGTCACATGAGGGCGAAGGCTTTAGGAAAAGGAGCCTAAGTCAAGAATCTGGGCAGACAAAAAGTTTTATGAGGGGGTCTTTGTTTACAAAGGCAAGAGGTGGAGAATCATTTAGATCAGGGGCTCATGAGGTAGGCGAGGTTAGGGTCACATGAGCGCAAGGGAGCAAGGGCTTTAGGTGAAGGGGCTAGAAAGGGGCAGGTTCTAAAATAAAACAAGAGTGTCAGATTTTTAACATAAAAATAGAGTTTTTAATGTAAAACAATAAAGACTCGAGATGTTTTATTTTTTGGTTCAAAACAATGTAAAAAGGCATTTTTACATTGTTTTAATATACATAAAGGAAAATGATGAAGGGAGGGTTTTATGAATGGTTTTGAGGGGGAAAGTGGATTTTTTAGAGGGGAAAAGGAGTGAATGAGAGTATGGGTGAGGAAGATGAGTGAAAATGAGAAAACAAGCCCAAAAATGAATTCTTTCAAGAGAATAAAGGTAAAATGAGAAGGAAAAAGTGGAATATAGTGAAAATAGGCTTGTTTTAGGATAATGAAGGTAGTGAGATTTCTTTTAAAGATAGATGATAGGCAGATGATGCTATCTTTAACTATTTATAAAACATACATAGTCATCTAGTGAAATCTGTAAAATACAATAGGATAACACCATCATTGACAAATTGTGAGATCTTGAAGATAGAAGGAGATAAAGGTGAGGATAAGGAAAAATCAGTCCACACACATACACATCTTGCTCTAGGCCTTGATGTTTCGTTACATGGAGGCATTCCACTAGGGAGACCCCCTCATTGGAAGTTGAATAAAGTGTTCTCTCAACATGGTGCAGGATTTATATATTTGGCTAAGGAAGGAGCCTGGGGAGGAGCTAACATAATGCAGAGAACCTTTGATGGGTTCAAAGGAGGAGTGAGAAGTTTTTTGATATGGACATTGCTATCTCCCACTCAACAATTTGTGTTGGAAGATGATTCAGAAATATATGATGACATGAGCATGGTGTCAAATGGCCAATCCATAGCATTGGAGCAGCAAATGATACTTCTACACATGAGGGAGATTTTTGAATATGAAAAGAGGTTATTAACACTCTTGCATGCATGGGAAAAACTATGGAAGTTTTGGATGGGAAATGCCTTCCAAGAGGAGGCCGACCTCCATGTACTTCAATCTTATCTTAGGCAAGATCAGTTGCAAGGGAGGAAGCAAAATTAGGGTAACAATACTCCAACATGCGGCTTTGGCATTGAGAATGTCAAAGAGGAGAGTTGTGATGTGACAAGTGCTTCATTTCAGATTTCTACAGCGTTGTCAATGTTGGGAAGCTGAGATCCATATTGGGAGTCCTAACTATTGGTGGATTATTCCAAGAACCTCTTGATATGTAAGGTTCTTTATGTGTAGGTGGTAGATGGAAGGTATAGAGTGGTTGATGGAGTCATTATTTCCATGATTAGATCTACTTGACTAGAGAATCCAAGCTCAAGAAGGAGGTTCTACATGTAGCATATGAGGCACTCTCTTTATCACATGTAGACTTCATTGAGTCTTATCACACCATCATGGAGGGATTCTATTGGGATGATCTCAAAGAAGATGTGCACCAATATATCAAGAGATATGTAGCTTGTTTGATGTATGAGGAGGAAAGAACCATCTTGAAAGGTTGTTTCTATCACTTCCCCTTTTGATGGAGAGATGGGAAGGCTCTTCTATGGACCTCTTCACCAAACTATCTACAATATATGGTAAAGATTGTGTTTTGATGCTTATTCATCAACTAAAAATATATTTTCACTCCTTTACCATGCATTTGCAGCACATTGCTCCACAAGAGAGCAAACCTCTTTGTGGATTTCATGGCCCTTTTGGGACTACATTCAAGGATGGGGATGACCACTTTATGGAGGAATTTAGGCAAGATATGTTTTTATTGGATCATATTCAGTCAACACCTATTGTCCTCTAATATTTTTAAGATTTTGAGAAGCTTATGACAATAAGAAAGGAGTTGGATGGCCACTTATCATATCATGTTTCAAGACAGCAAGAAGAAGAACAACACTGCTATTAGTATGAATCTTAATTCCAAGTGTACGAAAATACCACTTTAGCTATGCATAACAAACAACCCTAACAGCAGAAATGACTGCTAATATCTTCAGATCTGCAGTTAGGTGATCAAGATAAATGCTGCAAAAATCTAGATCTATGCATTATAAGACATTAAATAGTAGAAAAAAACAAGATTTACTCCATGCATCCAATAGACAAGACAAGAATATATCAAACGAATTTTGTATTGATGGAACCTGGGAGGAAAACATAAGAGGGTGTTCCCTATTCTCCTCAATGGGATGGGTTATTATAAGTCCTCGGAACTTTAGATCTATAATTCCTCTCTCTTGATGGTGTATAAAACCCAGATAAAAAATGGTAGCAAAATATGACAATGATGGTGGATCAATAGTCAGACCCAAAGTATAGATCCAGAGTGATCTTTAGCCAACAAAAGGTGATAAATGAATGGGAAAACCCTTCTATTTATAACAAAATATTGAGTTAATCTAGATATTGGTGCATAATTAAAATATTATTAACCAAATCAAGATCCAAATTTTATGGAATATTTCATTATATTTGTTGGAGGGAAAAGGAGTTTGACTTGGGTCAAATCCATTTATTTGTAAATAATAAATAAATAAATGATTTATTTATCATTTTAAGGATGTGGTTGAGTAATAATCAAATAAATAATGATTTATTTAATTATTTAAGGCTGACTTAGTCATATTTAACAAAGAATATTATTTAAATAAGGTTTAAATCATTATTCTTAGAAAATAATAAGATATATAACGATTTATCTAATTAATTTCCTTGTTTTGGGTTAAATATAACCAGGAATATTAATTAAACTGTTGTTTAACTAATTATTCCTTGATGAAAATCAAACAAATGTATATTTATTTAATATTCCCTCATGGGGTTTCCTGTTTAGACCATAAACAACTTAATAAAGGTGGTTTACTAAGTTATTTTCATAGTGAAAGCAATTATACTTAGGGTAAAATTGGTCTTACATGGTGTACTTGGTCCATCCAATGATAATAAGTTAGATGACCAAAAAATGGTGTAACAGATTGCCCCCCAGTGTGCGAGTGTTAGGAGCTAATCGTATGACTGAAGTACGTTGTAAGAACTTAATCACTAGACATCGAAGGGGAATTCAAAGAGAGAGAAGTATAAGGTAGACCAAAGTGCTGAAAGAACTAGACCCTAAGGATGCGAGACTTACTAGTGCGACAAATCTCTTTGATGAGTAAGTACCTATGCTATAGGTGGTGGGGGAGGCATACCTATGCCTGCTAAGGCAAAGTACAAACAATAAGGCATCCGGAAAACCATGGTACTAGCCAATATAGAACATGTTGGCATAAACATGAGCCAGATAAACAACACGATAATGAATCCCACATACATATTGTGCCTGGGATAACAGCCAGGATTTGTAAAATGATATCTAAGTACATGAAATATAAATGCAACCCAGATGCCCCTGAAAATAGGAAAGGGCTCTGAAAATCTGACTGATACATGTAAACAAAAAGGCGCTGCAAGCGGCTAAGGCCGACATCATCAAATGTATGGAGCTGCATCAAAGGCTGTAATGAAGAGGTCATCCAAGTGTGTGGGGGGCTACCTGTAGGGTCACCCCCTCATGAGAGCTGAGAAATCTCACACACAACCGGGAATCACCGATGTCAGCTACTTCATCACTAAACCATCGAGTATACGGATCTCGATCATGCTGAAAGGAGCTAGAGCTGAGAAACAATCAAGTCAAAGGGTAATAAGGAGTCCCTTTGCCTGATCCGAGGCACCGAAAAAGAGTGGAATATGGAACCAAGGTACATCACCCTCTAGAATTGTCTTCTAGAATGAATGTTGATATTCAACAAGATGATGAGCTTAGTGAAAAGAGTCACCTTCACTAAGTGGGCCCACAGGCTATTTTTGGTGCAAAGTCTATTTTTAGATTGTCTATTTTTAGACATGTCGATCATATTCTATGAGTTGTAGGATGCTATTTGTGAATGGTTGGTCAAGTTGGAAAAATATATGAACTTATATTTTTAGACATTTTGGCAACGTCTATTTTTGGACTACCAGTCTAAAAATAGACATGTCAGATATTATTAGCTCTTAATAATATTTGGACTCTAAATATTATCTTATTCTCTTGGAGCACAGAAATTCAATTAACAGATTGTTTAGATCAGCTAGCTGGAGGAATTATGCAATTCCTAGAGCTACTGGTGTTTCATGCATGGAGGACTTCAGTTAGAACTCAAGTGGCAGAGTTTGGTGGAGTTGGAGAAGTAGTTGGTGGAGTTGGTTTCTAGTTTAACTACACTTGTGGAGTTAAAATCAGTTGAACTGATTTTGTATATTTCTAACTGATTGATACTTTCAGTGGAGTTGAGTGAATTAATTAGTTAAATTAATTCACTAAATAATAACTCATTATTTAACTGGATAGAGACAACAGTTAACTACAGTGCAGAACAGATCAGTGGAGACTCAATGGAGAGATTGGTGAAAGAGAAAGTGTGACTATCAGTTGTGACTACAGTGTTGCATTGTATGCACCACACATTCATTATAGATGCCAATGAGGATTGCGTGAGCAAGGCTGGAGAAATTCGAACTCATCTAGAGCCATTCTTCATCATGGATTGTGCAGTAGAGGCAGGCTATCAGGAGGGCAAAAATCAGTGCAGATTTTCGCTGATTGTTCTTGATTAGTGTGTAGCAATTGTATTGTACTGAGAGCTTGATATGATCAGATTTGTATGAGGATTGTTACATGATATCTATGAAATATATTATATACAAATAGTTGGGTTTTTCAGCTTCAGGATTTCCCATTAAAAAACTATGTTAATATGTGTGAATTTTTATTGTTTCATGTGTGCATTGTAATCTTGATTTAATTTCCGCAAATGATCAATGGTGGAATAGATTATGTACTTTATATGAAGTTAAAATAGTGTGATATCATGAGAATATTGGACATATAACACATAATTTATATAATTTCTACATGGTATCAGAGCAATTGTGTTGATCATTGGAGGAGATTGCAATTATTGAAGCGGTTGAGTTTTGTGCTGGTGGAATTTGAATTTGCTGCAGTGTTTTCTTGGTGTCAAAGTTGAGCATTCATTGAAATGTATTTCAACAAATTGCGATTGGAGTATGCCCTTGAGGGTAGCTCAAATTACATAGCATGGAAGGATAGGATGGAGGTGGTGCTGGATGATAATGGGTTGAAGGAGTTCATAGATGTTGGTATTCTGAAGCCTGCTTCTAGCGATGTAGCCGCACTTGACGCATGGAAAAAGAAGGTAGCAAAGTGTCAAAGGATTCTGTTGGAAGGTGTGAAGGAATAGATTGTGTCCAACCTTCATGGGAAAGCCACTCCATTCTTAATGTGGAAGGTTTTGACAGACTTGTTCCAAAGCAGAAGTGACCAGAGGAAGTTGGCGCTTAAAGACAAGCTCAGAAAAATAAAAAAGGAGAAAGGCGGCTATATTCCAAAATACCTCACGAAGTTTGTCCACTGCAAGGATGAGCTGGGAAGTGTGGGGGTTACTATTGATGAAGAAGACTTGGTGAGCTTGGCTCTCCTTGGGCTTCTGAAGATTTGGCATAGCTACGAAGACTCTGTCAATGGATGGGAGAAACTGCTAGGATGTGAGCTACTTTGGTCAGATCTTGTGCAGGAGGAGATAAGGCGAGGTAATAGGGATGGATCTTCATCGAAGAATGAATATGAAGAAAATTGTGCTTTGGCTACCAAATCTCAGAAAGGAAAAGGGAAGAAATCTTCCAAATCCGAAGCTAAAGGAAAGAAGCATGATTTGTCCAAGGTGAAGTGTTTTCACTATCACCAGCATAGGCATTTCGCCACTAATTGGCCACAGAAGAACAAGAATAAGAGCATTGCTAGTTCTGCAGTCGGAGAGGCCTTAGCCTTGCAGCTTGAGCTCGAATTTTCTTTGATCACATGCTTGGTTTCAAATATGATGGGATCAGTGTGGTTTCTTGATAGTGGTGCATCTTTCCATATGACAAGAGACAAATATTTGTTTAGTGATCTGGAGGAAAAGGATATTGGAGTGCACATCGATATGGGCGATGATGGTAGATACAGTTCGACTGGTATCAGGACCATTTCCGTTGAGAGGGAGTCCGATAAACCTTTCATCTTGAAGGATGTCATGCATGTTCCAGGATTGAAGAAGAATTTGATCTCCATGGAAATGATGGAAAACAAGGGTTATGATGTTTTTTTTAGTGAGGGAAAAGCTTCCCTACACCATAAAACAACCGGTCAAACCAGGAGGATAGGGATTCAGGTTAAGAATCTTTATCAATTGCAAGTAGATGGCTGCACTGCAATGGCAGGCAAAGTAGAAGGAGTTGTGAGCCAAGATGAGGGCAAATTGTGGCACAGGAGATTGGGCCATCTTCACCATGGCACTTTGAAAATTTTGCAGCAAATTTCTACTGGGCTTCCCAAATGTACACTTGCGCAGTCAGATCAGTGCAAGGGATGTATTGTGGGAAAATTTTTGAAGACCACTTTTCATGAGAAGGATAGTCATGCTTCAACGATACTTGAGAGAATTGACACAGACGTGTGTGGAACTTTCTCAGTTGCTTCAACAGCAAAGCACAGGTATTATGTGATATTTGTTGATGAATTTTCTTGCAAGTGGTGGATCTTCTTCATGCAGAAGAAGAGCGAGACATACTCAAAGTTCTGTGAGTTCAAGGCGCTGGTTGAGAAAGTGTCGGGGAAGCAATTGAAAGCTCTTCAGAGTGATAATGGTGGTGAATACATCTCTGTAAAATTCAAAGACTTCTGTAGAAAAGAAGGAATTCGAAGAGCACTCATAGTGCGTCATAACCCACAAAAAAATGGGGTCGCTGAGAGGAAGAATATAATGATCATGGGTGCTGCATGGGTGATGTTACATGATCAAGGCCTACCCATACACTTGTGGGCTGATGCATGCAACACTATGGTATATGTGCAAAACCATTGTCCTCATAGAGTACTTGGCATGAGTACACCCAAAGAGGGGTTTTCTGGTAAGAAGCCTGATATTTCTCATTTGAAGATTTTTGGCTCACCTATTTACATTCATATGATGAAGGATGCCAGGAAGAAGCTGGAGCTGACTGCAGAGGTTGGGATATTTTTGGGGTACACAATAACACCCAAAAATTATTGTGTGTATTTGCTAGACAGTGGGGTGACTGTCATGCAACGAGATATCAAATTTCATGAGGAGAAAGCCATGAAGTTGTCGCTTGAGAGGGAGCTACACTTGCATGCAGAGGAGGAGTTACTTGTTCCTAAAGATGAGCCTGAAGATGTGGATCAGACACAAGAGGAGGTTCATGGAGTGGAAGAAACCACTCATGCAGTGCCAAACATTAGAGGGCGGAAGAAAACTACAGAAGCCGAGTGGCTAAATCTTGATGCAGTGCAGAATGTGGGAGTTCCTACATCACAGCGTAGATAGAGACAGTCACCTGACCGGTTTATTGGATACATGGATCTGATGAGAAAGTGTATCGTGACAGAGCCATCCTCTTTCGAGGAAGCTATGGAGGATCCCGCATGGGTAGATGCCATGGTGGAAGAGTATGATTCAATTGTCAGAAACAGTGCATGGGAGATTTTACCAAGGCTGGAAGGGAAATCAGTGGTATGTTCGAGATGGATCTAAAAAGTGAAGCAAGCTTCTGATTGGAGCATTGAGAAGTATAAGGCAAGATTTGTTTCTCCGGGCTTCTCACAGATCGAGGGGATTGACTATGAAGAAACCTTTGCACCTGTCGCAAGGTATTCTTCCATACGGACCATCCTTCCTCTCTTAGCGCCAATGGGTTGGCACATTCATGAGATGGATGTGAAGACTGCATTCCTCAACGAAATCATTGAGGAGGAGGTGTACATTGAGAAGCCTTAAGGATTCGAAATCTTTAGCATCTAGTCACATGTTTGCAGGCTCAAAAGAGCGCTGTATGGGTTGAAACAAGAACCTCGTGCTTGATACACATAGATAGACAGTTATTTCACCGGACTTGGTTTTACCAAGAGTGAGGCGGATCCAAACCTATACCAGATTGTGGTGGAGGGTAAGATTTTGATCATTGTGCTTTATGTAGATGATTTAATACTAACAGGTGATGAACTGTTGATACACTCATGCAAGGTAGATCTTGCAAATGAGTTTGAGATGAAGGCCTTGGGCCTCCTTCATTATTTCTTAGGATTGGAAATTTGGCAGTGGAAAGGTGAACTGTTTGTGTCTCAAAGAAATTACACCTAGGAGACACTGGAGAAGTTTAACATGCAAGGCTACAACCCTATCGACACTCATCTTCCTGGTGGTTGGAGGAAGGAGGATGCTACATCGGCAGAGGTAGTGGATGCCACTGTCTATCGACAATTGGTTGGTTTGCTCATGTATTTAGTCAATACAAGACCGGACATATGCTATGCTGTGAACTAGCTTTCACAAGTGATGGTGAAGCCCACCAAGCTCTTTTGGAAGGTATCCAAGCATGTCCTAAGGTATCTCAAGGGCACATATGAGTATGGATTGTGGTACAGATAGTCGGATGAGGTGAAGTTGCATGGCTTCACAGATGCAAATTGGGTTGGAAGCCCAACGGACAAAAAGAGCACATCTGGAGGGATTTTCAGTATCAGATCTATGGCAGTTTCTTGGTACAGCAAGAAACAAAGATCTGTGGCACTCAGTTCAGCGGAAACCGAGTACATGGCAGCAAGTTTGGCTGCATGCGAGGCTATATGGATGAGGAAGATCCTGGTCGGTTTGTTCAGTTCTCATTTAGATCCTACTGTGATATATTGTGATAATCAGAGTTGCATTAAACTCTCGATTAATCCAGTATTTCATGATAGATCTAAACAAATTGACATCTGGTACCATCATATCAGAGATCGTGTGCAGCGGAGGATCATGTTGCTTTCTTACATTCCTACGGAAGATTAGGATGCAGATATTCTGACGAAGGTGCTCACCAGGAGAAAATTCAAATACCATAGAGATAGGATTAGGGTGGCATATAATCCCTATCTTGTTGAGAGGGAGTGTTGAGATTAAACAAGATGATGAGCTTAGTGAAAAGAGTTGCCTTCACTAAGTGGGCCCGCAGGCTATTTTTGGCACAAAGTCTATTTTTAGACTATGTCTATTTTTAGACATGTCGATCATATTCTATGAGTTGCAGGATGCTATTTGTGGATGGTTGGTCATGTTGGAAAAATAGATAGACTTCTATTTTTAGACATATTGGGAAGAGTCTATTTTTAGACTGCCAGTCTAAAAATAGATATGTCGGATATTATTAGCTCTTAATAATATTTGGACTCTAAACATTATATTATTCTCTTGGAGCACTGACATCCAGTTAACAGATTGTTCAGATCAGATAGCTGAAGGAATTACACAATTCCTAGAGCTACTGTTGGTTAATGCATGGAGGACTTTTGTAAGAACTCAAGTGGCAGAGTTTGGTGGAGTTGGAGAAGTAGTTGGTGGAGTTGGTCTCTAGTTTAACTACACTTGTGGAGTTAAACACAGTTGAACTGATTGTGTCTATTTCTAACTGATTGATACTTTTAGTGGAGTTGAGTGAATTAATTAGTTAAATTAATTCACTAAATAATAACTCATTATTCAACTGGACAGAGACAACAGTTAACTACAGTGCAGAACAGATCAGTGGAGACTCAGTGGAGAGATTGGTGAAAGAGCAAGTGTGACTATCAGTTGTGACTATAGTGTTGCATTGTATGCACCACACATTCATTGGAGATGCCAATGAGGATTGCGTGAGCAAGGCTGGAGCAATTCGAACTCATCCAGAGCCATTCTTCAGCAGGGATTGCGCAGTAGAGGCAGGCTATCAGGAGTGCAAAAATCAGTGCAGATTTTTGCTGATTGTTTTTTATTAGTGTGTAGCGATTGTATTGTACTGAGAGCTTGATATGATCAGATTTATATGAGGATTGTTACATGATCTCTATGACATATATTATATACAGATAGTTGGGGTTTTCAGCTTCAGGCTTTCCCGTTAAACAACTGTGTTAATGTGTGTGAATTTTTATTGTTTCATGTGTGCATTGCAATCTTGATTTAATTTCCACAAATGATCAATGGTGGAATAGATTCTGTATTTTGCATGAAGTTAAAATAGTGTGAGATCAAGAGAATCTTGGACATATAACACATAAGTTATATAATTTCTACAATGAATGAGTTGATGTCGATAGAAGGAGGTTCGCCATAGGTGAGGCAATAAGGGATCCTCAACTAAGGCATGAGAGAAAATAGTAGAGCAACTGACAGACTGACACCAACGATGATGATGAAATGGGGGGTACTAAGTAGCGAACAGACAACTTCCCTTGTTAGAGCATAAATGGCATGGATGACCTGGTAGCGACTGACACAATATCATGAGGGATAGGGGACAGTGGGACCGAAGGCCATAGTGTGCAACACGAGAGTGGGACCAAGCAATGAAGGATGAAGGACTATAGCGGGGTGCAAAGGGACTTGAGATAGATTCCATGAATGCAATGGTGACTCATCTCGGATGCTTTAAACAAGGGTGACTCGATGGTTTTGCCACATAGAAAAGGTCTAATGGGGACCATACAAACATGAGTACAAAATGGTAACTCATGACGAAAGTGGACATGAGTGTGGACAAATATGGAGGCAAAGTGGTACCCTGAGTACGAGTGTTGAAAGTGAAGAAATTCGATTTTGATGAAGGGTGAAGTGATGCTTCTTGGGAACACTGTGTCCTGATGGAGTATCAAGTCACTAAAAACTAACAGATACCCATTTCAGGGCTCAGTGAGAGCTTTCCAACGATACAGATGGTTCATCAAACTGGGCTATGGTTTGGCTGCAGTAGGCGAAAGAAAAAATAGTGGTTTTCTTTTAATAAGGCAGTTTCCCTCCAATTTCACTCATTTTCAGGTGGAGTTGTAGTGAATGTAGCGGGCAGAGAAGGCCCTAAATCTTGTGGTGATCATAGCAGAAAAACTGACCATTGGAATTGAGATCCATCAGTTGCAGGTAAGAGGCCTAATCCTACTCTTTCATTTCAGCGGATGAAAGTTTAGTTTAGGTAACCAGAGCTCATGAATAGGACAGGTCGCACTTTTGGGGGTCTGTTCTATGATCTGGGTAGTAGGTACCTGTCCCAGGAAATGAATTGAAAAGTGTGACCTGTGAGATAAAGGGGGTTTCAGTGCTATTTTTGGCTGAGATCTAGGATTTTTATGGTTGAGGGGCATAGGTGCCCCTAAGCATGTTGTGGTCATGCCAACATGTATTTAGAAAAAGGGGAATCTAAGCACATTTGAATGATGTGGTGAGCCATTTGTTTTCGTTATGGTTATGCAGTTTGAGAAAGGGAATGGAAGATTACCAATCTCTTTTGGTTCTGCTTATATGAGAATCAAATGGACTTTAAGTTTCCAGATTGGCATACATGGTGTCATTATCCCAAAGAGAGGATTTGGAGATAATGAACTAGTGCTCTCCTATAAAACTCACAGGTTGGTCAACAACAATGTTAAAGGGACCGGGTTGTTTATGTAGTATGAAGGAATGATGAGGGGTATCGTCCCTAGAGTGATCTGAAGTGATATGGGACTCTAGAGGTTCTTCTAAATGTGGAAGAATAATGGTACTAGAGTTGACACGACCAGATACACTAGGGAAGTTATGGAGAATTTCTTCTCCTAGTCTCTCAAATATGGGTGCCACCTTACCCAAACATTGGGTGTCATTGTAATGGCCACAAGGTGTATGTGGTTCGAATGCATGGGTTCGATGTAAGGGGGGATAGATAAAGTCAAGGGTGGTGACTACTTCCATAATGTCATCATCGTAATAGAAGATGGGGTGACTAGTGGAAGAAATACCACCTGACGTGGCGAAGCTACCTGACTCATCATCATGAGAAGAGAGGTTCACATGCACATCATCACAAGTGGTGACAAAAGAGTAAGCAGATAAAGGATCTACCAATGTTGAGCCCAAGGTGATCGTTGAAGGGAGGTCAAGAAAAATATCAGGTGGAGTCTCCAAGGGGGCTTCCACCCATGGATGATGATAGGTAGCAAATGGTGGACGAAGGCTTCGTCAACTTGACATTAGGAGGGGGAATGTCAATGGGAGAAATCGTGTCCTCTGATTTTTCCAAAGCAAAACACGCAAATAAGGGAGCGATGGACTTGTTGTGCTTGGCCTCAAATTGGTGAATCTCTTCCAAAGAGGAGCGGTACTCTTCAAGGAAGTGACAGAAGTGAGTGTAGTGGCCATGGAAATCACACAAAGCACAAGGGTGATTTGTGCACAATGGTTTGAGTTTTGAGATTGAATCAGGTATAGTGACATATACCTCTGGGATATCAGATTCCTAAAATGTCTAATTGACCATGGACTTAAGGTGGGGAAACTCCAGACAAGTATGGGTGGCATGGCTGACAACGTCACACAAAGCACACTAGATGGTATGCTTTGGAGGCTGAGAAGGGGCAAGGTTTGTCTGGGCAGCCTTGTCTTTTGATGGCCCCTTGCAAGCTTTTCCCTTCTTACCCAAAGCAATCACAACGAGAGGTGGTTCTTGTTGAGGTGACTGAGGCACTGTTGTAGCGGTAGAAGTCATAGGGACCAGTTGAACTGGGGTCAAAGCAAGATAAGGTTTTGGTTGACTAGGTGAGATAGTGGCTAGAAGATCGAGGTACCAGACAGGAATCCCAAGGGTCAGGTTAGGAAGAGAGAGGGTGGCCATAACAGATACTGTGTACACTCCTAGTGGGGGAGCTAGGAACGGTATCTGACTAAAGGGTAAATGACTAGGCGGGATGGCTCCAAGATGGTTAAGGCCTGGAGGAACTGTTTTAGGAGGATAAAGGTGCTCATGAGTACCATTTGAAGGTGAAAGGCCAAGAGAAGGAGGCTCAAAAGGCTGATCAGAAGAAATCATGAGAATTTGGTAATTGGGGGGACCAGATGGAAGAGGTTGAGTGGCCACTTGACCTTCAGGTGGTTGGGTAGCCACAAATCCATACTAAGGGAAAGGATCAGTAAGCACAACAGGTTGACTAGGTGCAATATTGGGAGGAATGGAAGGGACAACTTTCTATCCTCTCAATGTTGCTTGAGATTCCCATAGCTATCGCATCTGTGGCAGAAGAGGACAATCATGTGTATAATGACCATAAACACCACAACAAGAATAGGGCTTGTTCATACAAATAGGCCTATCTTGCTTGGGCTGAGTGCCTTGTTGCTGGTTTGTAGTGTTAGGAGCATTACCTTGATTAGGTCTAGGATTACCATGGGCAGCTTGATTTTGAGTGCCTTTCCTCTTCCTTTTTGAGAAAGGAGGATTATTCGTGCCCTACTGCGTACACCTGCCCCTGAGGGGGCGGTGGTTGCTGTTGCGGGGGTTGAGAAGGCAAGGGAGGAGGAGGTGCTAATGCTGGAGGAGCTAGAGCACCATGCTATGGATACGGATAATAAGGAGGTTGGGTAACAGTGTGGTAAACAGGAGCTTGGGAAAAAAGAGAAGGCATGCTGTATCCTGGATATGTGCTACCGGGAGGGCAAAAAGTGTTGGGGGTGTTGGCCCCTCCCTGAGGAAAACCATAGCCCATGGGAGGTTGAGCATACAGATTAAAGAGAGTTCCAATGATACCGTCGGTGGCATGAGATGCCCCTAGTGCTGGGGCTAGGGAGATCAGGTAGAACTGTATAAACATAACACGACTGAGCGTAGATCAAGTCATATTTTAACACAATTTGGAAAGCAACTTCTTCGGTTTGAGGAAAGTGCGATGTGAAATCTTTTCCGATAGGTGGTAAGAAAGTCCTAAGGAACCAGTCCATGTAGACATGGTCTTCGAAGGTAGGGGCTCAACATAGGCTCCTTCTTCTCCGCCATTCCTAAACATGGTTAGATAAGTGGGTCACAAAATATTGACAGAAAGAGGTCAAGAGTTCGGTACCAGTGTCATAATGAAGGGGAAGCTGGAAATAAGACAAAAAATCTCGGGCAAGAGTCGCAAAGGTGGCATGAGAGGAAGAGGCCTGGTCAACATACCACTTAGAAGCTTCACCAGTAAGCGTTCGTTGGAACAACCGAAGACGAATAGAGTCATTGGTAATGGAATTAGATGAACACCACATGTGGAAAGATCTAACATGATTTGAAGGATCTTCTCTAGCAAGACCTTCAAACTTTGGGATGTCAGAAGGGAGCTTTTTTGGCATAGCAGGCCAACTAGCGCCATGGTGTATAGGGTTGTTTATCAAATGGTCAAAATTGGGGAGGCTGAGGCCTGCCATGAAGGGGAGCAAGGGCACAACTAGGGTAGTGTCTGTTGCAATCCCACTAGTGGTATTCCTGGTGGGAGGGTCGGGGTTACCACCAATATTAGGTCCTGGACTATAAGAAGAGTCGGTGTTTGGACTCAGTGGAGGACTAACTTGAACCCTACGTGGAGGAGTAATTCGTCCTACAAGAAGCTGAGGATGAAAGCCAAGAAGTCTCTAGGATAAATGCCTTGGTGGTGCAATGGTGTTGACACAAACATGACACAAAGGAAAAAGAGACCGACAAGGGTAGGGAGGTGCGAGATCAATTGATTACAATGTTGAAACAAGGGCAGAGAGGTGCAGGATCAATTGATTTCAATTTTTTAGAGTCTTTGCTTGGCGGTGTTAACCAAGCCTTTTTTCACTTAGGGTGTGTGTGTGTAAAAGTGTGTAAATTTTAATTTTTAAACCCAAATGTTTGTAGAGAAAAAGAAAAAGTGTGTTGTATAGCTATAAGTAAACCTGCAAATGACAGTATATAGGCTTGCAAAAACAGAAAATAAACAGCTAATAATGCAACAATCTAAACCCAAGGAGGCAGTTCTCTCAACAATTAGTCTATATGTGAGTAAAAAACTAATAAAAACACACTAAAAAAGCTAATAGATCTAAGGTGAAGAGGGACAGGGATCTAAAAGACAAAATCTGCTCGAAAGTGGTGCAGAAAAAAACAACAAATCAGAGGAAAAATTGTTGTTAAAAAGGTGGTAAAAGGCTATCTCCTAAAGGGAAACAGAGTGAACCCTAGAGGAAAACCAAAAAAAATCTAGATGAGGTGATTTGGATGGATAACAAGCCGATCTGAAGCAGATCTGAAGGTGACGTATCAGATCTGAAAAAATGGCTTAAGACTCTGAAATTTCAGACAACCTACAAAAGCAAAAACTCTTCCACAAAAAGTGGAGGGTACTGAAGCCCTAGGGGGCTAGGTTCCCACTTAGTTAAGCGAAACAAAACAAGTACAGGTCCAAAATAGGCGGAGATGGAGGTCATACAACCCTGAATAGAGGCTCAGACAAACCGAGAAAACTTTCAGAAAAATCCCTGCAAAAAGTCTAGGTCGCAGTTTCTGACCTGTTTTCAGCAGAGGTTGCATTTTTTAGGCTATAAAGTGCACCCTGAAGGTTGAGGTCACATATTTTGGGCCAAAAAGTGCCACCTGCACTTCCAGCACTCTCAGTAGCAGGTTTCAGAAAAAAATTTCATCTCATTTGTTGTTGATGTCTATCATTTGCGCAATAGATCCAAAAACACACGGAAGTCAGAATTTTTATCGTTTTAGGGTTTTATAGGTTAAAAAAAACATCAGTAAAAGCAAAAACAAGGGGATGAAGAGAAATCCTAGGGTTTGAAGTAGTTGGATATGCAAGGATAAAAAAAACAATAGTGGTCGTAATCATAAACCCGTATGGAGTCGCCAGTTGTTAGTATGAATCTTAATTCCAAGCGTACGAAAAAAATACCACTTTAGCTACGCATAAAAAACAACCCTAATAGCAGAAATGACTGCTAATATCTTTAGATCTACAGTTAGGTGATCAAGATAAATGCTGAAAAAATCTAGATCTATGCATTAGAAGACATTAAACAGTAGAAAAAAAAATATTTACTCCATGCATCCAATAGACAAGACAAAAATATATCAAATGAATTTTTTATTGATGGCACCTAGGAGGAAAACACAAGAGGGTGTTATCTGTTCTCCTCCATGGGATGGGTTCTTGTAAGTCCTCAGCACTTTAGATCTATAATTCCTCTCTCTTGATGGTGTAGAAAACCCAAACAAAAAATGGTAGCAAAATATGACTATGATGGTGGATCAGTAGTCAGACCCAAAGTATAGATCCAGAGAGATCTTTAGGCAACAAAAGGTGATAAATGAATGGGAAAACCCTTCTATTTATAACAAAATATTGAGCTATTCTAGATATTGCTGCATAATTAAAATATTATTAACCAAATCAAGATCCAACTTTTATGGAATATTTTATTATATTTGTTGGAGGGAAAAGGAATTTGACTTGGGTCAAATCCATTTATTTGTAAATAATAAATAAATAAATGATTTATTTATCATTTAAAGGATGTGGTTGAGTAATAATCAAATAAATAATGATTTATTTAATTATTTAAGGGTGACAAAGTCATATTTAACAAAGAATATTATTTAAAAAAGGTTTAAATAATTATTCTTAGAAAATAATAAGATAAATAATGATTTATCTAATTAATTTCCTTGTTTTGGGTTAAATATAACCAAGAATATTAATTAAACTATTGTTTAACTAATTATTCCTTGAGAAAAATCAAACAAATGTATATATATTTAATACTTCCTCATGGGGTTTCCTGTTTAGACCATAAACAACTTAATAAAGGTGGTTTACTAAGTTTTTTTCATAGTGAAAGAAATTTTACTTAGGGTAAAATTGGTCTTACATGGTGTGCTTGGGTCCATCTAATGATAATAGGTTAGATGACCAAAAATGGTGTAATAGCTGGTCTCAATTGAAGGACTATTGTCACCATCCAAGATGTCATATGACACTTAGGCCATATCTCTTTTGGAGCCCATATGGTGATGACACTCTATTCACTATATGCATGAAGGATTGGGCAAGAAGTATTCCTAGAACCAATGAATGGGATCATGAGATTCGAAACATCTTCTAGCTTCATGAGGACTATATTATTGTAGCCGAAGATCAGCACCTCCAAAATTATCATAAATGGAGAGAGAGATAGTGTAAGTTGAACAACCTTATCTCTCACTTTCAGCCATGCAGCCCCTACACATTGCATAAGCAGGGGATTGGTGATTATTTCTATGAGGTACCAAGGATGACTCACTTTGTTTGGATGATAGCATGGAGAATGGAGTTTCTTATGGGGACTAAGGCAACCAATTTTTACCATCTCCCATGCCTTAAGGAGGCCAATGGAAAGCGTATAACTCTTCCCATATATCTCCCAGTTTTTCATGATGAAAGATATTTGGTTTATCCACCAAAGGCAAACTTGTATTCTTAAGAGGAGACATATCCATTGGATATTTCACAGTATCCTTGCAGTTGCTTGAGGACAAGCAACATTTTGGAGGGGAGGACTGTAATATTCCTAAATTAGCCTACAACTAATTGGAATATTAAAGTTTTTTTTTGTCACTTAGATAGGTGAATTAGTGGGTGGGGAGACCCATAAAACTCTTTATTGTGAATAAAACCACTTCTCATATCAAATTGGATCATCTTTTCAGCTTAATAAAGCACCGTAAGGTGTGAATAGGGGATAAAACATGAGGACTGGGTCAACTTTGACCAAATCAATAGCGCTGTAAATGGAGGAGTGGGCATTAATGAAGGATTAGTGTAGTTTTAGATGGAGATACAATGCAAGGAAGTAGTGTCATTAATGGATGGGGCTTAGGGTTTGTAAGCTCATATCTTATAAGAGGAAGAGGATGGTAGCCATATCGTTCATCTTCATATATTTTATATTTTGATATATGGTCTATTTAGACTTATAAATTTGTTCAGTTGTTTAGCTAGGATTGCATGTGTTGTTTAGCACAGGGTGTTCTTGGTCGGGAATCCCACCTCTTCCATTGAGGAGCTCTTGGAAGAGTTTTCACTATACTTCCACATTTAAGAATTTGGCCAAGCTTCAATCTCATGTACAATGGAGTTCTGTTTAGAGTTGGGTTGTGTTGCAGGGGTGTAGTAGTGGAGGAGAGAAATCTCCATTTTCTGAGCTATTTTTCTATTGGAAGGACCATCCTTTCATCCAAAGGCTTGTGAGGAAGATTTCAGGGCATCAAGACATATTTTGGCACTAGGATAAGTAGCAGCCTTCAGCTACAATGCAGTTTCCTACATAAACTGTGTTATTTTGGAGAGCAGTTGCAACAGTGGGTTTATTTCCCTATTTGGAGTGTTTGGGTTTCCTGTGCGGGGGTAAACCCTTCATTTAGGAGATATGTTGAAGGAGGATAAGTCATCTTGTATATCAGATCAGCCATCTCCCATCAGTGATTTATTTGCAGAGATTATTTAGCCCTAGGGCCAAATCTGCTATATTTGTATATTGTGTATTTCCAGAAACCTTTTCTGGGTTGTCCTGAAATCCTATTTTGGAGCATGGATCTCTAGCCTTGTCATTTTTGGGGCATTATATTAGCAAAAATATATTTTTTATATCTTTTAGCTGCTATTCTCTCTTAGATAGCGCAATTTTCTGGGCTTCATGTATTTCATGTATTAACAACAACTTAGATCTAGGTTTGTGCTTTCATGAGAGGCTTATTTGGCCAACTTGAGTGATCTTTTCCTCAAGATCTTGTACCTATTTTGTTGTTATAATCATAATGGAATGGATCTATTATTGTCTCATGCTTTGATATATTATATTTCTACATATTTCCAGTTTTATGCACTCTATTCCTGCTTTTCCCATTTGGGAATATTACAGCGTGCTTGTTCCTCAAATAGGTGCGAGTGATGTGCATATGTTTTTCCCATAGCAGTAGAAAAGGTGTGTTGAAATCTAGTGAAAATGCGATAATTCCATGCAGAACCTTTGGTTCTGTGAGAAAATTCCACGCTTGTGCCTTGATTGCCCACGCGATCAAGGAAAAAATTGAACTAGAATTCGTACAAGCCTATCCTGTACGGACCCTGACACTACCATACAGAAAAAATTAAAATGCGAGACATTATGGGGCGTACATGGCTCATTGTGAATCTTGGGTACTCAGGCTGACCGTAATGACAATAATAGCTTCGCAAAAGCCTCTGACCTCTCAAAACCTCAAACACTCAAATGTCGCAAATGAACTGAAATGATCCATATTGGCCTATATGTTTCCCTTTTCAAAATGTTTGGAGGACCATAATTAGAGTTAAAAAGACCCAATTGCAAGACCGAAAGAAACACAATGATCAACACCTCATAACACCCAAAGCAGGTGCCTCACATTCACACTTCCGAAAAAATATTTTTTCAATTCTGGCAGGTATGCCCTCTCTCATCTTCTTTTCATTTAGCACATGTCTCTCAATACTAGTTTGAATGAAGAAGATGCTTTCACTTGGGGTATTTTGTTGCAAGTATTGTTCAAACCATCCATCGCTCCATCCACTAAAAGAACTAGAGCAGGTATCATTCTATCCTCAGCATGATAGAGTCCTAGAAAAACTCTGCATATCCTGACATCATTTCTACACAAGAAATTACCCATAGGTTCCAAACACCCGACCATGTTTATCATATCCCCACCTCGCACATGATAAAATTCCTTGTTGGTCGATAGAGCCTCCCCTCCATGGCGCCCGTCACTCAATGTAGACCATATATCACAAAAATCATGATGCAATGGCCATACCACTTTAGTCTGGGAAGCACCTCATGCCCATTCACCCACCATGTATCAGGTCAAGTTTTACCATATCGAAATAAAACCCCTTTCCCAGACTACTAGGTTTTGCAAGTAGATCAAAAGTGCACGACTGTGTCTCGCATTTGGCCTACCATACCCCCATGAGCATAGCCCATCGGCAATAATTTCCATCCGCTTCATCACCCCCACACAAGAGACCAATCAATAGGGCCCCCACCCTCAGCAAAACACCCTCCTCACATCATCAGTGAGCAAGCACTTTTTATGTTTAAGGGCACCCATCTCTATGTTTTGTACAATTGAGATCCCATTATTTCATTCTTTGGGTAAGTGTACAAAGACCGCAAAAGGTGAGCCATGTCCCCAACTCATCCATCCATTTTTTCTCCCATGGAAGCAATCCCTGGTCATCCTTGGTCGGAGTATCACACCCTTCATGCATAAGCCACCATGAAATTCATAACCAACATATACCCACCCTGGACGTCTTACCGACTCTAGGGTTTTCCCCATCGAAAATCGTTTATGACTACTACCAAGCTACCTTTTATACTCTGACCTTGGGCCACTGAATCCCCATCATCAGTTTTCAGTCACCATCATGCCTATTTTAAACCTATCACATCCAAGATCCTGATCCATCACATCAGTGACTCTCTCATTCGATTGAGGCTTCCTTTTTTGTTGACGTTAACACCTATTTTCCAAAAAGGAAGCGGTACCTTGGATCACTCCTCACCACAAAAGGGAAATCCTTAGGTGGCACTGTGGGGAACATCATTTCCCACAGATGTCATCAATCCTCCTGACATTCGACTGCGACACAAGATTTCATGTCACGATGGTATCGTACCTTACAACCATTTCACTTTGATCAAATTCATCAAATACCCATGCCTTTATAAGCATATCTTTCAGCAATGTTTACATGGGAAGGTCCCAGTCACACACCCATGTGTACAATGAGCATTGATATGCCATACCAGACTTACACATGTTGGTACCACATTACACCTATCATCAAATAAAAAACACCCCTGAGGGCGTCAACAATCATCGTCATCAACCAACAAATCACTACCATACTAGTGACATAGACATAATTTGTATCTGTCAAATAGGTTTGTTTAGCTAGCCAAAGCATGACGAGCATGGGACATTCCCGCCTCGTATAAAAATTGTTTTTATTACATCATACCATTTATTTTAGGGTTCCCACAAGACATGGTCACTCTTCGACCTAGTCTTAGGCATTTCCAACTCCTTGTTACAACATAGGTCTCTCTCTCTCTCCACATAGTACACAAAAAATAAAATATCATGTATTTTGGCTATATAGTTCTTCCTAGACCTCACACATTAGGGCCGAACTCTTATCAGTGAAAAATTCAACAAGAAAAGATGACATTATTAAATGTTAGGCAAAAGGATTTATAGGGTTGAGTCACATTAGAGAATCTGAAGAATTTAAAAAATCTCTAAGGTCTAGAAGAAAAATCAAATTGTGCACTCAAGAAACTAGCAGAATGTGCCTCCACGTTCGTTTTTATTCGATAGGTGCGCCCTCGCATGGATTTCTCTGAAAAATCCACGCGGATCTGATAGTAGCAGAAGTCACTTTCTGGGACCACAAGGCACACTCCAGGAAATTGATCCCACACATGAGGCTGCCCAAGGATAGCCGCCTAAGCCTCCTTGAGACCTCAAGGGAGCACACAATGGAATAATGTGGCACACAATTGAATCATCCCTCTCTCTTGGGTCACTATCCACCAATGTACCAAGAGAGGGAAGGAGATTTTTAATTCATCTATAAAAGGCCACTAAGAGATGAACAAAGGGAGAGAACATTGTTATGCTCGCCAAAATTGCATTGAAGCAATCCAACAATGTATGATCCAGAGCAGAAGTAGAGAGGGGATTCAGTTGTTGGCCACCCAACAACTCCAATCCTTTGGAGTAGAGAGAGGGACCTTGCACCAAGGCAAATCGGAAGTAAAAATGCCCTTGCATCAGGTCTTATAACTCTCTAGTTCTAAGGGCCCCTTGGCAAGTGTGTAAATGTTCTATCTTTTATTCCTAATAGCACTCAATAAGACGGGACATAGATGTCACCATTAGTATTATTGTGTTGTTTGACTCTATATGAGATTTTTTATTATTTGTTTAGTTTAGCTTTTTTTTCTCTCTACATATGCATACTATATCATTATCTAGTGTGTTTTGCTTTATGGCATGTTCATTAACCTGCCAACTCTTTTGTTTATCTTCTTGTGACTAGAAACTTAAGAGGAAACAACCACTCCTCCTAAGAAAGTGTGGATTGGTACACTCATGCATAAAACCCACCAACACAACAAGATCTGAAAATTTTAACTTTTCCTAAGGTCAAGCAGGAAAATCTATCAAATAGCGCATAAAAAGCACTAACCCCAAGCGATCCGCGTGGTATTTTCTTCAATAGCACCAAAGATCATCGCATCTATCCCTCAGAGAGTCACGTGGTCCTGAGTATGTGGAAATTCAACATCTGGGACCACTTGGAACACTTGAAGAAGAAAATTCAAACTCAAGCCAACTAAGTACAGCCGCCTTGGAGACACCTTGAGGCCCTAGTGCAGCACACAAAGAAATCAGCCTCCCACTCTTCTATCAACATCCATCTTATACTAAGAGAGGGAGCGAAAATTTGAAATTTGTCTATAAAATACAGCCATGGGAAGAGGAACATGAGAACACATTGTTATGTTGGCCAAATTTCTTGAGATAAAACCAGCATTGTGTTTTCCAAGCAGCAAGGAGTGGAAGGATTCAGTTGTTGGCCACCCAACACCTCAATGTAATATTCCAAATTAGGAAAAATAGGAATATTGAACATAAAATTGGAAAATGCAGTAAAATATCAATACATCAAAAAATGATCAGATCATAGTGCCATTTTATTAGATATCACAGCATAAAATGAAGTACAATATCTTGAGGAAAAGACACTCAAGCTAGGAAAATAACCCTCAAATGATCTTATACATCAATACATGAAAAACTAATCCTACATATGCTGCTGGGAGGCAATGACTGTGCAATCCTACTGGAAATAATTTTTATTGGAAACTAGGAATGCATGGATCTGGTTATATAGTGCTTAGAAAATGCAGGGATCTGAGATCTAGGCTTTCTAGCAAAATTCCAAGATAACCCAAAAAGAGTTTCCGGAAATACACAATATGAAAATTGCAACCCTATGGATGAATTATGCTCTGCAACTAAATAAATGCTAGGAGGTGGCTGATTTGATGTAAAAATGGATAATACTCCTTCCTACTGACTTTTCGGATGAAGGGTTGCTACCCCCACTGGAAAATAAGCTCAAGAACTTGTGTTATCAACCCTCCACTGAAACTTCCCTCCTGGAATGCGCAATTCCTAAAGGAGACTGTGCTGCTAGAGGTGGTTGAAGATTGGCCTAATTCCGGATGATGGAATGAAGCTCAAAGCAACCTCTCTTGAGTGGTCACTCGAAGTCCCCCGAGGATGAAGGTGGGATTTCTGCCCAGAAAAACCATTGTGCTAAACAGCACAACAGACTCCACTAAATAGCTGAAGCGTGCATAAAGTCATAAAAGACCAAACATGAAAATTATTTAGAATTCTTTCCATTGTTTCCATCCCTTTCCTTATATGCTTTGTGAGCCTCCTCCCCCTTGGTCCCACTCATTAAAGATGTTACTCTCATGGAGACTCCATCCCATTATGACTGTGTTTTCCTCCAATATATCTCCACTAACTCCATGACTTCATTGTTGATTTGGTCAATCTTGACCCCATCCACATGCATTGACCTCCATTCACACCAAGGAGTTATTTATTGAACTAGATACACTGATCCACTTTCACACTAGAAGTATTTTTATTACTACTAAAGAGATTTATGGGTCCCCCTACCCTCTTATTCATCTATTTTATTAAAAAAAATAAAATTTAATGTTCTAACTAGCTAAAAGCTAATTAGGAATATTACAATCCTCCCCTCCCAAATGTTGCTTGTCCTCAAGCAACTACAAGGATGGATGCTGCAAAATTTTCTGTCCTCCCCATGTATCATCCTCATCTGGTAGAGTCCGCCACTGAATAATATATTCTCCAATCAACCTATTCCTTATTTGCCCCTCCCAAGTGTCAAAGTTAGCCTTTGGTGATAAAACCAAATGGCTCACATGAAAAAGAGGTGGGAGATCCATGGTGGCAACTACGTGTTGTCCAATGGCCTTTTTGAGGCACGAGACATGAAAAATGTTTGGGACCTTACTCCTAATGGGGAGCTCCAACCCATATGCTACTCCCCCAACAAGATGGATCACCCTATCTAGCTCATAGAAAATCTTCTTAGTCCCCTTCTCCTTCAATGCAGATGTTTTGCATGGCTAAAAAGGGAGGTAGAAAAAATTTTCCACCCCATGATATCTCTCTACCCACCCATGATTTGTATATCACTTATGTTGATCTTGGGTTGTAGCAATGTTTTCCTTAAGAGACCGAAATACATTCTGACTCTCTTGGATCCAATATTTGGTTCTAGGATCCTTGATTTCTCCACCCATTCTATAAACAATTGATAGAGCATCATCTCCATATGGAACTAAGAATAGAGACATACTGATTTCCATATGAAATTTCGGATGGTAACAATAGTCCCCCAAGTGGAACCAACACATCTTTTCTTCTTGCAACCCCAGAACATAGTTTGGAAAGTAGCTCCCCACCCACTTGTTTACTACCTCTATCTGCCCATTGGTCTGGGAGTAATAACTAATACTTGGTGTCAACTTGGTACATCCAAAGCGAAACAACTCTTGCACAAAGACATCCACAGAGTGGCTATCTCTATCACTCACTATGGCCTTAGGAAGACCATGAAGTCCAAGGAGAAGCTTTCCCCCTTGTGAAGTAGCGCACTATAAATAAATGGAAAAGGAATCTAAATACTTTTTTAGTTGACCAATGATTATAAAGATACAATCCTTACAATGTACTATTGGCAAACTAGTGATGAAGCCCATAGAAAGGTTCTCCCATTTTCCTCCCGAAAAAGGAAGTGGTTGTAACAACCCTAGAGGATGGTTTTTTTCTCCTTCATTTCTCTGGAAAAATACACACTTCTTGATATGCTGGAGCACATCCTCCTTGAGACCCTTCCACCAGAATCTCTCCCTAATGGTTTGATATGTCTTTATGAAATCTTGGTGGCAGGAAAGGGGTGAATCATGTGTTGCATGTAGAATTTTCTCCTTGAGCTTAGAATCTCTGGTCAAGAAGACCCGATCCTAGTAGTAGATTACCCCGTCCATCACTCTATACCTCTCATCGGTCATCTTCCCATCAAGTACCTCACATGTGAAGTGGTCCTTGGAATAATATAGCAACATCAGGGACTCCTAATCTGAATCCACACTCATCAATGACAGTATTGCTGGTCTCTATGATAAAGAATCTGTTACCTCATTACTTATCTCTTTGACATGTTCAATGTCATATTCATATGCCAGAATTTTGCTACCCCATTCTTTTTCCTCTCTTACAGCTGCTTTTTCCCAAGAAAAGATTGAATATTATGATGGTCAATCTTCACATGGAAGTTATTTCCCATCAAAAATTTCCTGGGTTTGGCCAATGCATACGTGAAGGCCAACAACTCCTTCCAATATATGGAGGACACCTTCCTATGTGGAAGTATCTTCCGGCTCTCAAAGGATATGGAATATCTCTTGCACCATAATTGTGCCATCACCTACCCTTGAAGCACCACCTTCCAACGCAAAAGGCTTGGTGAGATCTGGTAATACCAATATTGGACAAATATTTACCTCCTCCTTGAGCCAATCAAAGGCCCTCTATGTAGTGTTTTCCTCATCAAAGGCTCTTCTCTTAGCCATATATGTGATTGGTGCCACTAGTTGTGAGAATTATTTATCCAAATTCCAGTCGAGGGGCCTTCTTGGTGGAATGCCTCCAAATACTATGAAATCATGGTCTAGAGTAGTCTTCATATTTGAGTATACTGATTTGTCCTTTTCTCCCCTGTGCAAATAAATCTCCATTTTATGTGCGGAAACTTCCTGAGGTGGATAGGTGTGCATGCCCCTGATCATTCACTGCTTACCTCTCTTCTTATCTATCCATTCCATTTGCAAGGTATCCCAGTCTGTGGTGACCTTCCCCAGAGTAATCAACCACTACACCCCCAATATCACATTGGTGTAAGTAATATCAACCACAAAGAAGTGATCAGTCAAACTATATGTCCCCAAGGTTACAGAAAATGCCAGAACATACTTCATACATTGCATGGTTCTATCAACTAGAACAAAAACCAAGAATCCTTCAAAATCATCTATGGATATTGTTCTCTTCTGCACTAACTAAGCATCAATAAAATTGTGGGTAGCCCCACTTCCTATCAATACCGATACCCGTTTCCCTTGAATTGTACCTCAAAATCTCAAGATCAGATACTTAGGTGCTCCCCGCAAATATGTAAGGGCCCCCCTAATTGGAGAAAATACCCCATTTCCACCTCCTGGTGGTGGTGGATCCTCTCCTGGTGCCACAACGCTAATGTCTCCTTTTCGCTCCTCTTATTCCTCCTCTTCACTATCAGATAATACCTCAATATAGTGTGCCTTTCCCACAACACACCGATGCCCCAGTGCCCATGGTTCTTGGAAAGTGAATCGACACTTCCTCCTCTTCAAGTCTCTTTGGAAATCATCACTAAGAGGTCCTTTGTTCTAGTTCTCCTTTGGGGGAGGAACCTTCACATATTTCCCCTTTGACTAAAAATTGGGTTTTTGATTAAATGGAGCTCTTTCCCTTGGCAAACCATCCTGTAAGTCCCTAGCCTTCTCAATGGCATCTTGGAGCGTAGTTGCTCTAGTGTACTTTACCAACCCATGCAGAGGCTCTGTTATCCCATCAATGAACATATAAACTCTCCTAGTTGTAGATAAATCCAGCACGATGACGAAAAGTTTTGGGAATTCAGAGATATAGTTCTTTGGATTTCCTAACTTCTTAAGCTTGGATAGCTCAACAAAAGGTGCCTATGGATCTCTTCGGTTAAATATTTCTACCAACCTCTAGGTGAATTCTGCATATGCGGTCACCTTTGCATGACCCAATGTGGATATACCATGAAACCACCATTCATGTGCTTCACTTTAAAGGTATAGCGCTGCTATCTTAATAGCTTCTATCTCTGGTACTTGGTTCAACTAGAAATAGATGTCTAATTTTTCCACCCAAGCCTTGGTTGTGCACTTGTATTACCCATCAAAAGTAGGAAGAAATAATCTACCCATAATACCGTATAGATCATTGTTTTGCATGTACCCTCCACTTCTATTGTTTTTACGGGGTCTGCAATTATCCTTGATATGAAATAACTCCTGAAAGTTCAGATTCTATTTGAATCTTTGATATTGAAACTTATACTCTAGAAATTAATATTCAATAGTATCTTGTTCTTGGGGTCCTCCATCCCCATTTCCTACTGTTAGGAATGCAGGCATAGTGGAGCATTGGGAAAATTGTTGCATTATTGGTTTCTCACACTAGTGATGTGAAGTGTTGGAGCTCTCTCCATGTATAAACCCTCCTGAGGTCTCTTTCTGTCTTTCCATCCTCATCTCCTTGATTTCTTTGGCAATATCTTGCATGGTTTGGAGAAGAAGATTTGGAAACTCATTTTCATCTATTTCTCCTTATACTTGAGTTTTACCTTTTTCTTCTTCGTTTTTTGTATAATCAAATCTCTGATTTCTATTAATCTACCACTTATCCCATTCTGTAAGAGGTTCTTCTTCTTCTGATGACATTGATGTATTGCTACACAGGCTGAGCCAAGATTATGCTTTGATGCCACTGTAATATTCCAAATTAGGAAAAAAGGGAATATTGAACATAAAACTGGAAAATGCAGTAAAATATCAATACATCAAAACATGAGTAGATCATAGAGCCATTTTATTAGATATGATAGAAGAAAATGAAGTACAAGATCTTGAGGAAAATACGTTCAAGCTAGGAAAACCAAGCCTCAAATGATCCTATACATCAATACATGAAAAACTGCTGCTACATAAGTTGTTGGGAGGTCATGAATGTGCAATCCTGCTGGAAACTAGGAATGCATGGATCTCTTTATATAGTGCTCATAAAATGTCAGGATTAGAGATCTAGGCTTTGTAGAACAATTCCAAGATAACCCAGAAAGGGTTTCCGAAAATACACAATATGAAAAATGCAGCCCTAGGGCTGAATTACACTCTGCAACTGAATAATTGTGGCTGATTTGATGCAAAAATCATTGATTCTCCTCCCTACTGACTTTCTGGATGAAGGGTTACTCCCCTCACAAGAAAATAAGCTCAATAACTTGGGTTATCAACCCTCCACTGAAATTTCACTCCCGGATTATGGAATTCTTGAAGGAATCTGCACTACTAGAGGTGGCTGAAGATTGGCTTGATGCTGGATGATGGAATAAAGCTCAAAGGAACCTATCCTGAGTGGGTGCTTGAAGTCCCCCAAGGATGAGGGTGGGATTTCTACTCAAAAACACCCTTGTGCTAAATAGCACAACAGACTCCGTTGAACAGTTGAAGCAAGTCATAAAAGACCAAACATGAACAATATTCAGAATGTTTTCAAAATGCTTTCCATGGTTTACATCCCCTTACTTATATTCTTTGTGAGCCTCCTCCCCCTTGGTCCCACTCATTAAAGATGCTACTCTCATGGAGACTCCCTCCCATTATGACTGCATTGTCCTCTAATATCTCTCCACTCCCTCCATGACTACATTGTTCATTTGGTCAAGCTTGACCCCATCCACATGTATTGACCTCCATTCACACCAAGGAGTGCTTTATTCAACTAGATACACTGATCCACTTTCACACTAGAAGTTGTTTTATTCCTACTAAAGAGATCTATCCCCCTACCCTCTTACTCATCTACTTTATTAACAAAAACAAAATTTAATATTCCAACTAGCTAAAAGCTAATTAGGAATATTACACTCAATCCAAGAGAATAAGTTCACTAAGTGTCCTTTATTCTACCATCCGTTGAGGAGAGAGAGTCGCTTTTAAGAAGCTTAAAGGGAATATATCCCCTTGCCCTTAATATTAGAGCTCCATAGCTCCAAGGATTCATTGCAAGTTATTTATCATCCTATTCTCTTATACCATCATCAATTAATAAAGCGAGAGATTTCTCCATTTAAATTATTAGTGTGTTTAAATCTATTGAGCTTGTTATTGTGCATGAGTATTTTTCTTCTTGTTTCTTCATTAATGTATCATGCTATGTTGTTTACTTAGTTTACTACATGTTATTTTGTTCCACTAACAATCTAACAAACCAATTGACCTATTACTTGCTTGTAGGAAAGTAGCATCCCTATTAAGCACAGTTTATTTCATCCGCCCATGCGTTGAATACACTACAACAGAGATGTTATGTTCTCTTATGATTTATTGCAACCAAGGAATATCCTATAAAACAATTAGAATGACGGTCGGATCGTATGACTGGATGGGATTTCTACACCAAATGGTGTGATGTCTAATTGGGACTTCACATTAGGGAGATACCCTTACAATGTTGGTGGCATCCATCGCCATCAACATTTTTAGTGCTATAAGGAGTGCCAAATGAAAATTTGATCCTATGAATTCTATTTTAATATCTTAACTTCAATTTCTTCACGCCAGATCATAATCTTGAGGTGTTTTACTAAACATTAAATATTTTAATCCCCGTGGAATTTTTACATAATTTGTCATATCTTAAATTCAATGGCAGGGTTACAGCAATCATTCTTTATTACGTGATTGGATTCGTTCAATTCTATTTTTCAACTAGAATTTATTCTGAAGAAATCCTCACATGGTTGTTTACCCTTACAGTGGATGGTCGTGTGAAGAAATGGTTCTACTCTTTACCCACTGTTTCTATCACATCTTTCAAGAATTTGGTTAATGAACTTCATCGTGTCCTTGAAAAGTATGAATATCGATACGTTCTAATGAAATAGATAAACTTAGACTAGGATTGAAGGAATCTCTTGAGAATTTTTCTTATAGCTTCATTCATCTTTGTTACGAATTCCTAGATGAGGATGTGGACTTAAATGAGAATTCTTTTTTCCTAGTCCAGATGTCAAGGAAATATTTTGAATCCTATTCATCATGTGCTCTTGATCCAAAATAATTTTAGCATCCTGAGGAAGAATTGGACCTGCCTTTTGCTCCATGTCCTCCTCCTTTGGTTGTTCTGTGTTTTGAACCTCAATCAATATTCATTAAATAATAAGATCACTTTTCTAATGAAGAATTGGTTTTTCTTTCACATATTTCCCCCGATTGAGATTCATTTGATCTTATCAATAAACCATCCCCCAATACTAATATTCCACCAATTGATCTTTCACCTATTAATCAAGCTGAACCCTTGGATGATCATGACCCCCATGATTTCATGTTTTTAGAACTATACAGTAATGATTTTTCAAGTAAAATGGATGAATCTTTGTTCTTACATGAGTATTTGGATTTTCAGCAACTTCAAATGGAGTCTAATGAAATTATCGGTGATTTTATTTCAAGTATATATTCATTTTACTTAGAAAATTATATGCTTATCATCAAATATTTTTGCAGTAATCTTGAAAATTTATCCTCTTCTGAACTTCATGATTTAAATAATGAATCTTGTTTTGATAAGTAGTTGACAATTTTTTCTCAGATCGATTATCAATCTTGTTAGGAATCAAAGTTAATTTAGGTGATTAGGACAGTTCAACTTATGTTGATGGTTATGTCAAGCTCATAATACCATGTTAACATTTGCGATTGCGGATAGTTTAAAATTTTTTTGCATAATTTTGTCATTCATGTCACCACATGGGATGTGGATTATCTCCTAAGGGATAATCATTTTCTTCAAATAAATTTTTTCAACCCTTAGGGGAAGAAATTATTTTTTATCATTGAAAAATCCACCAATACATCCCACCTTAAGAAAATCTGTAATTAGAAATGAATATTTTGCATCATCCATGAAAGAATCCCACATGCACAATAGTTTGGGTTGTGGACAAACTGATAACAATTCTTATGACATGGATTTATATTTGGTAAGTATTTCCTATTTATATTTCTGTAAACGTAGTTTCCATGATCACATTGCAAACTCTTTATAGATCTCTTTTCAGTTTGCACCCATGTCCCGTGTCTTGTACTTGTAGGTTCTTCTCAAAATATTGTATTTTCATGGAGTGGGTCATTTCTAATGTTGTGGATTTTTTTTTTTGATAGAACAGTTGAGTGTGATACACCATTGTGGTTGCACTTCCCACTTTCATTCAGTAATGTATATGCTTGCACAATTTCTCTTAGGTACTTCAATTCTTTTCATTTTGACTCTTCACAATTACATACTTTGGTATAAAGGTTGGAAGCAGCTTCTATGACTTCACTAGAAGTTTCACTTTACATGATTCAAATCAGTCCTCTTTAGGTTAGGTTAGGATATGTTTCATATAGCTATATCCATTACATTCTTGTAATCTATTTTCATCCTTCATGTTTTGAATAAAGTTTTTCTTGAGCTTTGAGATGAATTGGCTAATATCATGTGAAAGAAAAGTTGTGGTAACATGAAATACTTGGCTTATCTGTTACACTCTTCCTTGATCTATTTTATCTCTTTCCATTTGATTAATTTTTGAAGGAAAATACGATATTTTAGTTGGGAATCTATAAACAAACCATGAACCCTGTATTTATTTAGGATTCCCAGTCTTGCACTCGTTCCTATTATGAAAATGTTCCTTCTTAGTTATATATATGTAGAGTAAGATCAAGGAAAATTTTTTAGCAAGCATCGAAGGTCTAAAACATGTCTCTGATAAAGAAACCTCCTATGCTTTCAATAAGTAGGGATCCCTCTTTCTCCCATTACAATAATAATAGTAAGTGCCTATGAATATTCCTATGAAAAGAAAAGAAAATAAAATGGTGAAAGATGAAAAATGCTTCCTGCACAGGGAGGTGAAGCAAGCGACTTTGCCAGTATATTCTCCAGGCATTCTATCAATGAAGTGACATTTTTGTTCTTGAAGTGACTTCGTCAGGGTACTATATAGGCCTGCTAGTAATGGAGAAATTCCAGAGATGTAAAACTCGCACTTTGATTGTTTTTAATTCGCCATACTATATTACCCTTACTTATGTCGACATGATAATGATATATCTTGTTATATGTTGTGTTTCACCAAGTGATGGAATAGGGAAAACTATATCTGTAACCAAGTAAGAATGGGGAGCTAAGGTAACCCACTAATTGAACCAATACTTCCTAAATAAATGAGATTGTGCACTTAAATGAAACATTTTCAGAGAATATGGGTTTCTCCCAATGTGTCACCAAGTGTTTTCATTGCAACAATGACCCTCCAAATATTTTTCCAGATCAATTTTGGATCCTACGATAATTTTTATTTCAGGCCTCCTTAAGTTGACATGTTGTTTAACTCACTATTTATGTATTTTTTCCTAGTATCGCATCCTCCTAAGTCAATGTTTCCTAAGCATTTTTAGGTAACCATTGGAAGTGATTAAGTTAATAATTCTATGGTTATCTGAAATCGTGTCATTTCTCGACTAATAAACTTTCCTTCTTGCCACGCACACACTTGAAAAACACTCAAAAAACAAAAAAAGCAAGAAAAAGCAATAAAAACACTCGAGCAAATAAAAATTGCTATTTGTTTTGGTGAATACATGCGCTCAACTTGAGTGCACTCCTTTGGCCCGAAGGAGTGAGCCCTCCTTGATTTCAATCCATGATGAAAAGATGCTTCCTCCACGAGCACATTTATTTGTGTCGAAGAAATGAGCCCTTCTTGATGCATGCATGAGCCAACCTTGTTGCATGTGGGTGCACTCCTAGAAAATAAGAGCCCACTTAACTTCCTTAACTAAACCTTTCATGTGACGACAAGTGGAATTCATGCATGAATCAATTTTTCATGTATATCTCTTTAAATCAACTCAATTAATCATTCTTCTCACATAATCATTCCATCTAAGTTGGGTGCATAACTAGGAATCAAGAGCATCTTCATCAACCAGTGTTTCAAGTAAGTATTACCTGTCAAATATTTCAATTGCATGTCATGATTTCTCTTTCATTCTTTCTCTTCTGGTTGTTGATCCTTCATTTTTCAGTATTTTTTCTAGCATTTATGCTAAATCTTCATGTTACAATTGTTATTACATTGTTGCATGGAGAAACTCGTCATCTTCTTCAACCTTTCATATCCCATCGTGCATGCGACAGTAGTTATAAAAGCTGTGTAAATATATATTTTCATCATATTTTAATCAAATCCTATTGTTCCAACTTGTTTCCAAGCTTCTAATAGGTCGAGCGTACTTCTTTAGCTCGAAGCCCGATCAACCTTGAAAATTGCACCCTATTTGACCAAGTTTTCCTCTTGAGAGCACCTTTTCACCACAAAGAACTGCTCTCCCTTTTTAGAGAATGAGCATATCATGTAGACATGAAGAAAATTTCCTTCAGCCCTTCAACATATGACATTATGCCCTCCCTTTCCTTGAGTGCATGGGCATATTGTGAAGGCCCAAAACCTTTCTTACCTCTTCCTTCATCCTTTTAGAGTGTGACATTGCACCCTTCCTATCTTCTTGAGTGCATGAGCACATAGGGAAGACCTGATAGCTCATTAAATTTTCCCTTCAACCCTTCAGAGTGCGCCTGTGGACCCTAGAGGATTTATTTCACTTGCTTGAGCGCATGACCGCATTGAAAAGCCCTGAATGACCTTGTTTATCCCTTAGTGCTTTCAAAGTGTGGCCTCCTACTTTGCATGCCCATTTTCTCTTGCATGAAAGTGATTTCCCACTATCATTCATATATTTTCATGTTATATCATCTGTAATGACTCTTTTCACATGATTTACAAGTATTGTTGCATAGTTAGGTTATTTCAAGTTGATGTTGTCACTATCAGTGTGTTTCCCCAAATAGGTGTTTGTGCTACAAGTATTGTCACATTGTTGTCATATATTGAATCCATGCCACCTTGCGAAGTGAAATACCGAGAACCTTTAGAAGAAATCATTTGATGAACCTATAGAAATTACAAAACCAAACATCCCAATATATGAAGACACACACTGCTTTATTGAAAAATATCCATAGGTTACATGGAAAAAAATATACAACACATTCATGCAGGAATGTTTCCCTAATGGTTTAGAATATGTGTATGTGTACATGAAAAATAAGATGCTAAATCCCAATGAATATTAAACTGACAATGTAATATTCCCAAATGGGAAAAGTAGGAATATTGTGCATAAACATGGAAATAGCAGTGTAAATCAACACATCAACAATGGAGACCAATATGGAGCCATTACATTATGTAAAAAAACAACAAATCGATACAAAATAGAGAGGCACAAATCATATGATATGAGCAAATAAGCCTCCCATAAACAATCACTCGCAGATATGAGATGCTGCTACAATAAAAAATGCTAGAGAGATACTACAACGCAGTCATACTAAGCATAACTACAACTGGACATCATACAATGATACAAAAATACTGATATATGCCTCAAAAGATACTATACAAGAAGATCAAGGCACTATATCAACTTTCCAAGACAACCGAAGAGGGTTTCCGGAAAATGCAAACAATATGCAAATGTAAGTTGCAGCCCTAGGGCTGAAGGTATGCCGCAAGAACATAAATGAGAAGATATGCATGAAGCTAATGTAGAACCCTACAGATATTCTCCAATATATCCTCCAGATGAAATGATTTCCCCTTCACTGAAGATATCACCTCCCAAATCACACATTGCAACCACCCCTGCAACTCCTCCCTAAAATAATGCATATCTAGACTAAAACTATGTTGTAGGGGATAAAATCACCTTGGATTGATGCCAAATATATAAATAAATCCCAAGGGGCTTTTTTACTGGCCTCCCAATGGAAGGAAACCTTCCTCCACTACAAAAATAGCTCAAAAAACACCCAATACAATCCTTCACTGTTGCACCCTGCAACACAACACAACTCTAAGAAAACACTGCGTTGTTGAAGAAAGTTGTAGCTTGGCCAAATGCGGGCATGTGGAAATGTAGTGGAAATACTTCTCCTAAGTGGGCACTCGAAGTCCCCTAAGGATGAAGGTCGGATTCCCACTCGGGAACACCTTTATGCTAAACAGCACTACAATCTTAGCTAAACAGCTGAAGAGAGCCATAAGCCTTAATAGACCATAAGAAAAATAATAATCCAATCATGCAAAAAAAGGATGCCATCCCCTTCCTTATATCCTTGGTGAGCTTCCTCATCTTGGACCCCACTCATTAAAGCCACTACTTCCATGCATGCAATCTCCCTCCAAAAATGTGTTGTCCCTCAATGAATGCCACTCCTTCCATACCATCACTGTTTTACTTGGTCAAAGTTGACCCACTCCTCATGTTCCATTCCCTTTTCACACGTAAGGGTCTTCAATCCAACTTTTAGATGACCTCCTTTCACATTAGGAGTGTTTTAATTCCTAATAAGGAGATTTATGGGTCTCCATACCCTCTTATTCTTCTAACTAAGAAAAAAAATAAAAAATAAATATTCCAATTAGTTGTATGCTAATTTAGGAATATTATAATCCTCCCCTCCCAATTTTTTCTTGTCCCCAAGCAACTGCAAGGATGGAATTGAAGATCCTCCTCTCTTCTTCCTGTAGCATCCTCATGTGATAAGTTTCTCCAATGAACAAGGTTCTCTCTCATCAATATGTCCCCAAGTTTCTCCTCCCAAATGTATAAGCTAGCCTTTGGCGACAAATCCAAATGGATCTCATCATGGAGAAGTGGGATATCCATGGAGGAAACTGTATGTGGTCTAGAGGTATTCTTGAGGCATGGGATCAGAAAATTATTGGGAACCTTCATTCCCATGTGAAGGTCAAAACCCCAAGCTATCATCCACACAAAATGAGTCACCCTCCAAAATGGCAACTCATGAAAAAGCTCTTCCACCTTTGGCTCTTGCAATGTAGGTGGGATGCACATTTGAACATGATAGACCAAATGGCCTGCCCAACACTGTCTCTCTCTCCATTTATGGAAAGTGTAGAGCTGCTACTGAATTTGGGTTGCAATAATGTTGCCCTCAAGAGACAAAAGGACAACTGGATCTTCAAAGACCCCTTCTCCAGTATCATGAATCTTGCTAGCCCAAGCCATCCCATACAAATTGAATAGCACATCATCACCATATGGCATCCAAATCAAAAAGATACTAAGCCTTATGTGTAATGCTAGATGGTACCAATGGTTTCTCCAGTGGAGACAACACATTTTTGCTAACTGTTGTTTCAGAACATCATGTGGCAAGTTGTCTCCCAGCAATTTGCTAGTTGTGCATGTTTGCTCATCTACTAGGAAGTAGTAAATGGAATTATATATTAGCTGAGCATAACAAGAATAACGCAACACTTTCCCCTTTCCATCCAAGAAATGGCTTCCTCCATCATTGATATTAGTCTTAGAAAGACCATGAATCCAAAATGGAAATTTTCCCTCTTGTGGAGAGATGCACTACAGATATTTTGTTAGATTAAAAATAAGTACAAAAATCTTATTCTTACCATGTCTTGTGAGTAGGCTAAAAATGAGGTCCATGGATAAAGTGGAAACATTTTCATACCTTGGTTTTTCTTGGGAACATCTTGTAGTGCTAAAAGAGTTCCTCCCACCAGTGTGATGACTTCCCCAACTACTGGTGATGATGGTTGCTCCTCTATGGTTTTACGAGTGCTATTATAAGTCTCCTCCTCCTCATGCATCTCGTGAATAGTGCATGGGACTCTAAATGTCAAGAGATCAAGACCACTTTGCAAAGGTGCAAGCGTTCCTTCTCCTTATGCAAGTGCTCCTGCAGCAAGTGATGGTGGAATTTTCTTCTCTTCTGATTTCTTTTTTTCAAACTTCTTGATCATCCTTTGAGTAAAATCTGCATATGAAATCACTCTTGCATGCCTCAAATGGCTGAACTGTAGTATTCCCAAATGGGAAATGCAACAATAGAATGAAAAATGATATTAAAATAACGCAGATAATATTTTATAAAGTAGAATGCCAATATGGAGACCTTCTATTTGTCATTACAACAGCAAAATACATGTTAAAAGTGGTCCATAAGATGCATGACAAGAAAATACAAGTCTCCAATGACCCTCAAAATGAGGTGCTACAACCATGTAAAAAGACTGCAAATGCCTTACTGCGTTATTTTATTTGCTCTGCAATAGTTGTAGATTACACATAAGATCTAGAGTAAGTATGTGGACAAAAATTTAGATCTATACCAGATCTATGCACTATACAAGCTCCTCTATCAATCCCCCTTGGGGTTTTCAGCAAAATACCAAGTACAATATGTAGAAATGAGATCCGAGACTACAAATCTATGTAAATATTCAAATCTAAAAAGTGGATCTGATATGATATAAACAATACAAATGATCTCCTCTAACAGATCTCCATAGTGAAGGGCAGATCCCCAACATCTAGAAAATACTCTCCAATTGGTGAGCTGAAACACCCTGCAATTGCAGCTACATAAATAATGCATATCTAGATCTATACTACACTGTAGGGATTAGAATTATGTTAGCCACATGCCAAGATATGAAAATGATGTTCAAAGTCTTCAATACAGTCCTCCCAATGAAGTATAACCCTCCTTCACTGAAAATAAGCACTGAAATGGACTAGATCTAAAATATCTAATCTCCACTTGCTGCAGCTTGCAAAAACAGTCAAACCCTCAATATGATATGTATTGTAGTTGAAAGAAGTAGCTTTTCCTTCAGCCAGATAGTGGACAATGTAGCACAAACTCTCCCAAGAGCTACTCAATGGAAGAGGTGGGATTCCCAATCAAGAACACCCAATGCTAAACATCATTATTCTCAGCTAAACAACAAAAGAATGAGATATGTATAAACATACCATATACTCATAAAAATATCATATCATCAACAACCATCTAATGCTGCCATCCCCTTCCTTTTATAAGACAAGACCTTGCAAACACTAAACCACCTTCAATGAAATCTCCTCTTTCACACAAGGAATCTCCATCTAAAATTGTGTTGTACCTCATTGATGGCCACTCCTCCATGAAAACATTGTAGATTTGGTCAAATTTGATCCAGTCAATATGTTTTAGCCCCTGTTCACACCTTGGGGTACTTTATTAGGCTGAAAATATGATCCACTTTCACATGAGATTGGTTTTATTCACCCTAAAGAGTTTTATGGGTCCTCCCACCCACTTATTCACTTATCTATGTGACAAAAAAAAAATTTAATATTCCCATTATTTGTAGGCTAATGTAGGAATATTACAGTCCTCCCCTTCAAAATGTTGCTTGTCCTCAAGTAACTACAAGGACTTTGAAAAATCTTCAATGGATATGTCTCCTCCCAAGAATACAAGTTTACCTTTGGTGAATGAACCAAATAGCTATCATCATGAAGAAGTGGGAGATATATAGAAAGAGTTATTTGTTGTCCATTGGTCTCCTGAAGGCATGTGAGATGATAAATTTTGGGTGCTTTAACCCCAATCAGAAAGTCCAATATCCACGCTATCATCCAAACAAAATGAACCTTCTCTTGTAGCTCACAGAAACAGTCACCAATCCCCTCCTTATGCAATGTGTAGGGGCTACATGGCTGAAAATGAGAGGTAATATTGTTCAACTTACGCTGCCTCTCCCTCCATTTATGATAAATTTGGAGTTGTTGATCCTGGGTTGTAATAATATAGTCCTCATGAAGCCAAAAGATGCTTGGAACCTCATGATTACCTTCATTGGTTCTAGGGGGCCTCCTTACCTAACCCTCCATGCATATAGTGAATAGAGTATCATCACCATATGTGCTCCAAAAGAAACATGGACTAAGTGTCATATGATATATTGGATGGTGACAATAGTCCCTCCATTGTGACCAACGTTGTTCTTCTTCTTGCTGCCTCAAAACATGATACAATAAGTGGCCATCCAACCATATTTTTATTGCCATAAGCTTCTCCAAAGCTTGAAAATAGTAGAGGATAATAGGTGTTGGCTGAATATATTTTCAAGCAACACATGTCTTGCCAAAAATCCTGCCATGTGAGAGGATTCTCCTAAAGACATATGTCAAACATATGGCCCCTTGCATAAGGAAACAAAACATATAATGTAGTATCCATATAATGTCCCATCCTCCTCTTGAAGCATGAATAAATATGGGAAGTTTCATTCCCAATGGACACATCCAACCAATGTTTCAACCCTCAAATCATGTTCCCAATAAAGATAAGAGCATCATCATCATGTGGGATCAAAACCAGTAATACATAAACAATAAAATGCAATGATGGAGGTGGATCATAGTCCCACAAGTGGAACCAGTGCAATAGATCTCTTGATTGCATTAGATAGTGATATGGTAAGTGGTCTCCCCAGCACTTACTTGCTGCCCAAGTGATCTCACCATGGCTGAAAGTGTGAGATATATTTGGTGCCTTAGGAAAGCACCCATCATGATGCAGAATCTCCCTTCATCCTCCAAGGGAGTGGCCAAATTCAGAAATTTGTGTGGCCTAGGGTTGGCCATGAAGTTTACAAGATACAATACTCCTCCTTGGAGTCATGGCCTACATAAACATGGTGAAATAATGCATATAATCAGAAAATAAAACATGTTTTACATGAGCATGTTCTCAACCAACAATCCTCCCCATACAAATAGAGTGGTGCATAGATTTGTCTCCTTCCTTAAGAAGAGAAAGAGATGGCTGAATTAACTCTTCCATGGAGTTATGTTGCTGCTCCATCTCCACATAGTACATGCATCTTTGACAATGCTGATATAGTTCTCCTTCAAAGCCCTCCCAATGGTAGCTCCTCACGATGATGTTGTTGAGCTTCATGGAATATGTGTGGCTGGAACATAACTCTTCATAGGCCCTTTGTAGCAACTTATCCTTGAGCTTGGAGGCTCTAGACAAGAAGATCCTACCATGATCATAGATGACTCCATCTTGGACTAAATAGCCTTCATCATGTAGCTGGTCATCAAGTATCATGCATGTGTGAATATCCTTGGAATAATCCACCAACATTTGGGATTTCCAATATGGATCTAGACTCTTCAACAATGACAGTGATGTAGAATTCTGAAATGAAGTAGCTGCCATATCATCATCCTTCTCTTTGACATGCTCAATTCCAAATTCACATGTTGGAGTGTTGTAACTCCACCTTTTCTACCTCTCTTGTAGTTGATCTTGTTCAAGACAAGATTGAAGTTTATGGAAGTCAACCTCCTTTTGAAAGGTCTCTTTCTTCCAAAACTTACTTAGTTTTTCCCATGCATGCAAGAGTGTTAATACCCTCTTGTGATATTCAGAAATATTTCTCATGTGTGGAGGTATCCCTTGCTACCCCAAGACTATGGAGTGGCCATTTGACACCATGCTCATATCATCACAGATCTTTGAATCCTTCTTTTCTAGCACAAATAGCTGAGTGGAAGATAGCAAAGTCCATTTCAGAAATTTTATCATCTCTCCTTGGAACCCATAAAAGGTTCTCAGCACTCTGGTAGCTCCTCTCAAGTCTCCTTCCTTAGCCAAATATTTCATTGATGCAACAATATGAGAGAACACTTTATTCTTCTTCCAATCAGGGGGTCTCCCTGGTGGAATGCCTCCATGCAAAGAGACATCAAAATCTGAGGTAGATTGTATGAATGAGTGGACTGATTTTTCCCTCCTTTTGCTGCATAAATCAGTCTCCTTCTTCTGAATATAAACCCCTTGAAATAAAAAAGGGTGCATGCTCTTCATCCTTAAATGTTGATCCATCCTTTCTCCTCCTTGGATCAAGGTGTTACTACCCAATAATACTGTCACATGATGCTCCTTGGGAACCATTTGTAAAGATGCAAAAGCTTCTCCTCTTGAAGCATTAACTTCATATCCATCCCCATGTGGTGATGGTCCTTCTTCTGAAGTGACAAATTTGTTACTACCTTCATGCTCTTTCTCCTCATCAATGATTGAGGATACCTCATTAACAATGAGAGACCCTAGATCTTGGTCTTCCCCTGAAATAGGAATCTCCATGTCTTCCTTTTGAGAAGAAATATCTCCATGCAATGGGGATCTTACCCTTGGAAAATTATGGCACAATTTTTTATCCCCTTCAATAGAAATCTAAATTGGAGTTGGCATAATAGATCTTTCCAACTCATAGCAGGGTTTTGCAGGTTCATGCTTTGCTAACTCAATTAAAGATGTTTCAGTTTGTTTTACATCAAATATCTTCACTAAACTCTTAGTGAATCTTTCATAAGTAAACATATTTGTGTTATTTAATGAAAAAGATTCAAATAACCACCAAGCATAAGCTTTACCTTTGAGATGCAGCGCTGCTACTTTAAGGGCTTCCTTTTCTTAAACTTGATGTAGATCCAAATATGAGTCTAGCTGATCTATCCATTCTTTGCTTGTGCATGTGGAGGATCCATAAAAATTTGGCAGAAAGAATCTACCTATTCTCCTTCTATTGTACTTGCTGGATCTCCTTTCCTCCTTGAGCTGGAAGAACTCTTGAAAGTTCAAGTGCTCATTGAATCTCCAAGATTGAGATTCATATCCTGAAGATAATCACTCAAAGTCTCCCCCTTTGGTGCATCTTCTTTCTTCATCTCTCTTGCAGTAAATCTGGGCATAATATAACATTGTAGATATGATTGTGTAGCTGAGTGCTTGCACACATGATATGAAGAACTGGGGTTTCCTTCATGTGAATATCTTCTTGAGGGACATTCATGTCTTTCCCTCTTCATTCCCTTGATTTCTCTTTTAAGCTCATGCATAGTTTGGAGAAGAAGTCTTGATATCTCCTTCCCTTTCATTTCTCCAGATAAAGGAGTTTTACCCTTCTTTCCTTTGTCATCAGTGTAATCAAACTTCTTCTATCTTTTATTTCCTTCAAAAGACATATTGGCTCTTTAGAAAGCACAAGTTGTGCCAAGATGATGCTCTGATACCACTATAGTATTCCCAAATGGGAAATGCAACAATAGAATGCAGAATGATATTAAAATAACGCAGATCATATTTCATAAATCAAGAGGCCAATATAGAGACCCTCCATTTGTCATTACAGTAGCAAAATACATGTTAAAAGTGGCCCATAAGATGCATGACAGCAAAATACAAGTCTCTAATGAAAGAAACCCTCAAAATGATGTGCTACAGCAATGTAAAAAGACTGCAAATGCATTAGAACATTATTTTATTGGATCTGCAATAGTTGTAGATTACACATTAGATCTAGAGAAAGTATGTGGACAAAACGTTGGATCTATACAAGATCTATGCACTATACAAGCTCCTCTATCAATCCCCCTTAGGGTTTTCAACAAAATACCAAGTACAAGATCTAGATCTGAGAACTAAGACTGCAGATCTATGGCAATATTTAGATCTAGAAAGTGGATCTGATCTGATATAAACAATAAAAATGATCTCCTCCAACAGATCTCCAAAGTGAAGGGTAGATCCCCAACACATAGAAAATCACTCTCTAGTTGGTGAGCTGAAACACCCTGCAAATACAGCTACAGAAATAATGCAGATCTGGATCTATACTATATTGTTGGGATTAAAATGATGTTTTCCACATGCCAATATATGAAAATGATGCTCAAATTCTTCAATACAGTCCTCCCAATGAAGTAGAACCCTCCTCCACTAAAAAGAAGCACTGAAATGGACTAGATCTGAAATATCTAATCTCCACTTGCTATAGCTTGCAAAAACAGTCAAACCCTCAACAGGATCTATGTTGTAGTTGAAATAAGTAGCTTAGCCTTCAGCCAAATAGTGGACAATGTATTACAAATTCTCCCAAGAGCTACTCAATGGAAGAGGTGGGATTCCCGATCAAGAACACCCAATGCTAAACAACATTATTCTCAACTAAACAGCAAGAGAATGAGATATGTCTAAAGAGATCATATAATCATAAAAATATCATATCATCAACAACCATCTAATGCTGCCATCCCCTTCCTTTTATAAGACAAGAGCTTGCAAACCCTAAACCACCTTCAATGAAATCACCTCTTTCACACAAGGCATCTCCATCTAAAACTGTGTTCTGCCTCATTGATGGCCACTCCTCCATGACAGTGCTGTATATTTGGTCAAACTTGACACAGTCAATATGTTTTAGCCCCTGTTCACACCTTCGGGTACTTTATTAGGAGAAAATATGATCCACTTTCACATGAGAAGTGTTTTTATTCACCATAAAGAGTTTTATGGGTCCTCCCACCCACTTATTCACCTATCTATGTAACAAAACAAAATTTTAATATTCCCATTAGTTGCAGGCTAATGTAGGAATATTACATGAACCACCAAATGTTTGCTTCATCCTCAAGGTGCAACGCTGCAATCTTAACATATTCTCTTTCTACTACTGGATGTAGCAGGAATAATGCATCCAACTCCATTCCCCAAGCCCTTGATGTGCATGTGGACAACCCATCAAATGCAAACAATAGAAATCTACTGTTCTTTCTCCTTCCATAGCTGCAAGGTCTCCTCTCTTCTTTGAGTTGAATGAACTGTGGGAAAGTTAGATTCTCCTTGAAAGCTCTTGTTTGAGACTTATATTCTGCAATATACTCATTTAGAATATCATTATCTAAGTGTCCTCCATCTCCATAAATTTTATCTTCTTCTTCAAAAGAAAAGGGCATAGTATATTTCTTTGGAGCTCTATGCAATACCGGTTCTTTAATATGATGATAGGAAGTGCATGGTCCTTCCTCATCTTGAAACCCTATTGTGGTTTCATGGCCTTTCTCCATTCTCCTTTGCTCAACCTCCTTGGTGAGGTCCCTCATAGATCTGAAAAGAGATGAGATAAAACTCATTCCTTCTAACATTTTGATCTATGTATCCCTCTTCTTAATCTCCTAATAGCATAATGGCTAAGATCCACATGTTGAGCCAATATTATGCTCTGATACCACGGCAATATTCCCAAATAGGAAAAGCAGAAATATTGTGCATAAACATGGAAATAGAAGTGTAAATAAACACATCAACAATGGAGACCAATATGGAGCCATTACATTATGTAAAATAACAACAAATCAATATAAAATAGAGAGGCACAAATCATATGATATGATCCAATAAGCCCCCCATAAACAATCACTCCAAAATATGAGATGCTACTACAATACAAAATGCTAGAGAGCTGCTACAGCGTAGTACTTCTAAGAATAACTATGGCTGGAGATAATACAATGATATAAAAATAATAATATATGCCTCAAAATATACTATACAAGAAGATCAATGCACTATATCAACTTTCCAAGACAACCTAAGAGGGTTTCCAGAAAATGCACACAATATGCAAATGTAAGCTGCAGCCCTAGGGATGAAGGTATGATGTAACAATAGAAATGAGAAGATATGGCTGAAGCTGATGTAGAACCCTACATCTCTTCTCCAATAGATCCTAAGGATGAAAGGATGTCCCCTTCACTAAAGATATCACCTCCCAAATCACACACTCCAACCACCCCTGCAACTCCTCCCTAAAATAATACAGATTCGGACTGAAACTGCACTGTAGGGGATAAAATCACCTTGGCCTGATGAAAAATATATCAATAAAGCCCAAGGGGCTTCTTTACTAGCCTCCCAATGGAAGGAAACCTTCCTCCACTGCAAAACTAGCTCAGAAAACACCCAATACAATCCTCCACTGTTGCACCCTACAACACAGCACAACTCTAAGCAGACACTATGCTGTTAAAGAAAGTTGTATCTTGGCCAAATGTCGACATGTGGAAATGTAGTGCAAATACTTCCCCTGAGTGGGCACTCAAAGTCCCCCAAGGATGAAGGTGGGATTCCCGCTTGAGAACACCCTTGTGCTAAACATCACTATAATCTTAGCTAAACAGCTAAAAAGAGCCACAAGTCTTAACAGACCATAAACAAAATAATAATCCAGTCATGCCCACAATGGCTACCATCCCCTTTATTATATTCTTGGTGAGCTTCATCACCTTGGGCCCCACTCATTAAATCCACTACTTCCATGCATGCAATCTCCCTCCAAAACTGTGTTTTCCCTCAATGAATGCCACTTCTTCCATACCAGTGTTGTTTGATTTGGTCAAAGTTGACCCAGTCTTCATGTTCCATCCCCTTTTCACACCTAAGGGTCTTCAATCCAGCTTTTAGATGACCTCATTTCACATTAGGATTGTTTTTATTCCTACTAAGGAGATTTATGGGTCTCCATACCCTCTTATTCTTCTAACTAAGAAGCAAAATCAAAAATTAATAATCCAATTAGTTGTATGCTAATTTAGGAATATTACATACAACTTCTAAATGAGATGGGCTACCCACGACATAAGTGATGTTATTAAATCATCATGTTGAGAACCTTCATTGGGGGAATTTTGAGGTCTAAAATGGGCCCCCTAAGGAAATTATAAAATAATAGTGGAAATAATAAAATAAGATTAGATTACATCATCAAAATTTTAGAGGGAAAAAAAAAGAAAAATTATTTTTTCAACTTGTATTTTCAACTTATCCCCTTATGGGTTTACTCAAATTTTGAGTGGAAGAATTTTTTGGATACAAAATTTTATTCCTCATCCCAAAAGTACCCATGTTCCATACTTTCGCTAGACCCTGCTACATGAAATATGAGAAATACATGAAAAACATTATTGTAATCACAATTTTTCATGTATTTCTCATTTTTCGTGTATCAGGATCCATAAAAAGAATGAAACATGGGTACTCCTTGGATGAGGAATTAAATTTTGCATCCAATGAGTATTGTCACTCGAAATTTGAGTAAAACATTAGGGGTATAATTTGAAAATATGAGTTGAAAAAATAGTTTTATTATTTTATTATTTTTTAATATTTTTTCTTTTTTACTCCAAAAAAGGTGATTCATCCCCCATGGTTGACATCATCATATTGAATCCTATTGTTTCTTGTAAAGTTTATTTTTGTTGGACAAATCTCTTAGGAGGCCCATTTTAGACCTAAAAATTCCCCTAATGCCAAATTTCACCATCTCCCATCTACTATATATCTAACAAAGATTCTTAGAGATGTGTATCAATACTTGATAGCTATGTAATGTCAGTTATATGGGAGCAAGAAAACTGAGTTGTTTGAGGAGAGTTGGATATATACACTCAATATAGTGTTGACCCATGATAGAGCTTTTAATTTGGTGGATATACTATCAAATTAGTTGCAGTGTCAGGTGGGAGAGGCTTAAGTATCGTTCCAGGCGAAACAGGGACCATATATATATATATATATATATATATATATATATATATATCTTAGACAGAATCTGTGCATAGTGTGCATTATTGGGATTGAATGTGAACACGACCCCTAATGAGAAGTTCCTAGTTTAATTTCACTGTAGAGTGTTATCACTAGCGAGCTTCAGAGGCATGTATGAAAAATTGGTTGAACATTTCTTTGTAATTATCTTTCATGTGATATTTTATATTGATCCTCCTTGCATTATAGATCATTTAAAGGAGTCACTCAGAGATATCGCGGACTAGTTTGTAGCCCCCAAGAGTGCATACATCAGGTGCTTTGGCTGTCACATATCCCCTCATCTTACACCATGATATGTGACCAAAAAATTGGTCATGCAAAAGGTTACGCATCAGCTAGACAAGGGATTGTTAGGAATGCTTCACAAGAGGAAGAAACCCCCTTGGACTATATTTCCAATGGGGATTGAAATGTACTGGTTAAAGAGTCATAAGGAAATAGAAATAGAGACCACCTACACTTTGCCACTAAATACTTCCATTGATATGATTGTTAATATGAATCTTTCGTCGAAGTGTTCGAAAAAAGACCACTTTAGCTACGTATAACTTATAACCCTAATAGCAAAAGATGGCTGCTAATATCTTCAAATCTGCAGTTAGTTGATGAAGAATAATGCTACAAAAATCCAAATCTATGCATAAAAATACATTAAGCAGTAAAAATGAGGTTTTGCTTCATGCATCCAATAGACAAGACAAGAATAATATTTTTTGAAGAATTTTATATTAATGGCACCTGGGAGGAAAACAAGAAAGGTGTTTCCAATTCTCCTCAATGGGATGTGTTCTTGGAAGTCCTCAACACTTCAGATCTAGCATTTCTCTCTCTAGTTGGTGTAGAAAACCCAGACAAATATAGAACTCAAAGGGAGCTCACAAAGCAAATAATGGAAAATATGACAATGATAATGGCTCAAATTCAGACCAAGAGTATAGATCTGGAGTGATCTAATAGGCAACAAAAGGTGAAGAGTGGTAAGAAAAACCCTTCTATTTATAACAAAATATTAGGTCATTCTAGATCTTGGTGCATCATTAAAATAATATTAACCAAATCTAGATCCACCTTTTATGGAATATTTTATTATATTTGTTGGAGGGGAAAAGAATTTGACTTGGGTCAAATCCCTTTATTTGTAAATAATAAATAATTAAATGATTTATTTATCATTTTAAGGAAGTGGTTGAATGATAATTAAATAAATAATTATTTAATTAATTATTTATAAATGATTTAGTCAAATTTAACAAGGAATATTATTTAAATAAGGTTTAAATAATTATTCCTAGAAAATAATAAGATAAATAAGGATTTATCTAATTAATTTCCTTGTTTTGGGTTAAATATTTCCCGGAATAATAATTAAATTACTGTTTAATTAATTATTTCATGAGTAAAACCAAACAAATATAGATTTGTTTAATATTTCCCCTTTGGGTTTCCTATTTAGACGATAAATAACCTAATAAATGTGTTTTATTAAGTTATTTTACATAGTGAAAGCAATTTTACTTAGGGTAAAATTGGTCTTACATGGTGTACTTGGGTCCATGTAATGATAATATGTTAGATGACAAAAAAATGGTGTAACAGATTGCCCCCCAGCGTGCGAGTGTTAGGAGAAAATCGTATGACCAAAGTACGTTGTAAGAACTCAATCACCGGACATCAAAAGGGAAGTCAGAGAGAGGAATGTAAGTTAGGCTGATGTGCTGAAGAACTAGACCCTGAGGAGACAATACTTACAGGTGCGACAAGTCTCTTTTTATGAGTGGGTGCCTGTGCTAAAGGCGGTAGGGGAGGCATACCTATGCCCACTGAGACAAAATAATGTGTCCAGTAAATAAAGGACCAAACTGTAAAGTACATGCTAGCATAAACATGAGCTAGATAAAAGATATAATGATGAATCCCACATACATTCGGTGCTTGGAATAACAGTCAGGACTTATACAGTAATATCTGAGTACATGAGATACAAATACAACCCCAATGCCCCTGTAAATGGGAAGGGCTCATCAAATCTAACTGATACATGCAAATCAAAGAGCTGTCGCAAGCGGCTAAGGCTGAAATCATCAAATATATGGAGCTGCATCGAAGGCTGCGACGAAGAGGTCATCCGGGCATGTGGGGGCTACCTGCAGGGCCACCCCCTACCACGGGTTGGGACATCTCACACACACCCAGGAGTCACTAATATCAACTATTGCATCACTGAAGCATCAATTATATGGATCTCGATCATGCTGAAAGGAGCTGCAGCTGAGAAACAATCAAGTCAAAGGGAAATAAGGAGTCCCTTTGCCTGATCCAGGGCACCGAACAAGAGTGGAAGCTGGAATCAAGGTACACCGCCCTCTAGACCTATCTTCTAGAATAAATGAGCTGATGCTAACATGAGGAGGTCCACCATAGGTGAGGCAATAAGGGATCCTCAACTAAGGCATGAGAGAAAATAGTAAACCGACTGACAGACTGACACCAATGATGATGATGAAATAGGGGGTACTGATTAGTGAATGGACAACTTCCCTTATTAAATCATAAAGGGCATGGATGACTTGGCAGCGACTAACACAATATCATGAGGAATATGGGACAATGGTACTGAAGGCCATAATGTGCAACACGAGAGAGGGACCAAGCAATGAAGGATGGAGGACTATAGCGGGATACAAAGGGACTCAGGATAGACTCCATGAATGCGATGATGACTTGACTCAGATGCTCTAAACAAGGGTGACTCGATGGTGCTGCCACACAGTAAAGGTCCAATGGGGGACCATAAAAACATGATTACAAGATGGTAACTCACGATGAACATCAACACAAGCATGGACAAGTATGGAGGCCAAGTGGTGCCCCTAGTATGAGTGTTGCAAGTGACGAAATTTGATTTTGAGGAGGGGTGAAGTGATGCTTCCTGGATAAAATGTGTCATGGTGAAGTATCAAGTCGCTAAAAACTAATAGATACCCATTTTAGGGCTCGGTGAGAGCTTTCCAGCGGTATAGACAGTTCATCAAACTGAGCTACGGTTTGGCTGCAGCAGGCGAAAGAAAAATTGATGGTTTTTCTTCTAATAAGGCATTTTCCCTCCAATTCACTCATTTCCTTATGCAGTTGTGGTGAATGTAGAGAGGAGAGAAGGCCCTAAATATTGTGGCGATCATAGCAGACAAATCGACCATTGGAATTGAGATCTGTTAGTTGTAGGTAAGAGGCCTAATCCTACTCTTTCTTTTGGATGGATTGAAAGTTCATATTAGGGTCCTAGATGGTAGGAACAACCCCTCCTTCATCTTCACGGCTAGGTCACACTTCTGGGGCCAAAATCTGTGACCTGGGAAGTAGGTTTGAAACTGGAAAGTTCGACCTGTCCCAGGATTTGGCCAAAAAGTGCGACCTGTCAGACGGAGGGAGTTTTAGTGCTGTTTTGGGGCTGAGATTTGGGATTTTTATGGTTGAGGGGAATAGGTGCCCCCAAGCATGTTGTGGTCATGCCAAAATTTATTTATAAGAAGAGGGATCTAAACACATTTTAATAAAGTGGTGTGCCATTTTTTGTTGTTATGGTTATGCAGTTTGAGAAAGGGAATGGAGGATTACCAATCTATTTTGATACTGCATATATGAATCAAATGGAATTTAAGTTTCTAGGTTGGCATACATGGTGTCACTATCCCAAAGAGAGGATTTAGAGATAATGAACTGGTGCTCTCCTAGAAAACTCATAGGTTGGTCAACAACAATGTCGAAGGGACTGGGTTGTTGATGTAAGATGAAGGAATAATGAGGGGTATCATCCCTAGAGTGATCTGAAGTGACATGGGACTCTAGAGGTTCTTCTAAATGTGGAATAATAATGGTACTAGAGTTGACACAAATAGATACACTAGGAGAGTTGTGGATAATTTCTTCTCCTAGTCTCTCAAATATGGGTGCCCCCTTACCCAAACATTGGGTTTTAATGTAATGGCCACAAAGTGTATGTGGTTCGAACGCATGGGTTCGATGTAAGGGGGAATAGATAAAGTTAGGGGTGGTGATTTCTTCCATAATGTCATCATCGTGATAGAAGATGGGGTGACTGGTGGAAGAAAGACCACCTGACACGGCGAAGCTACCTGACTCATCATCATGAGAAGAGCAGTTCACATGCACATTATCACAAGGGATGATAGAAGAGGAAGCAAATAAATGATCTACCGATATTCAGCCCAGGGTGATTGCTGAAGGGATGTTAAGCAAAACATCAGGGGAAGTCTCCAAGGGGACTTCCACCGAGGGTCTCATGGATGATGATAGGTAGAAAATGGTGGAAAAAGGCTTTGTCATCTCGACATCAGGAGGGGGAATGTTGATGGGAGCATTCGTGTCCTCTGGTTTTGCCGAAGAAAAATGCACAAATAAAGGAGTGGTGGACTCATTGCACTTTGCCTCGAGTTGGAAAACTGCTTCCAAGGATGAGTGGTACTCTTTAAGGCGGGGACAGAGGTGAGTATAGTGGCCATGGAAATCGCACAAAGCACAAGGGTGATTTGTGCACAAGGTTTTGAGTTTCGGGATTGAATCAGGTAATGTAACATAGACCTCAGGGATATCAGATTTCGAAAACGTCTCGTTGACCGTGGTCTTCAGATGCAGCAATTTAGGACATGTATGGGTGGCGTGACCAACAATATCGCACAAGGCACACTAAATAGCGTGCTTTGGTGGTCGAGGAGGAGCAGGGTTTGTTGGGGCAGCTTTTTCCTTAGTTTCTTTTGTGTGAGATTTTCCCCCTTTTCCCGATACTGTCGCAACAGGAGATGGTTCCTGTTGAGGTGTGTGAGGCACTGTGGTATTGGGAGAAGTGATGTGGACTGGTTGAAATGGGGTCAAAGCAAGGAAAGGTTTGGGATGATCAGGCAGGGTGGTGGTTGGGGGATTAAGGTACCAGACGAGAATCCCCAGGGTCAGGTTAGGAAGAGATAGGGAAGCCATGATAGGTACTAAGTACACTCAAGGAGGCGGAATGAATAACGGTATCTGACCGGAGGGGTAATGGCCAGGGGGAAAAGCTCCAAGTTGGATAAGGCCTGGAGGAACCGATCCAGGAGGGTAAATAGGCTCATGGATACCAGCTATAGGTGAAGGGTCAGAAGGGAAAGGTCCAGAAGGCTGACCCGAAGTGCTAGGAGTAGGCAACGGAGGGCGAGGTTGCTGAATAGCTGAAGCAGGCCACTTGAGAGTAGCCTGAGATGATTGCATCATGCAAACATTCGATAAGTTGAGATCAGAGACAAGAGGAGGAGGAAGACCAGGGGGGTTCCAAGAAAATAAGAGTCTTTGTAGACATCGGGAGAGACACTAGTCAAAGAATCGACAGTTTGCTTATTAGCTATAGAAGAGATGGTCGTCTCAGGGGAGGTCTGAGATTTTGGCTCATGATACGTCAACTAGTCAATGGTGACTATCTTTCCATTATGAGGTAAAGACATCTTGTGGTATACCACGGATGGGATAGAAAACACAACATAGGTGTAGATCCACCCCAATAGAATGTTGTAATCTAGAGGGGCATCGATGACTTCAACGTCAACGCAAACAGTCTTGCCCACATGAGTGATAGGACAGTTATGGAATAGGCCAATGGGCTGGGAGGCATGGCCATCCCACGCTCGAAGGGTGATCGTGGAAGGGGCCAATTCAGGAGATCCGAGTTGTTTCCAAACCGAAGTGGACATTACATAGGTGGATGCCCCCTCATCAATGATACACCGAGAAATGTTAGCATTCCAGATTTTGACTGGGATTTGGAAGGCTACGGAAGTAGGAAGAGGAGGATGGTCTGATTGATGGGCGTTGAAAAAAATCAATTGGTCATCAGTAGGATCTACAGCGCCCATGGCAGATAGTAGATCCTTCTTTTGAGAAGGGCACGATTGGAGGAGTTCCAATGTTGAAATGGCAGCAGGAGATTGTGCCAAATCATCTACTATGCTATAAGAATGAGAAGCTTGACTAGAAGCAGCATTTTGGCATAATGGTCCCTTAGGAATCTTGGTATGAACCTCAAATTTGGGCTCACGGATATGCAAGGGACCATTGGATGTCGAAAGAGGCTCTGTAGAACCTGAAGAAGGTGACTTGGGGACAGACGGAGCAGGAGGCTTGGGGTACTGGCGAGACCAAGTTTGAAGGTTAAGGTCAATGAGTAGAGGTTGATTAGAGTTTATCATGAGGATCTGGTACTCAGAGGAACCAGAAGAGGAAGGTTGAGTGGCCATCGGTCCGTCAAGTGGTTGGGTAGCCACGAATCCTTGCTGGGGGACAGGATTGGTAAACACAGTCGGTTGAGTAGTGGCCACATTGGGGGGAGTAATAGGGGAGGCATGTTGTCCTCGCAATGTGGCTTGAGACTCCCACATATGCCACATCTGTGGTAAGAGGGGACAATCGTGAGTGTAATGACCATAAACACCACAACACGAACAAGGCTTATTTGTACGAATGGGCCTGTCTGGCTTGGGCTGAGTGCCCTGTTGCTAGGTAGCAGCGTTAGAGTCAATACCTTGAGGATTAAGTCCACGAGTACCAGGGGTAGATTGGTTTTGATTGATTTTCCTCTTCCTTTGAGAGGAAGGAGGATTAGTCGCACCCTACTGTGCAAATATTTTCCTCGGAGGGGGTGGTAGTTGCTGTTGCGGGGTTTGAGAAGGAAAGGGAGGCAGAGGTGCAAATGCCAGAGGAGCTAGAGCACCAGGCTATGGATAAGGATAATGGTTAGGTTGGGCAACATTGAGGTAAGCAGGAGTTTGGGCAAAAGGAGGAGGCATGTCGTATCCTAGATACATGCTACCTAGAGGGGGAAAAGTGTTGGAGGTGTTGCCCCCTCCCGGATGGAGACCATAGCCCATAGGAGGTTGAGCATACTGATGAGAAAGAGCTCCAATGATACCGTCGACAGAATGAGATGCCCCCAGGGCATTAGCACCACCGGATCTAGGGAGGTCAGGAAGGACAGTATAAACATAACCAGACTAAGCATAGATCAGGTCATATTTCAAGGCTATTTGGAGGGCGGCTTCTTTGGTTTGGGGGAAATGTGATGCGACATCTTTGGCGATGGCGGGTAAGAGAGATCTAAGGAACCAAACCATGTAGACATGATCTTCAAAGGTAGGAGCTCGACATAAGCTCTTTCTTCGCCACCATTCCTGGACATGATCGGAAAGGCGGGTCATAGACGATTGACGGAAATAAGTCAAGAGTTTGGTACTAGTGTTGTATCGGAGAGGGAGCTGGAAATAAGATAAGAAGGCATGGGAAATGGTCACAAAGGTGGTATGGGAAGAGGAGGTCTAGTCAACATATCACTTAGAAGCTTTGCCTGTAAGCGTGCATTGGAACAACCAAAGACGGATGGAATCATCGGTAATGGAATTGGATGAACACCACATGTGGAAAGATTAGTTATGGTTGGTTGGATCTTCTCCAGCAAGGCCTTCAAACTTGGGAATACCAGAGGGGAGTTTGGTTGGCATACCAGGCCAACCAACATCGTGGCATATAGGTTCATTGATCAACTGATTGAAATCGAGGAGACTGAGGTCTGCCATGTAAGGGAGCAAGGGGACAGTTGAGGTAGTTCCTGTGGTGGTTCTGCTAGGAGCATTTTCGGAAGTAGGGTCAGGACTGCCACTAGCGTTAGGCCCTGGATCAGACATAGTGAAGGTGACAGGGGGAGAACCAGAGGTAAAAGGAGAACCCAATGAATCAGAAGAGGAATCGGAGTGCAGACTCGGAGGAGGACTAACTTGACGAGGGTGGGAAGGAGTAAGTCGACCAACCGGAAATTGAGGATGCAGGCCAAGAAGTATCTGAGATATACACCTTGTGGGCACAATTATGACAATAAAAACATGGCACAGAGGGAATAAGAATGACCAACAAGGGTAGGGAGGTGCAGAATCAAGCGATTACAATGTCAAAACAAGGGCAGAGAGGTGCAGTGTCAATTGATTTTACAATGTTTTAAAGTCTTTTCTTGGAGGTGTTAACCAGGCTCTTCTTCACTTAGGGTGAGTGTGTGGCATGTGTTGATTTTAATTTTTAAACCCAGAAGTTTTGAGAGTAAAAGAAAAAGTGTGCTGCGTAACTGAAAATAAACCTGCAAAGAATAGCATATAATACTGAAAATAACTAAAAATTAACATCTAACAATGCATCAATCTAACCTAAGGAGGCGGGTCTCTCAAAAACTAATCTAACAGAGGGAAAAAAATCTAGTCAAAACACACTGAAAATCGTCCAATAGATCTAAGGTTGGGAGGGACAGGGATCTAAAGGATAAACCTGCTGAAAAGAGGTGCAGAAAATAGCAAAGAGACAAAGGCAAGGTTGCTATGAAAGAGGAGGAAAAAATCTAAAGGCAGTATGGAAAATGAGGTGACCCTAAAGGAAAACGAAAACAAAACTATATGAGGTGATTTGGATGGAAAAATAGTTGATCTAAAAGGGATCTGGAGATGAGGTATCAGATCTGTCAAAGAAAAGGCTGAAACTCTAAAAATTTAGACACCTGCAATAGCTAAAACTCTTCCACAAAAAGTGGAGGGTACTGAAGCTCTAGGGGGCTAGATTCCCACTTAGTTGAGTAAAACAGAAAAGAAATAGGTCTAAACATGTGGAGACAGAGACTGGACAACCCCGACAGAAGCTTCAGACAAACCCAGAAAACTTTTAGAAAATCCGCAAAAAAAAGTGCAGGTCGCAAGTTCTGACCTGTTTTCTGTCCAGGTCGCAGTTTTGAGGCTGAAAAGTGCGTCCTATAGTCCAGATCATAGGTTCTAGGCTGAAAAGTGTGACCTGCAATTTCAGGTCTCTTGGCGGCCGATTTCAGAGAAATTTTTCGTCTCAGTTGTAGCTGATGTCTGTTACCTATGCAATAGGGAGAGAAACACACGGAAGTTAGAAATTTTAAATTTTGAGGGTTTTATAGGTGAAAAAGAACATAAAAATAGGAAAAACAAAAATCTGAAGAGAAACCATAGGGTTTGAAGTAGCTGGATATGCAGGAATATGAAAAACGACAGCGGTCGTAATTGAAAACCCGTGTGGAGTCGCCAGTTGTTAGTATGAATCTTTCGTCGATATGTACGAAAAATACCACTTTAGCTATGCATAACTTATAGCCCTAACAACAAAATATGGCTGCTAATATCTTCAAATCTGCAGTTAGTTGATCAAGACAAATGCTGCAAAAATCTAGATCTATGCATAAAAAGACATTAAGTAGTAAAAATGAGGTTTTGCTCCATGCATCCAATAGACAAGACAAGAACAATATTTTTCAAAGAATTTTATATTAATGGCACCTGGGAGGGAAACAAGAAAGGTGTTTCCAATTCTCCTCAATGGGATGGGTTCTTGGAAGTCCTCAGCGCTTCAGAGCTAACATTTCTCTCTCTAGTTGGTATAGAAAACCCAGACAAATATAGAACTCAAAGGGAGCTCACAAAGCAAATAATGGAAAATATGACAATGATAATGGCTCAAAGTCAGACCAAGAGTATAGATCCAGAGTGATTTAATAGGCAACAAAAGGTGAAGAATGGTAAGAAAAACCCTTCTATTTATAACAAAATATTAGGTCATTCTAGATCTTGGTGCATGATTAAAATAATATTAACCAAATCTAGATCCACCTTTTATGGAATATTTTATTATATTTGTTGGAGGGGAAAATAATTTGACTTGGGTCAAATCCCTTTATTTGTAAATAATAAATAAATAAATGATTTAATTATCATTTTAAGGAAGTGGTTAAATGATAATTAAATAAATAATGATTTATTTAATTATTTGTAAATGATTTAGTCAAATTTAACAAGGAATATTATTTAAATAAGGTTTAAATAATTATTCCTAGAAAATAATAAGATAAATAAGGATTTATCTAATTAATTTCTGTTAGTCAATTACACCCGCACAATAATTAAACTATAGTCTCTCTTCTCTCTCTCTCTCTCTCTCTCTCTCTCTCTCTCTCTTCTCTCTCTCTCTCTCTCTTCTTCTCTCTCTCTCTCTTCTCTCTCTCTCTTTCCTCTTCTTCTAATTCAATTATTCCATGAGGGAAATCAAAAAAATATAGATTTGTTTAATATTTCCCTTTGGGGTTTCCTGTTTAGACCATAAACAACCTAATAAATGTGTTTTATTAAGTTATTTTACATAGTGAAAGCAATTTTACTTAGGGTAAAATTGGTCTTACATGGTGTACTTGGGTCCATCTAATGATAATAGGTTACATGACCAAAAAATGGTGTAACAATGATCCTAGGTTAATTTTCAGGAAACATTTTCAAAGCATTTGTCATAGTTAGGGGTACTCATCGATTTCCAAAGTATAGGATGAGAAGATAAATAATTGGTTCAATGCAACAATGAAGACACATCTAGATATGGAGACTAGTTCACCCCATGATCCACTAGCTCGGGACTTGTAGGTGAAATAGGAGGAGGAGATAACACCTAAGAAAAGAAAGTATCTCCCAAGTAAAGTGTTGACCTGATTTGGGCTGACCCAGGTTCGATATATACTTCACACCAACAAAACCCCTAAACACTGGCCCTTTCGACAATGACCTGCAAGCATATCATAGTCTCACCTGAAGTGACTATGGGTGAATGAAAAACTAAGTTTCTACAGCCTTGAGGGACTGGGAGATGTGGTATTATTATACTTTTTAACACTTACAACTTATAAATCACTTTGCTGAATTATATTAATCACAAAAACATGCCATATAAAACCATAAAATATCACTGCACTGAAGTAAAATGAAACTATAATAAATGCTATTCTACCATAGGTAATAATAAAATATACACATCAATCACACAATAACACTGGAATATCATCTACATAATTGTTTCTTATTACGATGAATCTTTGAGTACAACAAGTTCTTGACATGTGCACTAAGTTGTAGGGTGTCTGTGCACTTAGCTGCAGAACCTTCTCTTCGCTACAAATTATAGATCATAACACTATTATCTGGATAAAAAAAATGATTATATTCTTATTATTTTATCTTATATATACTATTACATTTTAGGATTACATCGTCAAAATGCCATGGTCCAAATACAACGGATTTCCTAAAACAAGAAACTATGGTCCCAAAATCCTTGATCCCTTACAAAATCATGCATTTTAACCAAAAGGATGGTCTTTGACCACCCCAAATCCCTTACAACACTGCATAGTCCATTTATATCCTAAAAATGTGTTCCATTGTGCACTCTTCCCCACAAAATGCAGAGTATTTTCCAAAATCTAGGCCAAGTTGGGTTGTGCCCAATAGACTCGTAACACTCACATGTGACTCATCCTGAATCACTCAACTAATTTTCCCCTGATATTTCTTACAATGTTGTTGCAGGAATTTTTGAACTGTTGCATAATGTCAGTGACCTCCTTCTCTTCGCTGCACACTTCCTCCAACGATGCTTCTCATCCATTGCAGGGGATAGTTGGAGAGCCTCATCCTTCCATGGATGAGTTCTCTCTTTCAAAATATGTTCTTCCTTCCTCTACTCCTCTATCTTCTTTTGGAGGGAATTTCCCTCATTGATCTTTGCGAGCTTCTCTGAGATTGGTACAGTATTCATAGTTTCTCGAATATCCTCCAATTGCTACTACTTTTTTTGAATGTCCTATTGTTACTTATGCACGTTTGGATCTTCCTGTAGTGAAGTCCAAAACTGCAAGCTCTCATCCAACAGCTTCCCACAATCTGCCACTATTGTAGAGATGTCGGCCACTATAGCCTTTAGGTTAACCTCCCTCTGCTCTCAAACTTCTTGTGGTGTGGTTGGTTGTAGCTCCATTTCTAGCTCATTAATATTTATCTCATATCAAAATTGTATGTCGGCTATCTTATTCTTGTATCCTTTTACTGCAAGGTCAAGCTTTGAAAACTTTTCCTCCACTGATTCTTCTTCTCTGACATCAATGTCCAGCACATTATGGCTTGTGGCTTAGACAACTTCCTTCAAATTATGTTGTTGTTGTACTGCCTAGTCCTTCTCCTACTGCTACTTTAGTGAAGCTTGCTCTCTCTTACCAGAATGTTCAACTTTGAAGTGAGTTATAGTCACTAGTTCATCTCATCTACGATCTCCTGATGCATCTCGTGTAATCTATGAGGTGGCACTACTGTGATGTTCATGTTCACATAATTCCATCCTTTCTCCTACTGCTATACCTTGGTAGAGTCAAGCTACAGGGCTCCAGTAAGTATTTTTTCTATCCGCACCCCAAGTGTGGGCTCTACTATTTTTTCTTCTCGAAGCCTTTCCTTTTCCTATACTATATGTCTGTTTGTTTGTGTCAATATCTTGAGTTTTTCAATGCACTCCTCGACACCTATTAGAAGTGCATTGTAGCAATCCTCTAACTTGTTCCATGATTCTTTTGTTGCTTCCTGAATCATGTCCCCAATCTGGTCCAAGTCCCCATCAGTGAGGACCAATGGTGTTATGTCCTTTTTCTTTTCTTCCTTCTGCTTCTTTTTTCTTCTTTTGGCAGCTTCGACACTTGCCTTCCTCTTCTCAATGATAGATGGGTTTGTTTGTGTCTTTTTAGACTCCTTTTTCTACACATCTCCTCTAGGATGATCCTTGTGACCCTTGTTGTGGTGCTTGTTTTGTTTTACCTCTTCCTCATCCTTATCATTATCCTTCCCACTCACTTCCCCATGTTGCATTGTGTCCTTCTCTGTCGAAGAATCCTTCATATATGTCTCTAGCGCATTCATCCACTACTCGGACCACTATTTTATATCTTCTACGATATTTTCTTATGTTACTAAATATGGCAATGGATGCCATGTCCTCATTGTGTCCCTACAAACCTATATGTAAATTATGTGGATGTCAACATTAAACTTTGCGACAGATTTATCTTGCTTGTATAGGCTCGGTGAATAGCAAGAGTGTTAACTCACCAACATGTGTAATTTTTTCTGATATATAAAAACATTATATTATCTTGTTTGTGTGTCGGTTTACGGGTATACCACATCGAGGCATACTGAGCGGCTTCACAAACCTCCAAGGCTACTAGATGGAACTGTGAATATTCCAGCTCTTTCCATGAAATAATTGCAATTATTAGAAGTAACCATGCATAATGAAATGGAGAACCTTTCTTTGCCCTCAATAGTCATCCGTAAACAATTTTCAGTAAGTGAGGTATCCTGCTGTATTGAACCCAATTAGCACATTGCGCAGTTAATTAAACCACTGGTGGAGGAACTTTATTATCCTGACACTTCCTCATGATATTTTCAGCAAATATGTGTGTTGCAAAGTGACTCCCTGGTCATTGATTGAGCTGATATTGTAACCTTTCTTCCCTTTTGTTAGTCAAAAATTATTTGTAATATCCCAAAAGGAATAATGCATTGATACACAAACACAATATTTGAAACATAGAAAATGTACATGTAAGATTATGATCAACGCAGTTATATACAGAATAGGTGAGCCATTTTATTCATAGGATATGATTCAGTTACAACAATGTACAAAAATGAGGGTACTCTAGCCAAAGAGATGGCCTAGAATGACCCTGCAAAAATTCTACAACTAGCACTGCATAACTGGAGAGATGATTTTGCATATGCGCTATCCCTTCACTGATGATGATCTTACAACTTTTGTCAGAAAGGATAATGTAGATATATGGAGCTCAGGAGGTCTGATGATGCCAAGATTCAAGATTTGGCCAATGTGATGGGAACCCAAGATAACCTAGAAAGGATTTTTCGGATCTATGACTTTCGAAAATCACCCTCCTAGGGTTTGATCCTTTGACTACTGGTTTATGCAGATATGAAGCTAGATCTGATCCTAATATGGCTGAAATGTGTTATACAAACAAATCTGATATTTGAGGGCTGATCCTTCCTTAATATATCCAATATGGAACCTTGAGATCTTGTCTCTTCTTCCTCCTCCTCAAAATGCAGCAACTGAATCTACAGTTCTTGGGAAAAATGCACTGTAGAAAAGGGAGAGACTCAATTCCTGCTAAAATATAATGAAAATAAGCTATAGGCTTATGGAAACAGTGATGGCAAGATGAAGGGATGATCCCTCACAGGGTTCCTAGCAGAAATGCTAGAAACTTCCTTCCTCCTCTGAATCTATAATGATGTATTGCGTAATCGTTGATGTGTGGATCATCGATAAGAGGAGGAATTTTACTGATGCCGATCTCAAATGAGGCTCGACGTCGATTCAAGCCTGTTAGGAATAATCCTTCACCGGTTCTTTAGCTAAATACTGAATACAACCTCCTCCTCCCAAAATTATCTTCATAAATGCATACTTTTTTAATGTATATGTTCTACAAAGAGTAAGGAAAATATGGCACCAAATACTGATGATGAATAGCAGCTCAGAATAACCTTCCCAGAGTAGGAACTTGAATTACCCCGTGGGTAAGGGTGGGATTCCTGCTCGGAAACACCCTGTGCTAAACAACACTTCAGACTTAGCTAAATAGCATAAGAGTGCATGGAATTTCAATGAAAATTCCAGGTCTAATCAGATCTCGAATCAATAATACCAAGGTTGCCTTCTATTCTGCCTTCATCTTCCTTATATACAAAGTGAGCCTTCCCAAGCCCTAGCCCACCTCTAAACTGCGTTGTACATGTGGACATAAATCTCCATGATTGATTGTGTTGTATCTCCAAGTCCTCCATCATGTCTACATGAAATCTGCACCATCTCCATCATGTCTGCATTAAATGCACTACTTATTGCATCACTTCATCATGAATGATCTATGATCTTACATTAGATTCCCTCCATGATCTCAGTTGACTGCTTCAACCTCCATGATCTATCTCATTAATGAGACATGATCTCCACTCCTTTCACATTAGTAGCTTCTCCACTACTCCATTATGTATATCTATGTTTAATTAATCCACATTCACACATAAAAAAGTGGATCTTATTCATATTTGAGGATTATGGGTCCCTCCACCCTTTTATTTACTTAATTAATTAATTTTATTAAGAACTCTAATATTCCAAATAAACATATGAAAATTTTGGAATATTACAGTCCTCCCTGAAAAAATGTTTCTTGTCCTCAAGCAACTACAAAAGTAGATGAAAAATCCATATATCCCCCTCCAAATGGCATCCACATAAGGAAGGCCTCCCCATCTGCTACAATGTGTTATGCATGTTTGATCCCGAAGTTGTCTCTCAAGAATGCATGGAGTGAACTCCAATTGTCTAGTTAGATGTCCCCCACTCTCGAAGAAGTACCAAGTGACAACCATAAGCTATCCAACATCATCATCAATACATGAGATACATAAAATAAGGTGGTTCTTCCCACAAAGGAAAAGTCCCATCTCACAAAACATCTCTTCATCCCTTGCTTTATGAAGTATATTGAGAATCGACATGCCCTCATCCTTAGCCCTGTTTGTCTTGTTGGATCCAAGCACCATTCAAACATTGTGAAAAAGAAGAAATAGAGACATATGGGTAGACAAATATGTCAAACCATGTTCTCCCAATTGTAACCACCAGAGTAAGGCCTCTTGCTGTCATCCCCCACCTTCATTATGCAAGATGGTCAAGCCAAACTCTCCCAAAAGAAACCAAAGTAACAAGAGATCTTGCTGCATCTTCACCTTCTCATGTTCATGAAGGAGTAAAAACATATTGATACACATGTGGAATGTCACATCAACCCAATATAAGAAAACACCATCATTACACATCATGAGAGTACCATCCCAAGTTCTATACAATACAAAACACATAGACATAGGAGATGTCATGTGATGGCCAAACTCTCTCAGTAATAACCAAACTAACCATGCCTTTTTCTTCTTCATTTTTTCAGTGATGTGTAAAGCATGAATCGGGAAAATATGAACCATTGGGTGGTAACCATACTTACCCAAGAGCAACCAGCCCAACCATGCATCCTTCTTCATTACATGAGTGTTATTCAGGGCATGGATCAAAGAAATAGGAGCTTTTGGGTAGTAACCAAACTCACCGAAGAGAAACCAGTGTAACCAAGCTTCTTGCTGGCCCATGTCATATATCTACAAGTGGTCATGCAAGCCCTTGATTATCATCCTCATCCACTCATCCCAATGTGGATGATGAATGATGTTTTTCAAAAACATGGTATCCTCCCATTGTAGAATACCATCCACCTCAAACTGATGAAGAACCTTGCACTCCATGATATGTTGAAGTGCACCTCCAATGAGATCTCTTCATGAGACCTTCTTCTCATCAATGGCCCTCCAAAACCAATAAGGTTCTGGATTTGCTGCAAGTATAATTTTCTCTTTGAGCTGTGATATTCTCATTGAGAAAGAGTCATCTTGAAAGGGGGAAAGATTTCCCATCTCAAGATGTCTACCATTTATCATCTTCTCCTCCATTTCTTCATGAATGAAGCTACCATTAGATTGCTCCCATAAGGAATGGGTCCTCTTCTCCTCACCGCTGCTCATTAACAATGTTGTATCAGCTTTCTCATAGCAATGCACAATGTTGAACTTATAGCCAGCCATTTTCGATGGGATTATACTCATCCCATATTCTGAAACTCCACATTTCAACTCAAACGGTTATATGTAGCTCAACAATGATGAACTGGTATAGCTCTTCATCTCTTCCTTGATCAGATCAAGGGCCCTCTACACAGTGATATGTTGCGGCTTCAAATCAGCATGTTGTTTTAATCCTTGGTCATGCAATGGCCCTAATGGCATGTTCCCATAAATTTCAATAAGAGGTACTAAAACAATATGAGATGAAAGTGGATGCATACCTTGGATCAATTGATGTGTGGGAACCTCTTGCAAGACCACAAGATTTCCTCCAACTATAACAACAGTTCCTCTAGCTACTGGTAAGAGAGATGGATGCTCTCCTACAAGTGTACCAGCACTGGTATTTGTCTCCTCCTCATCATGCATCTCATCAATCATGCATGGGGCTCCAATTGTCAAGAACCCAAGACCATATTGCAAAGATGAAAGTGTTCTTCCTCCTAATGCAAGTACTGTTGTAGATGATGGTGGTGGTAGAGGCTCCTCCTCTTGAATGATAATGAGGAAATCTTCCTTGGGAGATGTACTATCTACTTGATGATGGGAGATGTAACTATGTGAGATGTCTCTAATTTCTTCCTACCATACCTCTTCTTTAGTATTTGAATAAAATATTAATAAGCAAACACTTTCATGTGTGACAAGTGATTGAACCACCAATCTCTTGCTTCACCTTCTAGGCACAGCGCTACAAACTTCACAGACTCTCTTTCTGATATAGGATATTTTAGAATGAATGTAGATCATTTTTCCCTCCAATCCCTCAATGTTCTTGTGGAAGATACATCAAATGTAGGCAACAAGAATTTATGCCTCTTTCTTCTATTATTTCTTCTGGATCTCCTCTCTTCTTTGAATTGCAAAAATTGTTGGAGAGAGAGATTCTCCTTCAATGCTCTTGGCTTTGAATTGTGCTCAAAAAAATATTTTCTTAGGATCTCATGCCCCAAGCCTTCATCATATTCAAACCAGTCCTCTTTATCATCAAATAAAGTGGATCTAGTGGAATAATGTGAATCCTTTGGTTTCTTTGGTCTTCTTTGCTGCTGATAAGAAGAATTGGGACCTTCTTCATCCTAAAACCTTCTTTAGGTTTCTCTTTGCCTTTCTTTCTTCATTTCTTTGATCTCGTTGGAGAGATCGCTCATAGTTATAAATAAATATGCAACAAAACTTAATCCCTCCATTATAGTAGAACTCCACTATTTTCTTTTCATATGTTGTCAATAATGTCCACAAGCTGAGCCAAAGATCATGCTCTGATGGCACTGTAATATCCCAAAAGGGAATAATGCATTGATACACAAACACAATATTTGAAACACAAAAAATGTACATGTAATATTATGATAAAAACATATATAGATAGAATAGTTGAGCCATTTTATTCATAGGATATGATTCAATTACAACAATGTACAAAATGGAGGTACTCTTAGCCAAAGAAGTGGCCTAGAATGACCATGAAAACATGCCACAACAAGCACTGCATAACTGGAGAGCTGCTGGAAGTAATACTGCATTGTCCCTTTAGCTAATGATAATATTAAAACTACTGGCTGAAAGGGAAATGCAGATATATAGAGCTCAGGAGCTTTGATGATTTCAATATTCAAGATTTGGGCACTATGATGGAAACCCAAGATAACCCAAAAAGGAAATTCCAGATCTATGAGATTGGAAATTTACCCGCTTGGGGTTTGATCCCTTGACTGTTGGGTTATGTAGATTTGAAGCTATATCTAATCAAAATATGGCTATGATGTGTGATATACACAAATCTAATCTTTAAGGGCTAATCCCTTCTTCAGATCTCCAACCTAGAAGCTTGAGATCTTGTCTCTTCTTCCTCCTCCTCAAAATGCTGCAACTGAATATGCAGCTGCTGGGAAAAATGCATTTTACAAGAGAGAGAGACTCAATGCATACTGACATATAATGAAAATAAGCTCCAGGTTGATGTAAACAGTGATGGGAAGGTGAGGGGATGATTCCTCACAGGATTCCTAGCTAAAATTCTAGAAACTTCCTTCCTCCTCTAGGTCTGCAATGATGGACTGTGAAATCCTTGATGGGATTGCTGTTAATAGGAGGTGAATAATGTTTGGCATAATTCCAGATCTGAAATGAGTCTCTGGGAATGCTGATCCTGAAGCTCAATTTGATAGGAATAATCCTTCACTGGTTCTTCAGCTGAAATACTAAAGACAACCTCTTCCTCCCAAACTATTCTTCAAAAATGCGTAATTTTTGAATTTAGATGTTATGCAGAGTGTAAGGAAAATATGGCACTAATTCTTGATGATGAATAGAAGCTCATAATAACCTTCCCAAAGTAGGCACTCAAATTCCCCCATGGGTAAGGGTGGGATTCCCGCTCGGAAACACCCTGTGCTAAACAACACTGCAGACTTAGCTAAATAGCATAAGAGTGCATGGAATGTCAAATGACAACTCTGGATCTAATCAGATCTAAAATAATTAATACCAAGACTGCCTTCTATTATGCCTTCATCTTCCTTATATACAAAGTGAGCCTTCACAAGCCCTGGCCCACCTCTAAACTACATTGTACATGTGGACATAAGTCTTCGTGATTGACTGTGTTGTCTCTGGAAGTCCTCCATCATTTCTACATGCAATGTGCACCCTCTCCATCATGTGTGCATTAAATGCACTACTTCATCCATCACTTCAACATGAATTCTCTATGATCTTATATTAGATTCCCTCCATAATCTCAGTTGACTACTTCAACCTCCATGATCTACCTCATAAATGAGACATGATCTCCACTCCTTTCACATTAGTAGCTGCTCCACTACTCCATTATGTAGATCTATGCTTAATTAACCCAAATTCACACATCAAAAAGTGGATCTTATTCATCTTTGAGGATTATGGACCCCTCCAACCTTTTATTTACTTAATTAATTAAGTTTATTAATAACTCTAATATTCCAAATAAACATGTGAACATTTTGGGATATTACATTAGTCTTCATGTTCTATTCTATGGCTCTATCTTGATCTTTCCCAACAAACTCTTATGCAAGATTCAGGTCTTGATAATTTAGTCTTGTTATTCTCCATATCAGCATCAGGTCGATAGGATTCTCTTGCCTATCCATGAGAATCCATCATGCACCAACATGAGTAGTTGTCTCACACAAGTTTTTCTTCGTGGACTTCTACCAAAGTGCGGCACATTAATCATGTTCAACAAACTTGACCATGCTAACCGAGCCACCCACTACTACAGTTCTAACCTCATCACACCACTCTTAGGGAAGTGGATATGTTTTAAGTATATGTGTGGTGTGAACTACAGATATTTATTTCTGTAATTGAAATCATTTTCAGTGAACTTAAGCTGCATAATATTCCTAAGGCATTCTCCAATGAATCACACTGACTCTAGAAGTAGAGTTGTGAATGTACCATACCTTTCATCTTTTGATTCTGTCAATGGTTTTGCATCTGGTTTCCTTGGTGGGATATATGGTGGGAAAGGCTATGGAAACATTATGCCATCTATTTCCATTCGATCTTGATCTGCTTATTCCTCACTATCTCTGACAGGTTCGACTTCTTGTTGAGGCTCAACAGGTTCCTTTTCCTGTTTCTTCCCTCTTCTCTGCTCCTTGTTCATTTTCTTTCATGGGGATTTCCACTGTGTGTTTGATGATGTTATGGCGGGTGGTGATGCTAATACGGGAATCTCATATGATGTTGCAGGTGTATCAGATTTTGTTGTAGCTACTTCCATGATTCCAGCTAAGCCCTTCTAATTGAATATACGATTAAAATCCCCAGTATTCATGCAACAACGCAAATTTCTACAACTTCTTGGTAGTAGGAAATACTCGAGTTCTTCAAACAATAAGGTGCCAAATCTGGGTGGGACGCATCTTTTTATAAAGAAATATGAATTATGATCACCATCATTAGCTCATATTGTGCTCATTAATTGCATATTTATCCTAGATCTAATCGATCTGTCCTCATAATCTAGCTTTTTGTGTCTTTCAACGACAACATTCCTTTTTAACGGTCATATTTTTCTGGAAAACTTCAACATAATCCATCGTGTAGTGAATAACCCTTCTTCTAGACTTTGAAATAATCCCATACTCTAGCGAATAACACTTCTTACAAAGTTTGACATAATCTCATACTATAGCGAGTAACACTTCTTGCAAACTTCGACATAATCCCATACTATATCGAACAACCCCTCTTACGTTGAGGCTTCCTATGTCAAAGATCTCTCTTCACTGTAGTTTATTGTCCAGTACACACTTTCAACTACAGGTGGCACTGATACTTTTTTTATTTTTTCACAATGAAGCTATAGGGGCAGGGTTGTCCATTTACAGCTTCAACCTACTACCATTTACTCGACCTTGAACCAATTCTCCATTTAAATTTGATAATTGAACTGCACCTCCATCAGTAATATGATTGATAATGTATGGGCCCAACCAATGCATCTTGAATTTTCCTGGAAACTTTATAGACTTACTCTCATAAAGGATAACAAGCTCTCCTACCTGGAACTTCTTCTGCTTAATATGTCTATAATGCCAGGTCTTTTCTCTTGCTTTTTGTACATGTTGATGGAATCATGTTATAAGTATATCTTCCTCCAAAGAAAAAAAATTGTGATACCCTTTCTTTCATTATATCAGGGTCTTCCATATCTGTAAAAGTTGCTTTCCTTAAGCTAGGAATGATGTACTTCATGTGCATCGCAGCTTATTTCCCATAAACTAACCTGAAGGGTGTCTAACCTGTCAACTTCGTACATGTGGTCCTATAAGCCCATAACACTACTGGAATTCTAAGGTACCGGTCATCTATGTCCAAATTGCATACTTTAGTAAGTGCATTCTCCAAAATATTATTAAATGCTTATATTGCTCCATTGGCCTAAGGGTGATAAGGGGTACTCTTTTGATGATACACTTGGAACTCCTTGGTCAATGCTTCAATATTCTTATTTAGAAGCTGTGAACCTTGGTCACTCATCACAATATTTGGACATCGAAATCTAGACAATATGTACTCAAAAGTAAAATTTGTTGTAGTTTATGCACTGCAGTACCTTACTAGTTGTGCTTCGGCCCATATTGTCAAGTAATTAGTTGTTGTAATTATGTACCTTGCACTAGTCCTCTTTCCAGGTGGGTTTATTAGTCCAAAAAATTCAATTTCCCACTTATCAAAAGCCTGCAATGTAACTGTTGGTACTAATGAAATCTCATCTCTTCTTGAAGTCTTCCTTGTTCTTTGACAGACATCACGTTTATGTCAATACTCCTTCACATCGTTATGTAGTGTAGGTCACCACAATCCTTCTCATAAAATATTCTATGCAGTATCTTTTCCAGCATAGTAACCTATAGTTGTGCCCCCATGAGCTTCTGATAGAATCATCTGTCTTTCATGTTCAGGAACATATTTGTGTAGTATCTCATCTGGTCCCATCTTATATAATTGTACTACTATTAATGGAAATTCAACTACCTTAACCATCAATTCTTTATTTTGTTGCATAGTATAGTCAGAAAGATCCATTCATGTGGTAAAAAATTGAATGATATCTGTGAAATGGTTATCTTCCACTCTAGTTGCAAATAATTGTGCATTAGAGAGATTATCTTGTATGCTGGTTGGTTCTTCCCCTGTTTCTAGTATTGACAGATGGTTAGGTCCTACATTTACTCTCCGTGGTTTAACAATGATCTCAAAGTCATATTACTGGAATAATAGTAACCATCTGAAAATATTTCCTCCTAATACATGCTTATTAACCAAATACTTTAGTGGAGAATGATATATAAACATTTTAAAGTGTGACCCCAAAAAATAGTGTCTAAACTTTTGCAAAGCTTATGCCATGGCCATTCCTTCCCATTCTGTTGTGGTGTAGTTATTTTCTGCTTTAGATAACTTCCTACTTGCAAAATATATAGGATGATTAATCTCTCATGCACCAGGTTGTGTCAGGACCACTCCCAAAGCTATACAAGAGGCATCCACATGGAAATGAAATTCCTTATTCCAACCAGGGACCACTAGTATAGGTGCAACTACCATATTATCTTTCAATATGTTGAGGCTCTTCTGACACTCTTCATTCCACTGAATAGTGACATCCTTATTCAACGATTTCTCCATAGGCACAATAATCATATCATATCCCTTAATTAACTTCCTATGATACCTAGTATGTCCAAATGTTGTGCAAAGATGTCTTACTATCTTAGGTGGAGGAAATTCCACAATGACAACAATCTTAGCATGGTTCACCATTAGTCCTTTCTTATAGAAAACATGTCCAAACAATATGCCGAAAGGTACACAAAATATGCACTTCTTTAGGTTTAAAGAGATCTTATATTGTCTACATGTGTCGAGCATAAGTCTTAAACTTCCAACATGTCTTCTGAATAATCCAAATATTGTAAAATCATTGAAATATACCTCCAAATACTTGTGTATGTATTCCTTAAAAGTTACGACCATCGCCTTAGAAAATATAGCAGTGGAATTGTTTAATCCAAAATGAATTATTTTGTATTGATATGAGCCCCATTCTGTAGCAAATGTGGTCTTATGTCGATCTTTAGGTGCAATCCTAATCTGATGATAACCCAAGAATCTATCTATAAATGAGTAAGCTTCCTGACCTCCTACATTGTCTTACCACTTCATATGTGAAAGGGGTAGGGGAGGGATCATGTAAACATGCATCGTTCAACTTTCTCATATCAACACAAATCCTAATTTCTCCTTGATTCTTCTTCTCTTTCACCACCATAGGACTCACCCATTCTGATTCTTCTACAGGTTCAATAATTTATTCTACTATCATATTATCAATTTTTATCTTCTCCTTCTCCTCATACTCTGGGTTTTAAGTTTGTAAGGTCTTTTCTTAATTGGATTCACATCAGGCTTAAGGGGGATATTCATGATTCTTAGAACTCTTACTATACCCTTCATTTCTGAAAACTTGGTGGGAAACAATTATTGATATTCATGAAGTAACTCTATAAATTTATTTATTGTCTCCTCATCCTAATATTCTCATATTGTTGAAAACTTTGGCTCCTTCTATGATCCTATGTTTACCTTCTTAGTCTTCAGTGGCTTCATTATGTCTCGTATCTCTGGCTTAGGTCCAGTTACTTCGCGGTGTCCTTCTAAATCTATTATGTCAATGTTGCGAGGATATTCTTCTTCATATGAAATAATGTTATAGAGTTCTAGTGCATTTTCTATCTTCACATCCCAATAATATTGATTCCATGTCAGTGCGGTTACATTCTCAAAGATACTCTTCTTGACTATATGAAGGGTCAAATCCATGTATGTGAAATCACCCTCAAAGATGAATGTCAATATGAAGCCATCAACCATGTCTTCCCAATTCTTAGTACCATGTCAAAGCTCTGTTTCTAGGTACTAGTTCTTAGGGATTGTATCTAATGTATGAATCAATCCATGTACTCATTCTTGTTGTGGAATCTCCTTCCATTCTTAAGTGAATATATAGATATTCTTTCTAGGATTAGTTTGACCATCATATTTTATCACCATTTATGTTTCTATCTGTCCAAACCTTATCCACATCATTCTTTAACATTCCTTCCAACCTCCTATATTCTTCTTGTGTTGATTCCACCATCTAGCAGGGGTAGATTTTAGGGTTACATCTAAGGCTGAAAACCTTTGATTTTAAGGAACTCGTTATTCATAATCATTAAGAAAATTATTCACATCACCTAAGCCATCATAAGAAGGTAGGTTATTCACCTCAGATATCATAGAAAGAACTAATTTGGTAATTCTTAAACAATGCCTTGTGGATACTTCATGCAACCTATTCTACCAATTCTCCAACTCTTTTTCTGAGTCTAAGGTACAAGAACTGTCATGCTCCCAACTCAACTTTCCTTCTTTGGTAAGGTTAACCCAATCTTGTTCCTTTGTTTCCATTTGATATATATTGTCTATGTACGCTACGCAGTATTCTTCTTTGATTGATTCTGTGTATCTTACTCCTTATGATGGATACAAGGGAACAATTACTCTCATATTGTTGCCTTCAAATATCATTTGTATCTTGTTCATATTAATTATGTCCATATTGTCAAATTCCCAGTCAAGTCCAAGAAATGTAGGATGATGATTACTATCATCAATAATCTCTATTACCTCAAATTAGCATTAGTGCGAACTCCTTCAATATCCACTGTGACACCTAGTAGTATTCCTATAGGGAAGCTATTTTGTTGATTTTCCATCCTTAACTGAATAGGTGAATAATGTAGCTTTGGCTTACCCATTAATTCCCATGGCTACTTTTTCAAGACATTAGCATCAGATGCCAAATCCATTATAACTTGATCCATCTCATGCTATATTATTTGCACACTAAGCCTCATTTCTCTTCCTGTTCTCTTATGTCGACACAAATTATTGAATGTGCACATCTCACTTCGTGGTGTTTCTTGGGATGCACAAGAATTTATTAACTTCTGAAGCCCTTCTAAAACCCTTTCATCTCTTAAAAATTTCATACAAGTCTATAGAAAAGACTTTAGAATACCTACTTGGTTTGTTGCATCTTATTCTTGCGTCGAAGCTCAATCCTATGTCAGAGCTCGATCCTATATCTGAGCTGATGACACATCATAATTACTTCTCTAATGAGGATTTGGCTAATCACTAAAATTCAAAGCTCCAAAATCCATAAAAAATTGCTTCACATCCATAATTACTTCTATTTATTTCTGTGTATAAAAAACAAGAGCTTTCTCAGCAAACTTTCTAACCCATGCACTTTTAGATTCTTTCTATTCATCCACCTTATCACTACTGGTCACAGCTCCACTTCCAGTGATAATATTACCTCAAGGTTCATGAGTCCCCCTTTTAGAAGTCATCATTTGAATATTCTATGTTGGCTGTTGATTCCTATTTTCTTGCATCTTCACGATAAGTACAGGACATTATTCTATCACACGGTCAAAGTATTTACAATACTTACATGTCATTGTGGGGTTCTGGTAGTCTCTCACAAAATGACTTGGTTGATTGCAGTTATAGGAAATTAGCTGTCCACATCCTCAACCAGCTCCATCATCTCGACCTATTCTTGGTTAACCTCCTCAACCATCTCATTTTCCATTATCCTCATGTCCATGCTTTTTTTATTTCATTCTATAAGCATCAGCACTACACTACACAATTAGGTCGTAAGCCCGACAATTATTCTCATTGTGTCCTACTAATTTACAGAACTTGCAATATAAGTTCCTTGGAGTCTATACATATTTTAGCAACAAGTAATATTATTCTGAAGGATCTTGGCCTCCAGCCTTACATATTTCGCACCACAAGCTAGATCCTGCATTCAAGGGATTCGGTACCCCACCAGCCATGTAATCCTTGAATAGGGCACTACTCTTTATAATGGCCCTCCGATCTGCACTTTGTAGACCACACTTCTGCTCTAACTTTTTTTCTTTTCTTGATTTCTTGTATCTGTAGGGTTATGCTTGCCAACTAATTCTGAATCTGTTGCATGCCTCCATTATTATCTCTTATAGGCAAAGCTTCCAATTTCATTGCAATCTCTAGAGCTTCGACTTGAGTTCATGGATTTTGTTGAATCAATGGAAATATGATATGTGGTAGTAGCACAACTATAAACCATTATTGATGTTGTTGCGGGGATATGTTGAAGCTCACCTGATCCAATAACAACTTAAATCTCTGATCAAACTCCCAAACAGATTCACTAGGTTTGTTTTTAATTTCTTTCAACTTGGTGATGCACTATGACTCAGAATTCGGCTTCTTGAACTCTCTTAACATTGTTTTTTTAATATCAGCAAACGTTTTGTTCTAATTATCTAAATATTTCATATACCATGTCAACTATATATCTCACAGTGTCGTAACAAGGTCCACTTTATTTATATTTTCATCATTGATCTAGTCCATTGTCCATATAGCTTCACATAAGAACCAAAATTTCGATGGATCCTCTAGCACAGTTCCTTTGAAGATGGGTAGCTTAATATCATGAACCATACATCTTCTTGAGATGGGAGGGGGAGGGGGAGGGGGAGGGGGAGGGGGCGTAGGAGGGGTAGGGGGAACTAGAAAGCCATAAACACCTTGGCTATTACTGGATTCTGGATTCTGCAAAATCTTAGGTTGGGAGGGAGAATACTACGAAGTTACTAAGGGGTTATTATGGTAGATTTATTCCCTTTCAGTTTCATATTCACTCCAAAGAGGACTATAATTAGTCTCTACAAATACCTTTGAGTCTTCTCCACTAGATATCTTTCTAGTATCTATTCTATATCTCTTTCCGCTTCGCGTTGCATTGATATCTTACTTAGATTTATTCTCTCTTATTCCAAACATAAGCAAAATAGGAGTCTGATTACATCCTTAAAACTCCTTTTTTCACACAGAAGCATCTTAATCGAAAGTTTCATAGACTTTAAGTACTTACCTCATGGTCCTTTGAAGAATAGTCATTATGCTTCATTGTAGGACACAGTCGAGTCTACTCCAAACTCAGTAATGAATCCTCCCAAGATGTTATCAATCCAGAAATCCACAACACTTGAAATCCTATTTTTAGTGTGCTTGAGTCGTTGTATCAGTTCAGGCGTCCACACCGTAGGTTCTCCACCCTTAAACAGTTCTTCCTTTTAGTCAACCTCGATATCCACCCGTACAGTTCAAAAGTAAAATAATTGAAGAAAAAATCTTATTGATCTATATAAATATACTACTGTAACCAAGCTTCAGATTTCAGGTGAGGGTTTCTATTATCTTCATCAGCAAATTTTTGCAATTTCAGTTCTATGCATTCTTGAATCTCCTTCTTCGAAGGGTACCACATCCACATATCCCTGAAATAGATCCCAGTCCTAGTAATGAAACCATTTGTTGGCATTATTTGGGCTGAACCAAGTTTTATCTATACTACGCACCAACAAAACTCTTGATCACTTTCCCTTTCGGCAATGACCTGAAAGCAGATCATAGTCTCACTCGAAGTGACTATGGGTGGATACAGAACTAGGTTTTTACAGCCTTGAGGGACTGGGAGATGTGGTATTATTATACTTTATTACTCTTACAACCTATAAATCACTTTGTTGAATTATATTAATCACATAAATATGCCATATAAAACCATAAAGTATTACTGCGATGCAGTAAAATGCAACTGTAAAAACAGCTACTCTACAACAGGTAATAAGAAAAATACACATCAATCACACAACAACACCCTAATATCATCCACAAAATTGTTTCTTATTTTGATGAATATTTGAATACAAATGGTTCTTAACCTGTTCACTAAGTTGCAGGTTGTCTGTGCACTAAGATGAAGACTCTTCCCCAAGCCTCTGCACACTCATCTATAATGCCTTCCTTTCACTACAAATTACAGATCATAGCATTCTTATCTAGATCACAAAGATGATTTTTTTCTTATTATTTTATCCTATATATATTATTACTTTTTAGGATTACATTGTCAAAATACCATGGTCCAAATACCATGGATTTCCTAAAACAAGCAACTATGGTCCCAAAATCCTTGATCCCTTACAAAATCACTCCTTTTTACAAAAAGGAGGGTCTTCAAGCCCTTAAAACACTTTGAAATCCATTTATTTCCTTAAAATACCCTCTTTTGTGTGCTCCACTGTGCAATCTTCCCCACAAAATGTGGAGTCTTTGCCAAAATCTAGGCCAAGTTGGGTTGCGCCCAACATAAAGGATCTATTATTTCTCAACAAGTGAGAGCAAAAGGAAATGGAAAGTAGAACCTTTGAACTTAGGAGCTATGCAAGAAGAACAAGAGAGGAAATAAGAGAAAGAAGAAGAGGAGAAGAGGAAGTAGGATGACTTTCTCCAGAAGCAACAAGTATAAGAAGAATAATAAAGGAGAAGGATAGAAGAAGAGAAGCAGAGGCAATCCGAGGAGGAAGAAGCAACACAAAGACTAGAAGAAGAGTTGATCACTGAGGAGATGGAAAAAGATGAATTGGAGGGAAAAATATGTCATCCATCCATTTAATGATGAATCGAGAACCCTAGAGGAACCTTCCCTTCAAAGTGTTCATCTTCCATTTGAGGAAATGGGGAACACACCTCAACTAGATGACAGAATCATGGATGTATGTAGTGTAACATTTTATCAACTGAAAAAGAGGATCATGAAGTAGAGACAGATATATTTCCCGAATGATCCTCAAAATCCATTCTCACTACCAATAGAGAAGGTGATAGCCTCCAACACTCAAAGAAATCCAAGAGCTATTATGGAGGAAAATGTTGTATTTCCTACAATAGCATAGGATAATTCCCTAGTACTTGTTGAATGATAATTCCAAGTTGAGAAGAGAACTTGTTGCTGTGAAGCAACAGGCAGAAAAAATATCGGCTAAGAACTAATGGTTGTTATCACAAAGGTCCAGTACCGCCAAGTGGTAGTCAACCATGCATGAAGAGTTTGGTCTAATGGAGGACATCATGGCATGACTATATGATGAGATGATAATTCTTCAACAAGTGTTTTTTTCCTCATTGTTGTCATACAAAAGAAGGAACAAGAAGTAGTGAAGCTCCTAAAAATAGACAAAAGATTTGTTGATCAGCTTAAGGATTAGACTACCAAGTATCCGAATGCCCTATAGGATTTGGAACAGAAAGACAATATTGTCGCAAAATTGGATAGAGTCCAGTTGAGACTTTGCCATCAAAACTTCATATGCCTTGGAGAAGAGTTGATTAGTACCATTTTTGCATACAATCAACTGCATAATGCATTTTAGTCTCTAACACAAAATCATTGTATGCCTTAAATTGTTACACTTGAGGAAATCAGAGGCAGAGATATCATATTCCCATAGATCCATCAATACATCGATCAGATCAAGCAGGAAACAAAACAAGAAGAATTTTTGGTCATCTAACATGTTACTATCAGATGCCTGCATGACCATCTGCTTCAGCCCCTAGGGATTTTCTTCATCTTCTTATTTTTCAATCCTTGTTGTTGTTTTTAACCTTTTTTACCCTAAAACAGTGAAAATTATAACTTCCATGTGTTTCTGGGCCATTTGCACAGGTAACAGGTATCAGCCGCAATAGACACGACACTTTTTTCTGAAACTTGCTCCCAAGTCAGCCAGAAGTGTAGGTCTCACTTTTTGGCCCAAAATTTGTGACCTCAGCTCTCAGGCAGCAGATAACTGCACGAAAACTAGGACCTCAGCAAAAATTAGGTGAAAACCTGTGACCTGTACTTTTTTGCGAGATTTTTATGTATATTTTCAGGGTTTGTCTAGGGCACTGCTCAGGGTTGTCTGACCTCCATATTTACCTTTCTTGGACATGTACTTTCTTAGTTTCACTCGTCAAAGCTGGAGCCAAGCCCCTTAGGGCTTTAGTACGCTTCCACCTTTCTAGGAGGAGTTTAGCTGAAGCAGGACTCCTGAGATTTCAGTGTTTTTCAACCATTTTTTCATATTTGAACCTGCCTTTTCAGATCCATTTCAGATCGGTTATTTTCCCATACAAAACACCTTTTTTCAGTTTTGTTTTCTCCTCCCTTTAGGGTCCCCTATGTTTCTCTTTAGGTTGTAGACTTTTTCCCCCAATTTTTCAGCATTTTTCCCTCTGGTTTCTGGTTGTTTTCTGCACCTCTTTTTAGCAGATTTGACCTTTAGATCCCTGTCCCTCTTGACCTTAGATCTATTGGACATATTATGTGTTTTGACTAGATTTCGCCCACCCATATACTAGTTGTTAGGAAGCCTTCCTTTTTGGGTTTAAATTTATGCATATTTAGTTGTTTATTTTACTGTCACTTTTAGTTTCGTTTACTTTTTATTTTAGTTTTATTTATAGTTATACATCATATTTTTCTTTTTTCTCTACACACGTCTGGGCCTAATTAAAATTAACACACTTATCACACACATGCACACCTAAAGTGAAGAGCGCCTAGTTTACACTGCCAAGCTAAGACTAAAACATTGTAATTAATTAATCTACAACTCCATGCCCTTGTTTACCTCTCTTTCTTATTTGGTTTTGTGTATCTTTTACATCGTTGCACCCCCAAGGTGTTTATTCTAGAGACTCTAAGGCCTTCATCCTTAGTTTTCATTAGGAAGACTTACTCCACCGCATAGGGTCTGAGTTAGTTCTCTGTCGAGTCCCCATACCGACTTAGATTCTGGTTGATCAAGTTCCCCTTTTGTTTCTATCCCTGACTCTCCTCCACCTTTCACCTTCATCATGCCTGGTTCAGGACCTACCGCTGGTGGTTTCCCTAGCTCTAATGCTGGAACCACAAATAGTGTAGCTACAACATGAACTATTCAGACTGCTCCCTTGCTTCCTTATATGGCAGGCTTGAGCCTTCCCAATTTCAGCCAGTTGATTAATGACCCTATACACCATGATCCATGTTGGCCTACTATGCCAACCAAGCTTCCTTTAGACATCCCTAAGTTTGAAGGAAATGTTGGAGAGGATCCTATAAACCATGTCCGTTCTTTCCACATGTGGTGTTCATCCAACTCTATCACTGATGACTCTATCCATCTTCTATTATTCTAGCATACGCTTACTGGAGAAACTTCCAAGTGGTATGTCGACCAGGCCACTGCCTCTCTTGCCACTTTTGCAACTTGCAAAGGAGTTTATGTCCTATTTTTAGCTTCCCCTTCGCTATGACACTGATACCGAAATTTTGACCACTTTTTGACAAACTTTTTCCACTCGCCTATCTGACCATGTTCAATAATGGCGCAAAAGGAAGAGCCTATAGCGAGCCCCTGATTTCAAAGACCATGTCTACATGGACTGGTTTCTCAGATCCATTTTTCCCTCTATTTGTAAATATGTCATGTCTAACTTTCCTTAGACTAAGGAATAAGTCCTCCGAATTGCGTTGAAATATGACTTGATCTATGCGTAGTTTGGTTATGTTTATACCATCTTACCTGATCTCCCTATACCTGGTGGTTCCAATGCACCGGGGGCATCTCACACCGCCGACGGTATCGTTGGATCCCTTTCACATCATAAAATCATCCTCCTATGGGTTATGGTTTCCCTCAGAGAGGGGCTAGCTCCTCTAGCACTTTTCCCCCTCTCGACAGCATGTATCCAGGACACGGCATGCCTCACGCCTTTTCCCAGTTGCATCCTCCAATGCCAGGGCCTGCTTTTTACCTTTTTATCCCAATGTTTCTCAACCTCCTTACTATCTATATCCATAGCTAGGTGCTCCAGCTCCTCCAGCACAAGAACCTCAGCCTCCGATGCCTTCTCAAGCTCCGCAGCAGCAGCCACGCCCCCCCCCCCTAGGGTCAGGTGTATGTGGAGTAGAGTGGGAAAAATCCTCCCACTTCCAAAAATAAGAGGAAAGGAAACCAGAACCAACCTGCTCCAGGTAATATAGGAAACAATCCCTAAGGATATATATCTAACATTGCAACCCAGAAACAAGGCGATCAACCCAAGCAAAACAATCATATTCGCATGAATAAGCCTTGTTCTATTTGGGGTGTCCATGGTCACTATACCCATGATTTTCCCCTTTTACCTCAGATGTGTCAACTATGGGAAGATCAAGTAGAATCTCGAGGATAGAAATCCTCTTCTTCAGTTCCTCCTAATGCTGCACCTACTCAACCAACTATGTTTACCAATCCTTTCCCCCAACAAGGATATGTGGCCGACCAACCCCTTGAAGGTCAGGAGGCTGCTCAACCCCCTCCATTTGGTACCTCTGATTACCATATCCTCATGATGCACTCTGACAAGACCAATACCACCGATCTCAACCTTCATACTCGGTCATGATAGTACACCAAGCCTCCCGCTACATACGCAACCAAGCCCCAGTCTTCAGGTCCCACAGAGCCAATTTCAACACCCAATGCTCCTTTACAGATCCCTCAACCTAAGGCAAAGGTACATACCAAGATCCCCAAGGGACTGTTATGCTGAAATACTGCTTCTGGTAAAGCCTCCCACACTGTTATGAAACCAACTCCAAGAATAGAAGAAAAGAGAGATCAACGCCTTAGAAATTAGCCACTTCGAGGGGGAAACCTCCAGTACATTACATAAATGAAAAATTATTGGATGATAGAAATGAAAAAACTGTTGGGAAAAATACTGAGAGGGGGGGGTGAATCAGTATTTATTGCATATTCAAAACTTTTACTTTTTCTTGCTTCTAAAACCCATACGCTACTTTCCTGAAACAGACTCGCATATATACGCGGATACCCTTTATGAAACTTGCGTATTCACAGATATCTAATTATGTCATTAGTTCTTCACATAAATCATTCCATCATTCATTCATCAGATGTTTAATAAATAGTAAACATGAACAGTAAGAATAGAGTAAACCATCACACAAAGCATCACACATGAACACCAAGATTTTAGGTGGAAACCCAAGTCGGGAGAAAACCACCACTGCCATTGCTCAGCCTTCAATATTTCATTATTGAGAAAACATCTTACAACATATGTGCTGGTGCAGACTCCTACCAGCACGCAGGCACCCACCTGCGCTCGTTTACCAGCCTCTCCTGGAAGGGAGCTACAACCCCCTGACTCGTTTACCAGCCTCTCCTGGAAGGAAGCTACGACCCCCTGATCTCGTTTACCAGCCTCTCCTGGAAGGGAGCTACAACCCCCTGACCGAAGGCTACAACCCTCAGCACCTCTATGGACCATGTTTCATCAATTTTCACACTGGATCCAAAGCTTCCTTTAGGACACCACTTGCAGGCCACATTTCATCATATTTCCAAACTGGACCCTTTCCATACTTTTAAGCACAGTCAACCATGAAACAGATACATATAACTCACTGACAGATATCAGTAAACTAGTAGAACATATCAGAAATTTCTTACCATAGACTTCAGCAAACCCTAGTTTGCATACGCGCTGTCCTTTCTCTGATGTCGCGTATATATGCGCTTCCGTTCACATAAACCCGCGTATACTTCAGTACAAATTATAGAGCTAATTTAATTGCGCATACGCGCTTTCTCTTCAACGAAGCCGCATATGTACGCGCTTCCTCTACGGCGAACTAGCGTATATATCTTCAACTATTATAGAGCAGCATACTTCTTCAGATCAGATATTTAGTTCAGATTTACCCTTTTTGCTTCAGACAGATGTTCGCCTCATCTCAGATCTAGGCCTTCTATGAACAGATCTAGCAGATACAAGTACAATACAGATCTAGATCCCCTTCTTCATCACTCCTTCATTGGTGCATCATACATTCAGATCTTTCATTCAATTGTAACCCTTTCCATTCAGATATACTCCAGAGAGAAGTATTCATTCGAGCTCAGACATCTTGCACCCACGTTCATGATTTGCACAATGAATTTCATCTCTTTATATAGGTTTACCCTTTTTCAATACCATGATCCAAAACCACATTACTTCCGATGGTATTCCTGGACGGGGTCATTTAGACGAATCATTACCCAATACAATGGGTCAATACCATGGTGGTTACCCCTGGTTTTACACTTTTTGAGCGCTTTTACCCATACGCGACTTGGCACGTTCTCTTCCGCGTGCATACGCGACTTCCCCTAGACATATCCGCATATGCCTTGAAACATACTCTTTTCATCATGGATTTAATACATGCTAAGTTCCTTTCTTCATTTCCTTCTGTACACACTGTAGATACATCATATTTTCTTCATCAAGAACATATTCTCTCAAGCACAACTTCATCAAGTAAGTTGTCATCATCTTCATCAAGAGGATTGCCATTTAAGGACAACACTCAGCGCCATATTGCTAACAAACATCATATCACATCAGATTTACATCATTTACCAAGTCCATCAAGTCAAGAATAGCTTCATCAGGTGGATTGCCATCAAGGACAACACAAGTCAACAATCGCATGTCTTCATCTTCATTCAGTGGGTTGCCATCAAGGACAACACTCTGCATCATATTGCCAACAATCTCCCCCTTTGGACTTGATGGCAACCACGATGGTGTTTGGTTACCACAACAGATAGGTACATTAAGAATACAATGACACCATGTCACTATCTCCATTTTTGACACCATTCAAACACCATGTCACTCTCCCCCTTTGTCATCAAGGGCAAAGGGCGGCTCAAAAAGCAACATACTCTCCCCCTTTTCTCCTCATGTGAAGAAGCAATTTGCAGATCTGATATATACTGAAGTGACCAAGCTCCCCCTGAGTTCATGCTGAAAACATATTTTCTAATGAAGTGTATGACTCTATGAATTTCCTATCACCAAAAACTCATACATACATCAAATATCCAACCAAGTGGATTTACATATGGGACTCAAGTACCCAACCAAGTGGGTTTACACATTTCAACGCAGCTACCCAACCAAGTGGGTTTACAAAATTGACTCAGCTACCCAACCAAGTGGGTTTACAAATTTGACAAGTCCTTACATGACTGAATATAGCAATTTTACATCATGGGTCTCAACAAGACCTTTTCATCAAATTACAAATATGACCATTTATGACCAACACCAAAAAGACCTCAAAGAACATATTTTAGAATCATCATAATGCCAGCAATGCATTATACTCAGCAATGCCAATGCTCCCCCTGAAACTGTGCATTCAAGCATCCTTTCCATATGACTAAGGCTCCCCCTTAGTTTGTGCATCCTGAACACTTTCACCAACAAATCATCAAGGCATCTTTATCAAAACATTAGAAATAAAATTATGAGAACTGGAACACCACCAAAGATACCAAACAGTATCAGAGATACCAAACACCACTGCAGCTGTGCTGAAGAGAGCTGACTCCAAACAGAAAATTTGTCAGCAATCAGACATACGCGGTTTTCTGTGCATGAACTCGCGTATATACGCGACTGTGTTTCAGGAAACCCGCGTATCCAATGCCATCTTTGAAATTTATGCAGATTTGTACTTTTGACTGGAAAAGAACACTCCCAACTTCTGTCTTAGATACTCGAACGCTTCCCTGGGTAGAGGTTTGGTAAAGATATCAGCAACTTGTTCTTTGGAGGGAACATACTCCAACTTCACCTTTTGCTCAAGCACTTGTTCACGTAAGAAGTGATACTTGATGGGAATGTGCTTGGTCTTCGAATGCATAATAGGATTATTTGAAATACTGATGGCACTTGTATTGTCACACTTAATGGGGATAGGAGGTGTACATTTGACTTGAAAATCTTGTAAGGTTTTCATCATCCAAAGGAGTTGAGTGCAACAAGATGCGGCAGCCACATATTCTGCTTCTGATGTAGATAAGGCAATAGAATTTTGATTCTTGCTGAACCAAGATACTAATCGAGGTCCCATATAGAATGCACCACCACTAGTGCTTTTCCGATCATCAACACTTCCAGCCCAATCTGCATCAGTGTAAGCATGAAAAGTAAGATCAGCATTCTTTGGATACCATAGACCAAGGTCTTGAGTTCCTTGAAGATATTTGAAAATTCTTTTAACAGCCTGAAGGTGAGACTCTTTTGGATTAGCTTGGAATCGTCCAAAAATCCCAACTGCATGCATAATGTCTGGTCTAGTTCCAGTGAGATAAAGTAGACTTCCTATCATTGATCTGTATTCTGGTTGATTCACCGTGGGAGAATCATCATGAGAACCGAGATTGCATCCGGTTATCATTGGTGTACTTACGGGTTTGCATTCTTCCATGCCATACTTCTTCAGAATTTGCTTAAGATATTTTTCTTGTGATAGGAATATACCATCTGCAGTTTGATGCACTTGTAAGCCAAGAAAGAATGTTAGTTCTCCAAGTAAGGACATTTCAAATTCTTGCTGCATGACAGAAGCAAATTTTTGACTCAAAGGTTCTTCGTTACTCCCAAAAATGATATCATCAACATATACAACCACAATCCATAGTTTACCATTTTCAAATTTTGTGTATAAGTTGCTATCAGCAGACCCCTTTGAAAATCCTTGTTGATGAAGATATTTGTCAAGGCGATAATACCAAGCCCTTGGAGCTTGTTTGAGACCATATAGAGCCTTTTTAAGTCTACAAACAAGATTTGCATCATTTCCCAAAATGAATCCTTCCGGTTGTTCTATATATACTTCTTCTTCTAGGTCACCATTGAGAAAAGCAGATTTAACATCCATTTGATAAACTTTGATTTGTTGATAACTTGAAAAAGCAAGAAACATTCTTATAGCTTCAAGTCTAGCTACAGGAGCAAAAGTTTCTTCAAAGTCTATACCTTCTTGTTGAGTATACCCTTTGCAAACCAGTCTAGCTTTATTTCTTACAACATCCCCATTCTCATTTAACTTGTTCTTGAAAATCCATTTAGTTCCAATGACATTTTTATCATGTGGTCTTGGTACCAATTCCCAAGTGTCATTCTTTTCAATTTGATCGAGCTCTTCATTCATGGCTTGCTTCCAACATTCATCTTTGCTAGCTTGATTGAAATTGTGTGGTTCAATTGTGGATAGAAGTGCCAGATGACTAGAAGATCCCACAAGAGTTCTCCTTGTTCGTACACCTGATTCCTTGTCTCCCAAAATTTGAGATTCGGGATGATTCTTTTGAATATATCTGGATGGAGCTTTTTCAGATAGATCATTTTCAGGTTCTTCATTGGATCCACTGTCTATATCATTTCCATTTGATGTAGAAGGCCATATGTCACTATCATCTTCTTTTGTTGTTTGTTCTTCTTTAGGAGCTGCAGGAGACTCATCAATAACAACATCAATACATTCAACAATCTTTTGAAGCCTTTTATTGTAACATGTGTATGCTTTTCTTGAAGATGAGTAACCAAGAAATATCCCTTCATCTGATCTAGGTTCAAACTTGCCAAGCTTTTCATCATTATTTTTGATAAAGCATTTACTTCCAAAAACTCTAAAATGCTTCACAGATGGAGATTTACCATACGAGAGTTCATATGGAGTTTTGTCAGTATTTACCCGAACATGAGCCTTGTTGAGAATGTTAGCTGCTGTATGCGCTGCTTCACCCCAGAACATGTCAAGAGTTCCAGAATCATCGAGCATAGCTCTAGCCATTTGTTGAATTTTTCTATTCATTCTTTCTGCTACGCCATTTTTTTGTGGAGTACCTGCTACAGAGAATTGTCTTTTTATGCCATGTTGTTCAAAAAATTCAAAGAATTCATTTGATGTATATTCTCCTCCTCGATCAGATCTAAGACACTTGATTTTTAGATCTAATTCATTTTCAACTAATGCTTTGAAGATCTGAAATTTTTCAAATTCTTCATCTTTGTGTTTAATGAGCCCGATCCAACACATTCTAGAGTAATCATCAATAAATAAGATATAGTATTCTTCCCCACGTGGTGACTTTTTCCTCATAGGTCCACATATGTCAGTATGAATGAGTTCAAGAGGCTCACTTGATGATCCTTCTTTGGCATTAAATCGTACTCTGGTCTGCTTACCGAATTGACAATATTTGCATATGATACTTTATGGTAGATTAATATTGGGAAGACCACGAACAGCTTGAAGTCTGTTTTCTTTGTTGATTTCAGAGAAGCTCAGATGCCCCAGCCTTCTATGCCATAGCCAATTTTCTGAAGACTTTCTCAAGTAACATTGATCTATGCCGTTCAGTACATACAGGTTGCTAGGATTTCTTTTTCCTTTTATAATGATTTTACCTGTATCAAGATCACGAACCACACATTATTTTGAACTAAAGACCACTTATGTTCCTTGATCACACATTTGAATTACACTTAACAAGTTATGCCTTAATCCATCCACATACATGACATCATTAGCCTTCACCTTTTCTTTTAGAAATACTGACCCTTTTCCTTTAATTACAGCAGGAGTATCATTTCCAAATGTAACTTTCTTTTCCTTTTCTAGAGCATTATATGCAAGAAGTTTGCTTTTGTCACTTGTCATGTGTCTTGAGCACCCACTATCAATGTACCATTGATTTTCTTCACCTTCTGCAAATAACGCTATCCCACAATTTTCAACCGGTATTTCTTTCTTTTTCCACACTTTAGAGCTTGAGGGAACATGTTCTTTTGGCTGGACCTTGCTCCTGCATTCAGATTATTCATGACCAAAGTTATTGCAATAAGTACATTCAACTTCGTTTTGAAGAGGAGAAAAGTTGTTATAGGTGTTCTTCTTTGGTTCAATATTCATCCTTTTCTTTCTTGCTTATCTTGTCATGATGGTTTTATATGCAACACATTGAACAGCTTTATGACCAAAATTGTGACATGAGAAACATTGTCCATTGAAGTAGAAATTTCTGCGATCATGAAATCTTCTATTTGAGTTTACCTATTGGTTGTTGTTTCTTTGAGGGATCTCCCTGTTAGTGGTCCTTGATTTGAGATGATCATGCTTTACCTATAAAGATCCTTTGTTCCCTTGTTGAGTGGCTGAATGAGGAGAACCAGTTGTGACTGCTTTCAGATAATTTGGTGCTGAAGTCTGGGAAGATTCCCCAGTATATCCAAGACCTGTTTTTATAAGAGGAGATCGTTGTGTCTTGATAATCTCATCTAAGGTTTATGAACCTTTAGCAAATCTAAGATTGAGAGTCTTCACTTTTTCATTATATTTCCTTAGACTTACTACTTCACACTCCAATTCCTCAATGCGTTTTTCCTTTGCTTCAAGCTGATTTTCAAGAGTCTCTATGATTATGTTCTTTTCTTCTAGGCTTACTTTGAGTTGATTGTTTTCTTCAAGAAAATCATTGTCCTCTAGAGCATCCACAAAAGCATCCTTTTCTTCTCTTTGTTCAAAATCCATGAGAAGTCTAAAGTCTTCTTCACATTCTTCCTCACTATTAGATGATCCATCACTGTCTTCAATAGTATAATAACTTTTTCTTGTGCTAGATTGATTCTTATTCCTTCTTGCTACTTATTTTCCTTTAGCCGATGTTTCTTTATAAGGACACTTTGCAGCATAATGACCAACTCTTCCACAATTGAAACATTTGAAAGGAAGCTTACCTTTGAATTTTCCGGTACCTAGTTGAAGTCTTCTCACAAAATTTGCTTCTTCTTCTCCTTCAGATATATAGCTGGATTCTTTGACAACTTACTTTTCTTTTCCTTTTGCAGATGCCTTAAAAACAGCTTCTTTTATTTGAGAAGGGCCTCCTTGCCTCATTTCAAAAGCAGTCAGAATACCATGTAATTGAACAATAGTAAGAGTTTGCAGATCTTGCCTTTCTTCAATAGCTGAAACTTTAGAGTCAAATTTTGAAGTCAAGGATCTTAAGACTTTTTCCACCAGAGTAGTATCGGTTATGGTTTCACCCAAATTTCTCATCTAATTTACAATATCATCTAGACGAAGAAAGAAACTGGCAACACTTTCATCACTATGCATCTTCAAATTTTCATATTCAATTCTAAGAGTTTGGAGTTTTGCACTTTTTACCTTTGTATCTCCTTCATAGCTCAGAATGATTTTGTCCCATATTTCTTTTGCTGAATGTAGCTGCATCACTTTAGCAAATTCTGATTCAGACATGCTTCCTAATAAGACATTCACTGCTTTGGCATTGATTTCATACTTCTTCCTTTCTGCTGCATCGGTAGGAATACTTGCTGGGTATTGATAACCTTCTTCCATGATTGCCCATACATCTGCACCAAGACTTTGCAGATATGCTTTTGTTCGTACCTTCCAGAATATCAGATTGCTTCCATTGAATAGAGGTGGCTTTATAGACATTCTCCTTCTCGACTTCCCATTGCGACGGATCTCCTTCAAGCGATCAAGCTTCTGCAGAAGGACCTGGCTCTGATACCAATTGTTGGGAAAAATACTGAGAGGGGGGGGGGTGAATCAGTATTTACTGCATATTCAAAAATTTTACTTTTTCTTGCATCTAAAACCCATACGCTACTTTCCTGAAACAGACTCGCGTATATACGCGGATACCCTTTATGAAACTCGCATATACACAGATATCTAATTATGTCATTAGTTCTTCACATAAATCATTCCATCATTCATTCATCAGATGTTTAATAAATAGAAAACATGAACTGTAAGAACAGAGTAAACCATCACACAAAGCATCACACATGAACACCAGGATTTTTAGGTGGAAACCCAAGTCAGGAGAAAACCACCGCTGCCGTTGCTCAGCCTTCAATATTTTATTATTGAGAAAACATCTTACAACATATGTGCTGGTGCAGACTCCTACCAGCACGCAGGCACCCACCTGCGCTCGTTTACCAGCCTCTCTTGGAAGGGAGCTCCAACCCCCTAACTTGTTTACCAGCCTCTCCTGGAAGGGAGCTACGACTCCCTGATCTCGTTTACCAGCCTCTCCTGGAAGGGAGCTACAACCCCCTGACTGAAGGCTACAACCCTCAGCACCTCTATGGACCACGTTTCATCAATTTTCACACTGGATCCAAAGCTTCCTTTAGGACACCACTTGCAGGTCACATTTCATCATATTTCCAAACTGGACCCTTTCCATACTTTTAAGCACAGTCAACCATGAAACAGATACATATAACTCACTGACAGATATCAGTAAACCAGCAGAACAGATCAGCCATTTATTACCACAGACTTCAGCAAACCCTAGTTTGCATACGCGCTTTACTTTCTCTGATGTCGCGTATATACGCGCTTCCGTTCACATAAACCCGCGTATACATTAGTACAAATTATAGAGCTTATTTAATTGCGCATACGTGCTTTCTCTTCAGCGAAGCTACGTATGTATGCACTTCCTTTGCGGTGAACTAGCGTATAGATCTTCAACTATTATAGAGCAGCATACTTCTTCAGATCAGATATTCAATTCAAATTTACCCCTTTTTTCTTCAGATAGGTGTTCGCGTCATCTCAGATCTAGGCCTTCTATGAAAAGATCTAGCAGATACAAGTACAATACAGATCTAGATCCCCTTCTTCATCACTCCTTCATTAGTGCATCATACATTCAGATCTTTCATTCAATTGTACCCTTTCCATTCAGATATACTCCAGAGAGAAGTATTCATTCAAGCTCAGACATCTTGCACCCACGTTCATGATTTTCACAATGAATTTCATCTCTTTATATAGGTTTATCCTTTTTCAATACCATGAGCCAAAACCACATTACTTCTGATGGTATTCCTGGACGAGGTCATTTAGGCGAATCATTACCCAATACAATGGGTCAATACCATGGTGGTTACCCCTGGTTTTGCACTTTTTGAGTGCTTTTACCCATACGCGACTTGGCACGTTCTTTTCCGCGTGCATACGTGACTTCCCCTAGACAGATCCGCGTATTCCTTGAAACATACTCTTTTCATCATATATTTAGCACATGCTGAATTCCTTTCTTCATTGCCTTCTGTACTTACTGTAGATACATCAGTTTTAGTTCATCAAGACATATTCTGTCAAGTACAACTTCATCCAGTAAGTTGCCATTATCTTCATCAAGAGGGTTGCCTTTCAAGGACAACACTTCATCATCATATTGCTAACACACATCATTTACCAAGCCCATTACGTCAAGAATAGCTTCATCAGGTGGATTGCCATCAAGGACAACACTCTACATCATATTGCCAACAAAAACCTCCTTCTATATACAGGGGTCCATGGGGTCACAATATAATCCTAGCCAACCTAAAAATAATAATGTAAGGAAACAATAATAACAATATGGGGGTTACAAGGGCACAACAATAACAATAAGGGGGCTACACTAATAGCAATAAGGGACCACACTAGTAATATGGGGACCTAACATGCCCCTCTCCTTCAAAAAAGTGTTGCCCTCAACGCTTGAGTAGCTCTAGATGCTTCTGTATAAAATTCTCATCCTCCCATGTAGAACCTTTAGTGGATAAGTTCTTCCACTTGATGAGATACTCTAAAATTGATCGATTTCGTAGCGGTCGAGTTCTTGTCTTTGTGATTGTTTCAGGTTCCAATATGATTTTTCCTTCCTCATCAAGTTATGGAAATATTGTTTGAACTGGAAGTTTGTCACCTATAACCTTATTTAAACATGAAACATGGAAAACTGGATGCACTCATGAAGAAGCAGGAAGCTCCAATTTGTATACCATAGTAACAATCTTTTGCAACACCTTGTAAGGACCATAGTATTTTGGTGATAATTTATTATCCTTCTTAGCTTGCTTGAGGGAAAATTTTTTGTATGGTTGTAGCCATAAAAATACCTAGTCTCCTACATCAAAACTTCTCTCGTTGTGATGTTGATCTGCCTATTGTTTCATTCGATTTTGTGCAAAATTGAGGTTATCCTTTAAGAGTTGGAGAACTTGCTGTTGATGCTCAATGTGATCTTCCATTGCTTTCACCTTATAATTTTCTCTTAAATATGATGTGATAAATGGTGGATGATATCCATAAAGTGCAACAAATGGGGTCATTTTAGTTGTAGTATGGAAGGACATGTTATACCACCATTCAGCCAGAGGTAACCACTTGACCCATTGTGTTTGTTTATCAGATACAAAACAACGAAGATATCCTTCCAAACATTTTTTCACTATCTCAGTTTGACCATCAGATTGAGGATGATAAGATGAGCTATGAGCTAGTTAAGTACCCAAACAAGAAAATAATTCCATCTAAAAATTTCCAGTAAAAATGGGATCTCTGTCGCTTATGATTTAATCTTTGGGTTTCCATGTAGCTTTTGAATTGTTTCTGTGAATGCAGTAGCAATTGTACTTTAAATGGATGAGATAATGCACAAAAGTGTGCATATTTGGTAAGTTTATCAACTACCACCATGATGACACTCTTTCCTTCGGACTTAGGTAAACCTATGATAAAATCCATTGAAATTTCACCGCAACGTTGACTTGGAATGGATAAAGGTTGTAGAAGACTCGGGGTCATAATTGTCTCAACTTTATTTTGCTGGCAAACCAAACATTCCGCCACAAAATTTTGAATATCAGATTTAAGGCCATCCCAAAAAAATTCTTTCTTCACCCTGTGGTAAGTTTTTAAAAATCTTGTGTCCTCCTAAAGGAGAAGTGTGCAACTCCAAAAGAATCTTTTTTTTTTAGTTGGGAATTCTTACAAAGATATAAGTGATATTTGTACCATAAGGAATCATTTTTCCAAATAAATGTATCATATGTACTAGGATCTTGCTTCGTATTTTGAATGAGTGTCCACACTTCTTCGTCCTTCTTCTATTTCATCCTTTTGCTTCAGTTATCCAATCTGGTTGGATAATAGAGATTGCAGAAAGCAATGCTTTCACCTCTTCATCCTTTCTTGAGAGTGCATCTGCAACAACAATTAGCTTCCATTTTTTGTAGATGATTTCAAAGTCATAACCCAACATCTTTGTGACCCATTTTTGCTGCTATTCTGAAGATAGTATTTGTTCCAAAAAGTGTTTAAGACTATCATGATCGGTTTTTACCTTGAAGTGACTGCCCATAAGGTAAGGTCGTCATTTCTTTAGTGCATGTAGTATTGCCAACATTTCCTTCTCATAAATAACTTTCTGTAGATACTTTCCTTTGATTAGATGACTTTCAAAAGCAATGTGTCTTCATTCTTGCATTAAAACAACACCAATTCCATTTTCTGAGGCATCACATTCCACAATAAAGGTTTTTGTGAAGTATGGCGTAGCTAAGACCGATGCTAGGAAAATTTCCTCTTTAAGATGTTCAAAGGCCTTAGTTTCTTCAGGAGTCAATAAAAATGCATCTTTCTTCAATAATGTTGTTAGAGGTGCTACTATTCTCCCATAATTCTTAACAAACTTGCTATAATACCCTGTTAAATAGAGAAATCCTCGCATCTGCTGTGGGGATTTTCCATTCCTTAATGGATTTAATTTTCTTAGGGTCTACCTTAACACACTTGTGAGATACAATATGACCCAAATATTCCACCTCTTTTACTCCATATAAACATTTGGATGTTTTTGCATATAATTGTTTCTCTTCCAATAGTTTGAGCACCCTGTCAACATGTTGAACGTGATCCTTCCAAGACCTATTGCAGATTAGCATGTCATCAAAAAATACTAGAACAAATTTTCTAAGGAAAGGTTTGAAAATAGAATTCATCAACCCTTGAAATGTAGAAGGTGCGTTGGTAAGGCCAAAAGGCATGACCAAAAATTCATAATTACCCTCATGAGTTCGAAATGTTGTTTTCGGAATATCTTCAGTCTTCATTCTAATTTGATGATATCCTGAATGAAGATCCAACTTGGTAAAATAAATTGTGCCATGTAATTCATCCAACAATTCATCAATCACAGGAATGGGAAATTTATCTTTAATAGTGAGCTTATTTAGCTCCCTATAATTGGGACACATGAGCCATGATCCATCCTTCTTGTGCACCAATAGTACTTGAGCAGAGAAAGAACTTTGACCAGGTTGAATTATACTAGCCTCTAACATTTTTGCAATCATACGTTCAATTTCGCTCTTCTGGACATAAGGATATCTGTTAGGCTTGATGTTCGGAGAAACACTTCCTGGAACCAAATGAATAGCATGATCATGATCATGAACAGGTGGGAGTACTTTGGGAGTATAAAACACCTTGGAATGATTGTCCAAGACTTTTTGGAGATCTGGAGAAATAGATGTTTTTGAAGTTGGAACTTCTAGTGAGCATAATTGTGCAATTATGCCTCGTTGTTCTTTCTTGAGAAGCTTTGTCATGACATTAGAGCTTATTATATTTCCCGGCTTCTCTGCAATACCCCATAATTTGATTTATTTTTCTTCTGAAAAAAATTCAAGAAAATTTCTTGAAAATTAAAAGCTATCGTCCCCAAAGATTGTAACCATTGTACTCCTAGTACAACATCAGCACCTCCCATTGGAATGGAAAGCATTGGACTATTCAATACATATTCCCCCATGGTTAGCTTGATATTATGGCATTTTCTCGAGAAATTTATAGTTCCTCCATTTGCAACCATCACTTGACATTTTGGTGTTGGGTATAGGAAACAATTCAATTCCTTGGCTACCTTACAATGAATAAAATTATGGGTACTACATGAATCAATCAACACTATTACCTGTTTCTTCTTGATATGTCCTTCTATCTTGAGAGTTTGAGGAGTGGTAATTCCTGCCAATGCATTACATGATATGGTCGAACTCATTTCTTCTTCTTCTTCTTCTTCTTCCTCTTCTTCTTCTTCTAGGGTTGGTTCCTAGTGTATATCCTCTTCTTTTGAAGTTTCATTTTCATTTTCTTCCTCCTCTTCACAATATATGTAAAATAATTTCTTCTCAGCACACTTATGACCTTTAGTGTATTTTATATCACAATTTTAGCAAAGCCCTTTTGCTCTTTTTTCTTCCAATTCTTGTGGTTTCAACCTTGTAGGCTGTGGAAGTCTAGGAGTAGTAGCACTTCCATATTTATAGATGTGAGTGGTAGGCTTCCTTGTCGCCATAATTTTACATTCAATTTTTCTTTCCAACCTAAATGCCTTCTCCAATGAATCAGGTTCCCAATTGTGAACTTCATGTTGGATGTTATCCTTTAAAGTCCCTATGAAGACGTCAATCCTGTGTTCCTCTGGAATATCAGTTACCCTTATATTCAATTTTTGGAAGTCCTTAATGTGCTCCACCACTGAACCCTTTTGTTTGAGATTTATAAATTGGCTAAAGAAGGTGTTTCCCCTTGTATCCTCATAATGTGCTATCATTTCCTCTGTAAAAATTGACCAAGTGAAAAAAATTTTACAGGAGCAAAGCCATCGATACCATACAAATGTATTTTGTTCTAAATGTGAAGTTTCAATTCATACCTTTTGTGTGTTTTGCACATTATTGAGATCAAAATATTGCTCCATCTGTAGTAACCATGTTATGGGATCCTTGCCATCAAACTTCTTCATATCCATCTATGGAATATGGTGGTTCTTCCATCCAACATTAGAGTTTATGAAATCACGGTTAATATTTATTTTGTTCTCATCATGATTTTCCTCTACTATATTTTTAGCATTAGGAAACATTTCTTGTATAAAATTTGTCAAACCTTCCATGTCTACTTTTAGATCATCCTTCATGTTTTCCATGTTGTCTTTCATGTCATCCATCTTAGCTTCCATGCCAGCTTCCATGCCATTCATCTTAGCTTCCACGCCTTTCTTCAAACCATCCATCTTCGCTTCCATGCCTTTCTTCAAAACTTCCATTTCATTTTTTGTTTCTCTTTGCGAGAGCGAAAGTTGGTGCGCTTGCTCTTGTAATTTTGATAGATCATGTTGCAATTCTTCATCTTCATGAGACATAGTAGAGTATTTTGAGGGCTTAATGGGTGTTGAATTATTTTTAGGAGGCACATTAGAACCCAATACTGATATCTATGCTCAATAGGTCCTTGGAATCACTTAAAACTAATTTTTCAAACAAGATTTATTCAATTTGAAAAAAATACACACTTTTTTCTTGCTTTTGAGGAGCTTAATATTGAAACTGAAATATCTACGTAATTACGGATCTTCAATATCTGAATTTTGGTCCTGTAGTAGCCCTCTGAATTATATTTCGAATGCCACAGGTCTCACTTGATTTGAATACTTAAAGACAATGTTATTGCTCAATCTCCCACAATGACCTAATTATGGACTGGTTTAGTAAAGAAAACCTGTACAGCATGCCACGTGTCACTATTTCCTTTTTTGGATCTGAAATTGATACAATGAAAACTAAATTCTATGTAATTGCGGCCACATTTTACACCATTTTAATCTGATACTCAAAGAGAGATTTATGATGCTTTTCCCACGGTCACCTCTTTGAGATGAAATTTGGGAGCCTTAAACAAATCTAACTTCCATAGACCATATCTCCAAAAATATTGTGACTCAAGCTCTAAAATTTTTCCACGACCTTCTTGAGGATTTCGGCTTCGCTCTGTAAAAATTTCAGCTTTTGAACTGGCACAAAAAAAATATCATAGCGAAAATTCCACAATGACATGTTTAGGTAAAATTTAGGAGCTTGCAAAAAGCCTTAACTTCCATAGATCATATCTCTGAAAATATTGCGAACCAAGATCTAAAATTTTTCCATGACGTTCCTTAGGATTTTGGCTTCCTGCTCTAAAAATTTTAGCTTCTGAACCTTCGTATAAAAATTTTTATAGCGAAAATTCCACCATGACCTATTTGGAGTAGCGAAACCCTAGAATCCAAAGCTCTGAAACCAACTCCAAAAATAGAAGAAAAGAGAGATCAATGCCTTAGAAATCAACCACTTCAAGGGGGAAACGTTCAATACATTACATAAATGAACAATTCTTGGATGATAAAAATGAGAAAACTTCCTTCTATATATAGGGGTCCATGGGGTCACAATATAATCATAGCCGACCTAACAATAATAATGTAAGGAAACAATAATAACAATCTGGGGGTTACAGGGGTACTGTTAGCCACCTATAAAAATTTGTCATATCAAATGGTGGATAGATCATTTTCAAGCCTTTAAGAAACAATTTTATGGCCAAAATTGCTAGTTCTTAGAGTCTTATGAAGATAACTAATCCTTTAGTTAATCTTCACTAATGTTTCCCTCATTAATCCTGAAAAATCTGCTGTTTACCAAGAGAAAAACTGCTCATAAAAGCTCCATTTTCCCTCATTTACATTTCTCCATTTCATCCATAAACCATTTCATTTACCTCTCATTCCCTCGAAATCCCCTTTAAAGCCTTGTAAAATCTTTTTATAAGGTTTAAAAACACTTTTTTACCCCTATCGGAACCCTCAAAATCCTCTGAAATTTTTTCAAAAATCCTAAAAAATCCTCATTTTCTTTAAGGCCTTAAGCCCGTTTTGGCCTTAGCCCCAGCCCCTTTCCTGCATGTAACCCACGCTGAGACCAAGCACTAAGCGCTTAATCACATCACAAATCTAAAGTGCATCGCAAGTTTAAATCGCATCACAAATATTCATTTAACCATTTTCTTAGTTCTTTTCCTTTTCTCTAATGCGATCCCGCGATCGCTTCTCTGCCATTGATCTAATCTACTCCGCCCAGATCCAACGGTCCATATTGCTCCATTCTCTAAACCTACCATTCCACCTTTTTCCTTCATGACTAAAACTCCACCGTCGATCTAGTTTTTTAGATCGACGACTCTCGCTCCATCGCAAAATCGGTAATTGCAAATCTCTTATCCCGTTCCTTTGACCTCTGCCGATTGCGATCCTGCAATTAAATCTTGGCCGTTGAATCCACAAGAACCAATGGCTCAGATTTAATCATGCTCTGTCATAAACCCTTTACCATCGCACCCACCGATTGAATCTCCACCGTTGATCTCTGAAATCAATCCAACGGTCAGCGCTCAATCGCGCATCGCAAATTCAAAATGCCCCGACGTTTTTTCCTCTTTCCTTTTCTCTGATGTGATTTAATCCTAACCGTTCATCCCTTCAGATCCAATGGCCAACCTTGCATCACATCCCACCCTTATATCACATAAACCTCCACTGTTTCGACCTTCGATTTAATCTCCACCGTCGATCTCTCTTTAGATCGAACGGCCCACATTGAATTGCTCTATCACATTGGGAAAAAACAAAATTTTTAGCCCCTTGCCTTTTTTCTTCTGATTGCCAATTCCTGATTTAATCTCAACCATAAAAAACCACAAGAGATGACGACTGAGATCATATCGTGCTCTGATTCATAAAGCCCTTCATCATCAACCCCTTTCCAAATCTCTACCATTGATCCATATCACGATCCAACAGCCCTCATTTCACCCACTGATCTTCTCCCCCATACTCCTGGTCCCACCACCAATGCCCCCTCTTTTTATCATTTTCACCTGTTTTCCTATGTATTTTTCCATCCGTGAATTTTTGAAGTTTAGCATTGAAAACCATATTCCTGCGCATATTCAGTTTTAACCTTGGTTTTCATGTAATTATGCCTTTCTCCACCATGGGTCCCACATTCTCTTTACCCCACAGCTCTTCATCCATCGCACTCTACCTACTCCTTTGGATCTGGATCCTCCAATCCAATGTCCCAAAATCAATATCATGTAATTTTTGAGCCCTTCCCATAGTGCGCAACTTTTACGCGATATAAGCGGTTTTCAAAATCCACGTGTCGAACGCAGACCCATATTGCGTTTTTTTGGAGAAATTTCAAAACCACCTCAGAGCTGCGCAAAAACCACTCTGGTTTTCTGCCTTACCACTTATCTCTGCAACATTAACTTTTTAGTTTTTAATCCTGGCTATTGATTGCTCTAATCGGACGATTTACATTGCATTATAACCCCAAGTCTTTTGCCCACATCTATTCACCGAAAAACTTCATCGCTTCATCTCCACCGTTCATCCTTTTGATCGAACGACCCAAACTTAATCCTACAAGAATTCACCATCTAACCTCCCAATTGAACTCACCGTTTGATTTGGACCATTGGTTGTTTTCATGCAATGGCCACAATTTAATCTCGCACATGAGATTTCCAAAGCAGCCTTTCAACTTATTCTTCATGGTTTTTCTTAATGTTTGTTCATTTTTGTGCAGGTTTTTAAAGTTTTTTCTACAGTTTTAAAAGGAAAATAAGGCGGGGGATGATGATCCCCCAGGCCTTTATTCACAAAGAGAAGGCATTTACAGGGGTTCACATCATGATTTTACCCATGTCCCATGAAAATTGGTGACGTTATAAAACCCTCTGCGCGCCTGCACAACAAAAAAACACAGTAAACCTTAATCAGACAAAGAGTATCAATTTTACAGCATAAAATCAAAGCAGAGATGAAGAATTAAAGGTTTTAGCACAGTTTTGAGTGATTAAGGCATAAATTCAACTATCAAAGTCCTAATCCACATAGTTAAAGATAGTATGAAGACCTGAATACAATGATTAAGCCTAATCAGGCCTAAAACATAGATCAAAAGAAAATTAACAGTGTTTTAGGTTAAAAAAATGAGATCTATCAGTCTAAGAAGCATCCACTGCCACATCAGAGGCTAATTGAATCCTCTCCAGCTACCAAAGTGCCACCTACATCTCTCCATAAATCAAAAGAAGGCAGAGTTATTGCCTCAGTCAGTGATATTTTGTTCAAAGTAGCTAGAGTTATTGCTAACTCGCCTCAAGAATTTTTAAAGTCAACAAAAACTGCCAAGCAGCCAAAAACTTAATGAGAACCAATTAATACAGAGAAATATCATAAAAAATTCTCTATCGAACCCCTCAAAGGCTTTGAAGCATTAACTTGTATTAATTGAACTTAGAGAACTTTTCTTTCATTCCACCTCCTCATTTCTTCTATAAATACTTCTGTAGAAGATGAGAACCAGGTTGGTTGCTGAACTTTGATGTAATAGTTGTTGTTTGAAACTTTCTACATGTAAATAGTTTTCAAAGGCCCTTGAAGCTCTATTTATGATCAAAGAAGTTAGGCTAAGAAGAGAAGATGATTTTTGTACGGAAACATTGGTCTTGAAGTATGTAACTGGATTGACATCAATATACAAGCAGATTTTTGGGATCCTGGTCTATATCATTGGTGAAGTACCTCTTAGTATTATTGTTTTCCTTCCATTTAAACCATTTTTTTCAATTATTCTCTGATAAAGAACATCAAATATAGAGCTAGGATTTACTGTTAAAGGTACCCTACTCTCACTGATAAGCTTTATCTTTATGTTTTCCTCAAATTGTGTGTTTAAGAATGACTTAAGTTAAGTGTAAACATTATCAAGGAATGTTGGTTTGTCCTTGTCTTGATGTGCAAAACTTGAAGGGAAGTTCTTGAATGATATTTTCATTATATGCTGAGTAGATTTAAACTGGAAAAGTTTATGGTTTTCCCTGTCTTCTAGTTTCTTTCTCCAAAAGTTGTTTTGAAGGTTTCCCTAAGAGTATGCTGAAAGCAGGCTTTGATTTTAATGTATCTTGCTTGATCTTAAGCTGCACTTCATTTTCTTATTTGTTCTCATCCTTTCTGAAAGTAGTCATGTGGATTACTGGATTGTTTGTCTGATAAGTTAGCTTTAATACAAGCTTGTCCAAAGAAGTTTATGGTTAGCCCTGTCCTTTGGTTGGTTTTAAACAGTTGCTTAAAAAGGCTTTTGTTGTATGGAAAGTTGATAAATCCTTGTTGAAATTATTGACTTTTTCCACCTTCCCAACACTTTTAATGTTCCATTCCATCATTTAATATAAAATATCTTTTGATATAGATGACTTGCCCCTTGGACCACTCTTGCAATTGTTGCACAATTAAACCCTTTTATGACTCCATAGCCCAATGGACTATGTGGTGTTTCATATCTATCCTATCAGTTAAATATTCTTCTAATTATTCACACCTTCACCCCTTTGAAACTCTTTTATTTTTAGCACTTTCCACTCAATTAAAAATCATGCTCAACCATCCAAACAAACAAAAAACCTTTGTTCTTAATAACTAGCCTAATATCACACCTAAAAGCCTTAAAGATAAATCAATCTTTGCACTTATAAGAGAGATCCCTCTCTGGATTCAGAAGGGCTAGATCCTAGAATCCAAAAGTGGTTCATAATGTTGTCTTTGCATCTTTAGTCTTGCCAATCTGCTAAAATTACAGGGAACTAACATTTTTGGCGACTCCACCAGGGAGTTCTTAGTAAAATCCTTGAAACAAGACACTCAGTTTTCAGTACAGTATAAGTAGCTCTCTTCAAGCACTACCCAGCAAATGGTAATCATGATAGGACTTATTTGAATCAGTGAAAAACTAAGTAACCCTTAGGATTCTCATAGAAACTTATCAAACCTTGAAGGAATCAGCTATCTAAGCCATAAGAGGAAACCCTTTTTGTCTCATCACCCTAGCTAAGTGTTGAAACAGATTTAGGACACTCTTAGAACCCATAGGACTGAAAAAACTCAGAAAATCCAAAAATATTTCAGATTGGTTTCAAATAAACATGGTGGTGGACCATAAAACATTTTACCTCCAAAAGAGCTAAAAATTTCCACTTGGTGACTCCACAATCCTAAAACAGACCTTAAGACTCCATTGGGAAACCGATTATCATCATAACATCATTTAAAACTCAGTTAAGAAGACTTTAAGGATCAAAGTTTTCTTGTTTAAAAGATTAGTTAGCCTCCTAAATATTGTCATATTTGGTTAAACTTTTCTTGTGAGTTGGGTCTGAAAAACGTAGTATAGTGGCTTCTATAAGAGTTCATACTAGAGCCTATCTTGATCCAGACCCTCCTAAGATAGTTGATAACCCAGAAATAATACTTAGGAAGTCTCCTAACGATAAAGCTTCGACTATTGTTGGAACACTCCAAAGAGATACTTTTGTTCCTAAAAACCTTGCAGCTCTACAAGATTCACAAGTTGACTTGAGAAATCCATTTAGAACTAGGTCACTTGATGATATAGATCAGATAGATTTTGAGTCTCCACCTTCATCCCTGGATAGAGGTGAACATCTTGACAATAGAGAAACTACCCCACCTGACTTGCATTTCCTACATAATTTTGGTTTCTGTCATCCTAGATCTGCTCAACAATCTCTTATTGGTCCATCCACTTCTGTTATCCACACACCCACTGTCCATAACACTCCATTTCAACCTACTTTCCCTCTTGTCAATCCACCCCTTGTAAACCTCCCACTCTTTCCACAACCTCCTATCATGGCAACATGGTATGCCCCTCTAGTCCTTCCTTTACCTCTAGTCAATCTGCCACAGGACTATTAGTCCAAGATACCATTGTTTGATGTCAGTGGTACTACTACTACTTCACAACATGTGGATAAGATGAATGATTATTTTGATAGGAATGAGATTGATGATGAATCTGTTAAACTTAGATTATTTGCTCAAATTTTAGCGGGAGAAGCAAGAAAATTGTTCAAAGGCTTAACCCCTCACAATATTAATGATCTCCAAGACCTTCATCATCGACCCCTTTCCAAATCTCTGTTGTTGATCCATATCATGATCCAATGACCCTCATTTCACCCACTGGTCTTCTTCCCCATACTCCCGGTCCCACAACCAATGCCCCCTCTTTCTATCATTTTCACCTATTTTCCTATGTATTTGTCCATCCATGAAGTTCTGAAGATTAACATTGAAAACCATATTCATGCGCATATTCAGTTTTAACCTTGGTTTTCATGTAATTACGCCTTTCTCCACCATGGGTCCCACATCCTCCTTACCTTGCAGCTCTTCATCCATCGCACTCTACCTGCTCCGTTGTATCTAGATCCTCCAATCCAACGTTCTAGAATCAATATTGCGTAACTTTTGAGCCCTTCCCATAGTGCGCAAATTTTACATGATATAAGTGGTTTTAAAAATCCACGTGTCGAGGGCAGACCCATATCATGTTTTTTTAGAGAAATTTCAAAACCACCTCAGAGCTGCATGAAAACCACTCTGGTTTTCTGCCTTACCACTTATCTTCGCAACATTAACTCTTCAATTTTTAATCCTGGTCGTTTATTGCTCTAATCGGACGGTTTACATTGCATTATAACCATAAGTCTTTTGCTCTCATCTATTTTCCGAAAAACTTCATCGCTTCATCTCCACCGTTCATCCTTTTGATCGAACGACATGGAATTAATCCTACCACCATCTGACCTCCCAATTGAACTCACCGTTTGATCTGGACCATTGGTTATTTTCATCCAACGGCCACAATTTAATCTCATACCTAAGATTTCCAAAGCAGCCTTTGAACTTATTCTTCATGGTTTTTCTTAATGTTTGTTTGTTTTTTTGCATGTTTTTAAAGTTTTTCCTACAATTTTAAAAGGAAAAGAAGGCTGGGGACAATCCCCCAGGCCTTCATTTGCAAAGAGAAGGAATTTACAGGGGTTCACATCATGATTTTACCCATGTCCCATGAATATTGGTGACGTTATAAAACCCTCTCTGCACTTGCACAACAAAAAAACACAGTAAACCTTAATTAGACAAAGAGTATCAGTTTTACAGCATAAAATCAAAGCAAAGATGAAGAATTAAAGGTTTTAGCACGGTTTCGAGGGATTACGACATAAATTCAACTATCAAAGCCCTAATCCACATAGTTAAAGACAGTATGAAGACCTGAAGAAAAGGATTAAGCCTAATCAGGCCTAAAACACAGATCAAAAGAAAATTAACAGTGTTTTAGGTTAAAACAATGAGATCTATCAGTCCGAGAAGCCTCCACTACCACATCAGAGGCTAATTGAATCCTCTCCAGCTACCAAAGTGCCAACTGCATCTCTCCATAAATCAGAAGAAGGCAGATTTATTGCCTCAGTCAGTGATATTTTGTTCAAAGCAGCCAGAGTTATTGCTAACTCGCCTCAAGAATTTTTAAAGTCAACAAAAACTTTCAAGCAGCCAAAAACTTAATGAAAACCAATTAATACAGAGAAATATCATAAAAATTCTCTATCGAGCCCCTCAAAGGCTTAGAAGCATTAAATTGTATTAATTGAACTCAGAGATATTTTCTTTCATTCCACCTCCTCATTTCTTCTATAAATACTTCTGTAGAAGATGAGAACTAGGTTGGTTGCTGAACTTTGATGTAATACTTGTTGCTCGAAACTTTCTACATGTAAATAATTTTCAGAGGCCCTTGAAGTTCTATTTATGATCAAAGAAGTTAGGCTGAGAAGAGAAGATGATTATTGTACTGAATCATTAGTCTTGAAGTATGTAACTGGACTGACATCAATATACAAGCTGATTTTTGGGATCCTAGTCTATATCATTGGTGAAGTACCTCTTACTGTTATTGTCTTCCCTCCATGTATGCCATTTTGTTCACTTATTCTCTAATAAAGAACAATAAATATAGAGCTAGTATTTACTGTTAAAGGTACCCTACTCTCACTGATAAGCTTTATCTTTATGTTTTCCTCAAATTGTGTATTTAAGAATGAGTTTAAACATTATCAATGAATGTTGGTTTGTCCATGTCTTGATGTGAAAAACTTGAAAGGAAGTTCTTGAATGATATTTTCATTATATGTTGAGTAGAGTTAGACTGGAAAAGTTTATGGTTTGTCCTTTCTTCTAATTTCTTTCTCCAAAGGTTGTTTTGAAGGTTTCCCTAAGAGTATGTTGAAAGCAGGCTTTAATTTTAATGTATCTTGCTTGATCTTAAGCTGCACTTCATTTTCTTATCTGTTTTCATCCTTTCTGAAAGTAGTCATGTGGATTACTAGATTGTTTTTCTGATAAGTTAGCTTTAATAAAAGATTGTCCAAAGAAGTTTATGGTTAGCCCTGTCCTTTGGTTGGTTTTAAATAGTTGCTAAAAAGGATTTTCTTGTATGGAAAGTTGATAAATCCTTGTTGAAATTATTGACTTTTTCCACCTTACCAACACTTTTAATGTTCCATTCCATCATTTAATCTAAAATATCTTTTGATATGGATGACTTGCCCCTTTGACCACTCTTGAAATTGTTGCACAATTAAACCCTTTTATGACTCCATAGCCCAATGGAGTAAGTGTTGTTTCATATCTATCCTATCAGTTAAATCTTCTTCTGATTATTCACACCTTCACCCCTTTGAAACTCTTTCATTTTTAGGACTTTCCACTCAATTAAAATTCATGCTTAACCATCCAAACAAACAAAAAACTCTTATTCTCAATAACTAGCCTAATATCACACCTAAAAGCCTTTAAGATAAATCAATCTTTGCACTTATAAGAGAGATCCCTCTCTGGATTCAAGAGGGCTAGATCCTAGAATCCCAAAGTGGTTCATAATGTTGTCTCTGTAGCTTTAGTCTTGCCAATCTACTAAAATTATAGGGAACTAACAGGTACAACAGTAACAATAAGGGGAATACACTAATAACAATAAGGGACTACACTAGTAATATGGGGACCTAACACACACCTACAGTATATTAGATGACTTGACACAATCCCCTGCCACCATGTCAATGCTGGAAGTCCTCCAGTCGTACCCTTCACAATGTAAAGCTCTACTAACTACTATGGGTGTTGTGGATCCTTCAGATGATCATTTGATTGTCTTCTATGTTGACAAGTTAGAGCATCCACCCCTCCTGTCATCTGTCACCTTCCAAATACCTTTCAAGATCTAGAATGCCAAAATCTCCCGGTGTATCATTGACGAGGGGGCATCCACCTGCATGATGTCCACTTCTATTTGGAAAAAGCTCAGATCGCCTAAGTTAGCCCCTTCCACTATCACCCTCTATGCGTGGGATGGCCACTCTTCCACGCCCCTTGGCATGTTCCACAATTGTCCTATTACACTTGCGGGCAAGACTGTTTGTGTTGACATTGAAGTAATTGATGCCCCCCTAGACTAAAACATTCTATTGGGTCATAGCTACACTTATGCAATGTCTGTTGTCCCATATGCGGTTCACCGTAAGATTTTCTTTCCTCACAACGGAAATATCTTCACTATAGATCAGCTAACATATTACAAACTGAAGTCTCAGACCTCTCTAGAGTCCATTATTTCTTTGGTTGCCAATAAACAAACAGTTGAACCTACAACCAGTGTCTCACCTAGAGTCTATAAAGAATCCTCTTTTCTTGGTTCATTCCCTAGTCTCCCCCCTCTTATATCTGACCCTAGCTCATTGAATGTTTGCATGATGTGATCATCTCAGTCCGACCTCAAACAGTCTGGTTCAACTAATCAACATCCTCACCCTTTACAACTTTCTTCTAGTACTTTGACTCATCCTTTGGGACCTCCTCCTCAAGGCCCTTAATCTATAGCTGCTGTCCTTGATCCTCTTTTTCCTCATGGAATAGTTCCCCCTAGCCTTAACCATTTGGGAGCTATTCCACCTGGCCACTACCCCTCCGGTAAAATACTGTTTCTTACTTCCCCTTCTGGATTATTTTCGGTACGTATCATTGCTACCTCGACCCTTCCAAACATGACCCTGGGGATCCCAATCTAGTACATTGATCCCCTAGCCAATACCCTGCCTCGTAACCTCAAACCTCACACTACTTTGACCCTGGTCCAACCGGTCGCTATGACCCCTCCCTTCGCTTATGTGCCTCCGCCACTTCAACAGGAATCTACTCATGTTGCGAAAGCCTCATTTGAGGGGGGGAAAGCCTGCAAAAAGGCACCTAAGGACAAGGTTTCCTAGACAACACCTTCTCTTCCTAAGCCCCCAAAGCGTACACCTCCGTGCACTTTATGTGATGTTGTTGGTCATGCTACCCACAATTGTCCCGAATTGCCTTGTCTCAAACCCATGGTCAACGAAAGGTTTCCTGAGTTTGATATACCAAAATTCCATGTCATTTTACCGGATTCATCCAAGAAACTTAAGAATTTTCACACAAATCAACCTTGTACTTTGTGTGATTTCCATGGCCACTATACTCACCTCTATCGTTGCCTCGATGGTTTCGGTACCTCCTTGGAATCAGTTCTCTGATTCGAGGCCAAGCGCAACAAGTCCATTTCTCAATTATTTGTGAGTTTTACTTCAGTAGAATGAGAGGACACATCCACTCCCATTGACATACCCCCTCCCGATGTCGATATGACGAATTCTTTGTCCACTATCCTCTACTTGTCATCATCTATGAGATCCATGGTGGGAGACCCCTCTGGGGCATCCCCTTTTATTTCGCATGACCTCCCTTCAATGATCAGCTTGGGATCAACATCGGTAGATTCCTCATCTACTTGTTCTTATGTCACCCTCCATGATGATGCACATGTGATCAGGAGCTCAGGACCAAGTGTGGTAAAATGGTCAAAAATGAAGGTGCTCAAAACTAGTTTGAACCTGAATGACTGGATAGAGCTCGTCTTCTTGATTCCGACGCCGTGAACGGTTCGAAAAACGGTCGCCGTATGCAGAAGTTATTCAAGTTTGAAGATTTCTCAATTTACATAAAAAAATGCCAAATTTGACTTTGTGGAAAATTTTATTAAAAAAAGAATATTCCACAGAATATTCTGGGGAATATTCCTTGGCAGCCAATGAGGAGGCGCCACGTGGCTAGCCCGGAGGCCGCCACGTGGGCCCCAAAGGTGGATTGAAATGGCGCATTGCAAAATTTGTTTCGGGTCGGATGGGATTCGAACCCGCGACCGCATGGATAACAACCCAACGCTTTACCGTTGGGCCAGTGCTGTGGGACGTGTTATGCATTGGCGGCGGATTGGATTTATTGTTTAAACTTTGTTGGGGCGGGGCCCGAAAGGGGGCCAGCCCCTAAGGGCCAGCCCCCTTCCCATAAAACCCAAGGCGCGGAACCAGTATTCAAGTCCATCGGCGCGCAGTTCGGGCAATTTAAAACTTTGGTTATGTGTAATTGTGGGTTGTTATATATTAAACGTTGTTTTAATTAAAACGTTTAAAACCGTTGCAAACCGCCGACGTGTGAACGCAACGTGACATAACAATAACTTTAATGCCAACGTTTAAACCGCGCGGACTAAGTTGGTGGCTCCGCCACTTTTGGCGCCATCTGCTTATTTGGCGGTCTTATCTCCAGTTCTCCACATTTAGTGGAGATTTTTTAGCCCAAACAGGCAGTTCAGTAAAAGTGGCATAACTTCTGCTAGGAGAGGCTTTTGAAGACGATTTTTTTTTTGATTTTGGGTGTAGAGAGCATTCTGGAGCTGTTGGAGGTTTCTGCAGAGCAATCAGGGCATTCTATCTGCGAATTTTACAGCGCTTTTGACAGTGGAGCCATCAGAGCTAAAGGGAAAGAGTGCTGCATTGGGCTACCTTCCTCCAATGGAGGTGAATTTGTAGTCAATTTATACTGATTTGGATCTTCTGAGTCTGTTTTAGCAGTCTATTTTTCCATTAGAGGAGTTTATACAGATGTAATCTCATTTAAAGCCTTTAATCAAAAGAGGACTGAGCCTAATTAGAGGCTTTTGGACCAGCGGAGGTAGCCCAAGAGAGGGGTGAACCGCTTAAACAAATATCTGCTATTCATCTGTGTATTTTGGCTGTTTATTTCCAGATTCTGATAGTTTAAACAGTAAAATTTCATAAGCATGCTTTTCCAAAACAAGTTTATACAGTAATCAAAACTTGTTATTTTAACATCAAACCTTTACACACCAATTGTAGAACATATGCTCTTGCTTATTCACACTCAAAATAGATCAATGAACACTTTGAATTTCAGAATTAATTACTTTCATTGATCTTGAAATTTGTGTTTACATATTATTTCCTTAGACAGAGTCTGTAGAGGGCCAGGTAGCCTCTGGAACTCATCCTCTCTTTAGAGGTGACATGTCCAGTGAATGCCCCTACAGTCCATCTCTGTATAGGAAATAGTTTATTCTCACATTTTCAAGAGGTCACTTGGAGTGTATAGCTCAATTTAAAATTATGAGTATTTGCACTCATCTTCTTAAATGAAAATGGATACCTTGCACCCTTAAACAAGTACATTCCATTTTCAGATCAACATGTGAACCTCATTTCTCATGATGATGAGTCAGGTAGCTTCACTGCATCACATGGTATTTCTTCCACTAATCACCCCATATTCTATTGTGATGATGACATTATGGAATCATTTACCACCCATAACTTTATCTATCCCCCCTTACATCAAAACCATGCATTCGAACCACATACACCTTGTGGTCATTATATTGACACCCAATGCTTTGGTAAGGGGGCACCCATATTTGAGAGTCCAGGAGAAGCAACTATCCACAACCCTCCTAGTGAATCTGGTAGTGTCGACTCTAGTACCATTATTCTTCCCCATTTAGAAGAACCTATAGAGTTCCATATCACTTCAGATCACTTTAGGGATGATCCACTTCATCATTCCTTCATCTTACATCAACAACCCAGTCCCTTAGACATTTTTGTTGACCAACCTGTGTGTTTTCTAGGTGAGCACCAATACATTATATCCAAATCCACTCTTTGGCATAGTAACACCATGTAAGCGAACCTATAAATTTAGTCCATTTGCTTCATATATGTAGTACCAAAAGAGACTGGTAATCCTCCATTCCCTTTCTTGAACTGCATCTATCTATTCTTCCCATAGAAGATAACCATAATGTAAACAAATGGAAAACCACATCATAAAAATGTGTTTAGATTCCACTTTTCTAAATACATTTGGCATGGCCATAACATGTTTGGGGGCACCTATGCCCCTATAAGTTCTCATCATCCTCTTGAGAATTTAGTGTCTATGATACTGAAGGCTTGAATCCATTATTTCAGCACTTGGAACACCATGGTGCTCCACAAAATCATCTAGCTAGTGGCATCATTCCCACCATTGCATACCGGATCACTCCCCTCCATCACATATGCTTGGGGATAGTATCCCATGCTTAGGGGCATGATGGAACCCCTAGCCACCTTCTCATTTGAATTTCATATGTCTCGACCTAGACTCCACTGATCTAGGAATGGTCAATTATCCTCCCATTCCTTGGATAGTTGGACATACTGGCCTCTCCAGCGAGCCATATATCGTAGACATTTGATACCGTATCTTCAAATATTCTACTTTGTGTGATACCATACTTACCACTTGGTCGCTCTATTTGACCTGGTGGGTGAGGATGATTCTAGACCTTCTCTAGCAGTTCATTCTAGTATTATTTTCTTACCTTGATTCTTCACTAGGACCATCCTTCCAAGAAGCATTAAGGCCACCTTTATACAAGTAAGGTCACCTACCTGAAAGTGGCGGATCTTGATTCCAATGGTCGGTTTGTCTACTACAATCACCGCAATATTTATTTCATTTTCCTCCTCTCCACATTCACCACAGCTACACTTGAAAATGAATCAAATTGGAGGGAAATTGCCTTATTAAAAGAAAAACCCCAAATTTTTCTTTCGCCAATTACGACCAAACCATAGCTCGGTTTGATGAACCATCAACACCATTGGAAAGCACTCACCAAGCACTCAAATGGATATCCTTTCATTATTTGATACTTCACCCAAAATCCTTTTCTCCAAGAAGGGTCACTTCACTGCTTCCCCAAATCAAATTTCTTCACTTGCGACACTTGTACTTGGGGCACCACTTTGCCTTCACACTTGTTGATGCTCGTGTCAATTTTTGTCGTGAGTAACCATATTTTACTCATGTTTTAAAGGTCCCCACTGGGCCTATTCTATGTTGCATCATCCTCGAGTTGCCCATGTTTAGAGCATCTGAGTTGAGTCATCATCGCATCCATGGAGTCTGTCCAGAGTTCCTTTTGTCTCCCGCCACAACCTTCCATCCTTCATCACTTTTTTTCTCTCTCGTGTCGCACATTTTGGCCTCTTCTCATGTTGTCCCCTATCCCCTCTAGAGTCAAGTCATTAATTTCCAAGTCATCCATGCCCTTTATTCTCTACTAAGGGAAGTCGTCATCCCTCTACTCAGTATCCCTCACCTATAGTGGACCTCCTTCTATCGACATCAGTTTATTCATTCTAGAAGCTAGGTCTAGAGGGCAGTGTACCTTGGTTCCAACTTCCACTCTTGTTTGGTGCCTCAGATCAGGCAAAGGGACCCTTTATTTCCCTTTTAATTGATTGTTTCTCAGTTCTAGTTCCTTATGGCATGATTGAGATATGTATACTTGATGGTTCAATGATGCAACAGATTGTACCAGTGATTCTTGAGTGTGTGTGAGATGTTTCAGACCTCATGAGGGGGTGGCTCTTCAAGTAGCCCCATACATACCTAGATGACCTTTTTTACTACAGCCTTGGATGCAACCCTACATATTTGATGGTTCCGGCCTTAGCCGCTTGCAGCACATTTTTAGTTTTCATGTATCATTCAGATTTTCAGAGCCCTTTCCTATTTTATAGGGCCTCTTTGGTTGTTATTATATCTCATGTACTTAGATATTATTGTATAAGTCTTGGATGTTGTCTCACACACAGTATGTATGTGGGATCCATTATGTTTTTTATCTGGCCCATGTTTATGCCAACATGTACTATATATCTAAATTCCATGTTTGTTGGGTTCACCATTATTCTTTGTACTTTTTCATCTCAGTGGGCATAGGTATGCCTCCCCCACCTCATTTGAGAATAGACACTCACTCATAAAAGAGACTTGTCGCACCTGTAAGTCTATCCTCCTCAGGGTCTTTTCCTCTCTCACTTCAGTCCATCTTATATTTCTCTCTCTCTCACTTCCCTTCGGTGTCTAGTGATTGTGTTCTTACAACTTACTTCAGCCATACAATAAGCTCCCAACGCTTGCACATTAGGGGGAAATATGTTACACCAATTTTTGGTCATCTAACATATTAATATTAGATGGAATAAAGTACACCATGTAAGACCAACTTTACCATAGTAAAATTTCTTTCAGTATGAGAAATAATTTAATAACCCATAGTTTATTAAATTGTTTATGATCTAAACAGGAAACACCATGAGGAATAATCAAATAAATCCTTATTTGTTATATTTTCCTCTAGGAATAATTAACTAAACCACTGTTTAATTAATATTCCTGGTCATATTTAACCCAAAACATGAGAATTAATTAGATAAACCATTATTTATATTATTATTCTCTAGGAATAATTATTTAATAATATTCCTTGTTAAATTTGACTAAATCACTTATAAATAATTGAATAAATCATTATTTATTTAATTATTCCTTAACCTCATCCTTGAGGTAATAAACAAATCATTTATTTATTTATTATTTCTAAATAAATGGATTTAACCAATTCTAAATTCCTTTCCCCTCCACCAAAAATAATAAAATATTCCAAGTAAGTTGGATCTATATTTGGTCAATAATATTTTAATTATGCACCAATATCTAGACTAACTCAATATTTTGTTATAAATAGAAGGGTTTTCCTTTAATTCACTACCTTTTGTTACCTTGAGATCACCTTTTGATCTATACTTTTGGTCTGACTTTAATCCTCCATCATTGTCATGTTTCTCCTACTTTTTCTTGTGAGCTCCCTTTGAGTTCCATTTTGTCTGGGTTTTCTGCACCATCAAGAGAAAGAGATCTTGGATCTAAAGCACTGAGGACATACAAGAACCCATCCCATTGAGGATTACTGGTAACATCTTTCTGTGTTCCCTTCCAGGTGTGATAATACAAAAAATTCTTTATAAATTCTTGTCTTGTCTATTGGATGTATGGAGCAAATCTTGTTTATTTTCGCTGTTTAATGTCTTTAATTGCATAGATATGGATTTTTATAGAATTTATTCTGATCACCTACTACAGATATAAGGAAATTGACAGCCACATTTGATGTTAGGGTTGTTTGTTATGCATAGCTAAAGTGAGCTTTTTTTGTACGCTTGTGATTAGAACTCACACTAACAGAGGTGACCAAATACATTATTTTGTAGTATGCCATTACACCATCCAAATCTCATATGAAGCTTTCATGGCTATGGAATAATATAAATTCAAACTCCAATAACATATTTTTAGAGGCATTATAGGTCAAAACATGCTAAATCTGGGACTATCCAGCTTGGGTCAAAGACATCTCCACTCAGTTCATAATTTGGCACACTTACATCACAACTGAGCTCCATATAGAAGCAAATGATCCATCCATTTGACGTGTCTTTTCCCCATTCTCATTTTTTTCTTATATATTCATCTTCTTATTCGTATTCCATCTTCTGTAATAAATTCTATGTAATGAATTTCAAGGCACACAAATGGAATATGAATGGCCACACATTGGAATGTAATGGGACATGTTAAAATATGAATAATCATAGAAGTCAAAGACTCATGGGAAATATAAAATGTCATTGTACTGTTATAAATAGCTCATCATAAATCAAGCAAAGGGATTTTTGGGAGGCTTAGATCCTATAGTAATTTCCTTGGCTTCTCTTATAATACATAGGAGATAAATTATTCTTTAGAGAAGCAAGTTGCGGCTTTGTGTTCCACTATTGGATACAATGTTTCATTCATGTAATACTGTACTTGGGATCTTACACTTATAATCAGAATATCAATGAGTCAAAATTCCTTCATACCTGTATCATAGATATAGTTGGACTATTTTAGTTATGTTTATGTTATATGTTGCTTTATTCCAATACTAAGTTAATGAATTAATTCATTGCTTAGCTATGGATATTATTGAATGAATCTTTTTATGCTTTAAATATTGTTGTTTATTATGTGGACTAATTTTCATGTAATCAACAAGTATTTCTCTTTATCCATGGGTCCCCCCTTAGGATGGCACGATTAATTTTCTAATTCGTGGTCGATTTCCCTCACCAGTCATGCAAGTCTCCCTTGTCCACCTTACATTTGGTGTCTCACAAAGCTCACATTATTGCTAACCTAAATAGGTGTTATGTTCTCTTATGTTTTATCTCAACCAAGGCATATCCTAGAAAAATATTCCAACAGTGGCCCGACTGTATGACTAGATGGGACTGCTACACCAAATGGTGTAAGGCTTAATTGGGACTTCTCATTCGGGATATCCCCTTACAATGTTGGCAGAATCCACCACCATCAATAGTACCCTTAAAAATGAAATCACATTTCAACCAATTGGTATGCATACTAGAGAAATCCCCCACATCATGTAATGAGGCCGACCTACATTTCTCAACCTTCGTGTTAGCCATATGTAAGAGGAAAATTTGTCCTCCACGAGCCATGAATCGATCTTATCCATTTCCTCATCCAAATCTGTGGGAAATAAGAGATCAAGCCACCACTTTTCCATATAATCCATTCTTATGTCAGAGATGCATTCCTTGCGACATCTGTTGTATGGGTGGTCCACAAATTTGTAGTCACGTTACTCCCTATTGTCGATAGCTTCCACATATATAGACACTCATTTTCCTTCTTGAGTTTTAAAAATAGGTTTTCATGAGATTTTCCATTCCTTTGTAGGAATCCATAGATCTCCTCCATCACATGTACCAAGCTCCTAGATAACGGTGTTATTTGACAATTTGCAAGAAAAAAGCATAATCTCCATTGGGATTCTCTATCCTTTGTTTTCAATAATGTTTATTTTTGTTAATTGGTTAACTATCATATAAATATGCACTTAAAATTTAGGATTCATTGAACACCATTAAAATTTTAGTTTAAATTTAATATTTTGAATTTTGTATGAAATGAGCTATAACTGACACTTCCCCAACAATGGCACCAAAAAGTGGACTTCGAAATTACAACAATAATATTATTTTAATGTTGATATCAATTTTAATTTCCAACGCAAGATTTGTAAGAACTTCATATGTGTTGTGTACTATATTCGCAAGCCATAATTTATGTACTTTTGATGCAGGTATTGATCCCAACTAATTAAATCTAATTTGATTTCATCGGGGTATATTGCACTTGATATCACAACCTACACACTATCCATCATTATACTCTTGTCCATATATTATTATTTGTGTATATGACCATTTTTCATTCACTACTATACATTCCTTATCATTTGGGAATATTTTTATTTTTAGGGTTTTTTATTTTTATCAGTTCTATTTGTAATAGCGGGTGCCTCCTAGGATGATGTAGTGCATTGATTTCACACTGGTTGGAGGATAATATGGCTAGTTCCACTATATTAATTCAAATTTTCCCATGGTTATCTCTCACTAGAGTAAGTACGCAATTCTACCCTACTCTGTAGTAGTTAGCCACCATTTTTCTCTCTCCTCTATTTATTAATTGTCATTTAGTTCTATCTTAGAGTTTAGCTAAGTTTAACTAGTTATTTTTTGGAATTTTAGAGTTATCGATTGGTCTTAATTGATTTTTAGCTCCACAATTCCAATTCACTCCATTGTAGGATATTTTGCTAATTTTGGGTCTCTTACTCTAATTTTAACTTATTTTCCACCTATGGATAGTGTTTTGAGTTATACTAAGTGCTTGAACATGGAACCCCTAACCTAATTTTCATTGGTTGGTCTCCTATATAGTCTATATATTGTATTCATTTTCAACAATAATATAACATCAAATATAATAAGTACTTCAATCTATCCCCTTGGTTCATTAGTTAATTCCTCATTAGTTTTATTCTCTCTCCTTTCTTGTTTTGTAAGTAACTAGAATAGTATTTTTTTACACTTAGATCATATGGTTGTGCCTAAAATCCAACACACCCTAATACCTTATGTTAGAGGAAATTATTTCATGTTTGATTACTAAAATTAATTTGAAGAAAATATCATTAAATAAATTGTCAACTAGATCTCCTTGTAGGTAAAGAAAGATGTTATTATTAAGTTTCAAAAATGAAATTCCTACCATTAATTTGAAAAAATAAAGATACTATTTCTAAACTACAAAAAGGAAAAGATCAAAATTGTAGAATTTAAAATACATGAACCACACATGAATGAAATAATTCATGACTAAATTCAAAATAAGAGCAATGAATTCTTCACTTCCTCTCCATTGAACTATGTTTCCTACTACTACTGATGAAGCAATAGGCAAACCATGCATTGAAATGAAGAAAAATATTAAAAATAAAGGATTTAGGACTATTCTATAGGAACTATAGGTGATACAAGAAACTCTATAATAACTATAGAAAACTCCCACAGGAAGTTCTAAATTGAAATTTAAGAGAACAAAATTTTCCAAGGAAAAATATTCATCACATAACCTAAATCATACATGTGAAAGTCATCGGATTCATTCAGAAAAACAAATAGCCTATTATTTTTGTCAAATATCGTAGACTCATTGGGCTAGATAAGTGTATGGATTGTATTTTGGTTGAGGTTAATTTCTTTGGGGGTTTGATGGTGGAAGTGGATTTGGTGTGGGAAGAGTTTTGTCATCACCAATGGATTGATTACTGGAAGATTCCTTTTAGATATATCAGTTGTCATGAGACTAGACATTTTATTTCCCATTGTCCCTAAAATTATAGTGTGTTTCAATGGAAAAAAAAATTTGGTGGGAGGAACACAACAAGACTATCAAATGAAATGTAGGCAGAAATTGATTTCTAAGATTCCCCATTCGATATATACTCTAGTCTATCTAGGTACATATAGTGAATCTCATATTTCCCCACCTGTATTTTCAAATCGAATTAATATGAATAGCTTCAATGATTTATCTATTATTTTGAATGTGTTTGAGGTTGGTTGTGATAATAATTTATGTACAAACCCTAGGATTGAGCAGGGTTTTGTTGGGGTCTCAACATTTCCTATATCTAAATATTTTTACTAAGGTTAGGTCCTCATTAAGTTTTCTCGGAATGGGAGATATTGATAGGTGGATACCCATTTGTACTGAATTTTTCATGGTTCTTCTTCGATTCAAAATTTGTGAGATACAGATCTGAAAATGAATGCTAGTTAATGTTGTGCTAGTTTCATATCAGATATAAATTTTTCTTTGCTTTGTTTTACTTGTCCTTCAAGGGTTTTTTTATGAGCATGTGATTGTTAAACAGTGTCCTTGGTGAAATTATGAATTGTCATAAGCTTATAAAACATAATTTAAATGACAGAACATAAGCATTATTAAACACAACAAACACACATAACAGAGCTTAACACAGAGAATTTTGATAAAGGATTTCACCCCTTCTGGGCTATATCTCCTTTGTCCAGCTTCATAGTGTGGGCCTTTGTATTATCTTCAAGTGTGCTCAAATTTCTCTGACAAGCTTCAGAACCTCTTGTAACTTGTTCCAATGAGTTTTAAAACATCATTATCTCCCGAAAATGACTAAATTTTTTCTGAATTTGGACTCTGGATGCTCTAGCAATGACACTAACACCTAGTGGCCCTAGCCTTCAAAAATATTCAAATGCAAAAAAACATATGTAGATGGTCTTTTCTGCCTCTGAAACCTACTCCATTGAGTTCCCAGCATGCCGGAATGCTTAGAATGACTTTTTCTGAGCTTAGTTTGGTCGAATATTGCCCAGGATAGGCGTCATTTACTCCAGGCCTAGTAAACTTCCACTAAAATTGGTGGACTGCCAGTTAAGTCCACTAAAAGTGGGACTCCGCCGAATCTAGAGCGCTCCTCTAAAACTCCACCAATTTAAATCTGGCTTAATTAGTTCTAAGTGCAGATTATGGGTGGATAAGCAAGTTTTAATGATAAGTGCAATTTTACGCGCTAATGACATCTTATTGTGTGTTAACCACGCCTTAGTTGTTAATTAATCCTCATTAATTTTCGACTGATCGTTTGGCTCTGGCTCTTAGTCTTCGGGCTCGGCCACATGGGGAGGGTGCTGGCTTGAGGGGCTGGTGTTACAGGTCGAAATACCTCCTCATTAGCTCAGAGGAGAAGATAAATATGGAAGGAATGCAAAGACCTAAACTAAACCTATTTCTGCCAAGGTAACACCTCACTATAACAACACAAGAGTGTTATAACGCACCTAATCAGTGAATAGGCCACGTTAGTCACTAGGGAAACACTCTGTTTACACTAGAGGGCAGCGTTACCTGTGTTTTAAGTTTGGAACGGGAAAAACCCACAGAGAATGATTTGAATTTCTAGCTTTTTCTCACAAGAGAGTCAGTACAAAAAGGAAACTGCAAAGCACTAATCTCTTATTGGGCCTTGCCATAAACAACTAAACTCTGAAGGAAGGAAAAAGCATGGAAGTTGAGGAAACATCTTGGTTTTTTCTATTCAGAACTGGTGGAAAGAGAAGGGAAATGATTTCTTTCTCCATCTCCTATAAAATGGAGTTGAAGGCTCTTGGTTCAAGGTCGAAGGATTGTCAAAGTTTTTAAATACTTTTGAGGTAGAGATCATTGTTGTAGTGTGAAGGTCAAAGGTCAAAGAGGTTCATTGAGAACTTGTTGATCAAGACATCACCACTTTGAGAGATAGATAGATTGGAAGGCTGAGGAGGGCTTGGTACAAACGATGATTGTAATCCTCCTTTTTATAAATCAATATAACTGTATTTGTTTTGTCCATTCTATAAGTTGATATTGTCATTGTTATTTAATCACTTATATAGCATGAGATGAATGGCTTAGATGTGCATAGTTTAAATGTTTATTATATATTGACTTAATTGATAGGAAATGTATGTTATGGTAGAGGTTACACGAGTGCTTTGACTGATTGCAGAGTCGATATTTGGAGCTAGTGAAGAAGGATCCCTGCTTCATTGTTCAGTGCTCTCTAAAAGACTTCAAGATCATCAGAGAGGTAATCTTCCATCTTAATCCATCAAGTTGTTTTAAGTTAATATGAATATGTATGTGCCATCTTTGTGAAAAATACAACTAATCTTACTATCTGCCTCGGGCACCGGAAATCCCTGAGAGGGATATTCGATAACCAACAACCCAAGCATTTTACCCTATAGCAGAATTGACGACTCCACTGGGGATTTACCCATAGTTTCTGGACTATTTCTTTCCTCCTTTCTTCTTTCCTCTATTCATGGACCCTTCCAACCAGTATTTATGCCCAGTACACATTTCAAAAGCTCATAGAGTTCAATCCTATTTCTGTTGACCATTTGAAGAATTTTACCCTGGCTAACGCTACCTCTGTTGGTTTTCCAGTGCATTATAACATTGTCTCTGCTTAAATACAGTGCGTTAGTCTCTAGATTAACGCTATCTTTATTCAGAGACAGTGTGTTACTCAACCAAAATTTGTTGTTCATTGCTATGATTGTGTTTTCGTTGCAGAGTATTTTGGCCATCAGTATCTCTCCTTGACTGAATCCCTGTTCTTGTTTGCTAAGCTAGAATTTCTGTTTTTTTGCTCTTGTTTGAAAATTTAGTGTCAAAAGCATTTACTTTTTAGAGAAGAATTTTACTTTTTTAGTTTTTCTACATCTAGCTGAGTTAATTATGAAAATTTTAGTTCATAGATTGTTAAGAAGAGGTAGATAGAAGTCTGAATCTTTAAAGTTGAACTCTGCTATTTGAATGTTAGTGCACGGATGTTGAAAAGAAACCTCTCCTTGTAGAAATACTCTTCATTGAATTGAATATTTAGAGCATATTTTGCATGGTTTCTTGAGTCAAAGTCTCATTACATTTCATACGTCCACTCCCCCTTCGCAAGACTAATAATCAAGTACACTAAGAATCAAGCGATAATAAAATCAATCACATTACTCTTTTTGAGCTCACACCAATAGTAGTTCAAGCTAGGATATTGGGTTAGGAAAAGAGAGAAAATCACCCAAGATCTCAAAACTTGAAACTAGAGTCATTAAGGAGCGAAATCCTACTACACTCATATTATAGGGATCGTTCCTTTACTGGAGCTCAGCGCGAGACAACACTTGGGTGCACAAGAAGGTAGCCCACCTTCGACTGCATCCAATGCGTGTGTTATATATTGGGGTTCCCTTCAGGGATGTCGAAACTAGATTGGGGATCTAGGTATTCTGCCCATATAGCATGTTGTCCTTGACCATGGACCCCCCTGATGATGTCTGGGATTTGAGGTATCTTTAGTGGCCATACTTTTTAGGGACTTACACAAGGTTACTGGGACGGGCTGTCCTAGTACCTAAAATAGACGGACCCACTCTGTCTTCGGTCTTTAGGAGGGTACTCGTCTGCACGAGAGTTCTTACACCTATCATTTGAGGTTCGGGTGAAGCTCTAGAGTGACCATAATAGTACTTTTGACCAGCCCTCTCTGTATACTATTGTGATACTAGATTTCATCACTAGCAAACGGTAGTACTTAGACAAGGCACCCTATTATGGCTGCTTGTTGATTGATTTTAGAGAGTTATTTTTTCTTTTTTAGGTGTGTGGTTAATATCATTGAGACTTTATAATACGTCACAATTTATTAAAATTTGTTAAAAATAAACAGGTCACTATGGCGTCATCCGACCCACGCCGTCTATCTTGATGATAGCAAGGTCTACCTCCTCTGACTATTGAGGAAGAAATGAACCTTGGTGAACCTATGCCTTCTGCGGAAGAGTAGTCTCCATTGACAAAACCTAATTTTCACATAGCCCCATATCATACAGAATTTCTGAAGGACCCTTTTACGAAAGGGGTTGTACCTCATTACAATCCTCCACTCACTGATCCGTTCGGGCCTGTGATAGTTCAAATTCCACCATGCCAAGACATGTCTTCGTCCACACAAACATCCATTTCACAATCGGCATCCACAAGATCGATGCCAATGGTAACCCTCCCAGGTTCGCCACCATCCTACCCGCTGGTCATCAGTTCTATGCCATCACTAGGTAACCCCAGTAGTCAACATATAGCTAATCCCAACCCTACGGTCATCACAACTATCAGTAGCTCGCCAAATCCTTCGAGATCTACTCCTACCATGACCACATTGGGACCCACAGTTGCTCCTCCCACAAGTGTGACTACTTCAGTTCCTTTTATCAACCCTTTCAGTTGGAACCCTTTACTGAGTTCAAACCCCTTGGCCACTATACTAGGGGGCAGTGTCACTAGCACGCCAGTATTAGGGAAAATTTCACTTCCCCTGCAATCCTTAGGACAAACGAGACAACCTATTGTTAATACTATTCCCTTAAGTGGTTCAAATATAGGTGTAGGGTCTATGTTGTTGCCGAACTATGCAAGTAGTAGCATACCTCCGAGAAACTCTATTGCATCCAGATGGACTAACCCACCCCAACCTCCATCTGGAATGGGAGGGCACTTTTATACTGGGGGCAACCAACCATTCACCCCACAATACAATATGTCCTATGGACAGCAACCATATGTCCCTACTCATCCACTCGTCTGATCTAGAGCTATCTGGTACTCGGCTTGAGCCTCCATGCTTGCTTTCATCTTCTGATTTTTCTCTGCAATCTGGGAAAACACTTGTTTAATTAGAGGCACCTGCTCCTGAGTACTTTATTATTTCTTGGGTGAAGCAGGAACATTTTGTTCCTCTCCCAATTGTAATGAAAAACTGGGTTGAGTATCTACAAACTCTTTATTGAACCTTGTTCTCTTTTCGTCTCTTTGTTCCTCATCTTCTGAATCCACCAATGCTTCTTTACCTCTTTTATTTGTTTTCTCTAATATAACTGGGGTCTGAATATTTGAAACTGTTAAACCCACAACACCTTTACTTGCCAATTTTTCTAGATCTGGTCTTCTCTCATGAATGAAAGTTGAATATCCATTATCAGTTCTTCTACTGGAAATGAAACTGTGAGGGTCATAGGCCCACTTCTCTCCTAACAGTAAATGCATCCCATTTAACATCCGAGTGATTTATTCAAATTTTGATCTCATATTAACTATGAAGGGACCTACAGTCTTTGGTAATTTGAACATATGGCCCTTTTTCATAGGCACAAAGTGATCCTGGTCAACGTTTAGTCTTTTCCTAACGAATTCCAAATCAAATAATGTCATAAGCACAAACCCAAGAAGCCTATAAGGTTCTACACTAGCTCCATAAAGTCTAATCTCATAGTAATATTCAAAAACAAACCAATCACCCAATTTACAACTTGCTCCCAAATGCAAGAATTCTTGAGCCTTGGGCAAAAAATAGGGGGAGAGCTTCCATTCAAGACTTCATATGCAGAAGACATAAACTGACCAGCAAAATCAAACAAACTACCCTCATTCTATTCTCCTCTCACTATATCCGTCCAAAAAACTACTGAGTGTTTCTTCTTATTTACATCCATAGTGTTTAACCCCAGATGCATGAAATCTTCAACATTTTGATATAAGAATAAGTAAATAATAAGTGAGGGAAACCTGAATGAACCTATTAATGATAAAATCATAAGCTGGGAGTTAATAGCTTCTTGCCAATAGGATGGAATATCCAGCACCATTTCTGGCTTCATCATCATGGCGAGCATCCCCAAAATTGACTTGTCCATTGTACTATCATCGTCCTTTCCTAGAATATTTGCTATGCAGCTCAGCACTGGTCTGACTTCAATATCAAAAACCCCAATAGGAAATTCTTCACTGTCGATGTCAAACTGTTTTGTATTCGACTTCAAAAAATGAACGCATTGATTAAAATCTTGACCTGCAAGACTGTCAAAATATGCTACCAAGGAATCATCAGAGAATTGAACATATGATTCTGACACAGGGTAATCAAGGGCTTGGCGAATTAACTGAGCTGACACTTGCAGAGCACTCTCCCCTTGAAAATTCATTAAAAAACATTTCCCCAGGTACATAACAGACACTAGCCAATGGATGAACTTGGGAAATGGATGAGTCTTTGGGATACATGCAGAAAACACACCATATTTGGCTATGGTGGTGTAAATTGGAGAATTCTAATCATTTAGGAGGACTTGTTGGTAAAATGAAAGATGGTCAAGAGAACACTTTGTATCATGGATATCCTTCTTGGCATCCATAAGAGGGATGTGACTTGTAGAACCTGACATGGATGCGCGTTTAGCGATAGCTTAATTTCGGGATGGAAGATGACCTTACACGGTGACCAAAAATCAACAGGGTGACAGAATACCGAAAAAGACGCAACACACAACCTTCAGACATGAACTGAGCAATGACAATTCCAAAAAGAATGAGAATTTTCGTTAAATAAGTGGCCCGACTTTAAACTTAAATGCTAATATGACGCACCAATAAACCGTTAAAGAGTTCTGACATGGATGACAACTGTAACCAACCTGGTAGAAAATGTCACTGTGGGGGGCTTTGAAGTACGGAGGGTTCAATTGGTGTGTTCCCTCGTAGTTGATCTCAACCATCCATCTGTGTTACCCCCATAGTCAACACAGTCAAATATGGAGGCACTCTATGAGTTAACCCTCGCACCACAAGTACCCGTGGGTTGAGCTTTTCGCTCAAGGCTTTGATACATCATCGGATCCCACTCTTCAAAATGATCGATGTTTAAAATTTGCATGGAGATCCACTTTCATAAAGTTTTAAAGTACTTAAACTTTAACTTTAATACAAAAAACATATATTTTTATGCTAAGTACATGAACTTTAATACTTCAACATATCCTTTTGATAGTTTCTATTCTTTTGTATTTTCAAAATTAAAATAAAAGGATATTCAAAGTGATCCACAACATCTGGCTCCACCTAGGGATAGTGTTTTTTTCCACAAAACACTAAGAAGTTGTAGATTAGTGCCTTCACTTCGAGCATGGAGTCAAATATTTCTTGATGAAAAATTTACAATGAGAAAAACCGAGTATGTACAATGGTGAACCATCGATCTCCAGTGCTGGAAATAATGTTTCAAATATTTCCCATTCACAGGAAATTTGATTGTTTCTCCATCTAGATCCTCCAACATGAAAGTGTTATTTGATCTGTCTTCAATAATCTTGTATGGGCCATACCAAAGAAGATCAAACTTACCATGCTTTCCTTTTTCTTCTCCTTTGGTATCCCACCTTAACACCAAATCTCCAGCTTGGAACAAAATCTCCTTTGCCTTCCTATCAAAAATGGACTTCATTTTCTCTCGATATGTGACCAAATTCTCCCTGAATTTATTCCTGATCTCACTCAATTCTATCACCTTATTTAGTCTTCTTACCAACGCATTGGGTTCTTCTTGTGCTTCTTGAAGAAACGAGATTACTGGTCTAGCTAGCTGAGTGGGAAAAAAAGCTTGAGTACCATATACTAGCTCATAAGGAGACTTACCGGTAGATCTTCTAGTAGTCATTCTCACTACCCAGAGAGAAAATATTAACTTTGAATCTCAATTCTTCTGATTCTCATTAATTGTTTTCTTCAAAATATTCACCAATGTCTTGTTTGAGGATTTTGCTAATCCATTGCCTTGAGGATGATATGCTGTAGAATGAGACAATATCACATTATATGTTTGACAAAAATTAATGAATTTGACTGAGTTGAATACCTGTGCATTATCTGTTACAATTTTGTAATGTTCCCAATTTTAGCCTCAAGCTAAAATGGAACATTATAGTTGCATATTTTTATTTTGTGGAATAACAATGGGTAAAGTGACCCATTCATGTAATAAACAGGAATAAAATCCCTTACAATGTGAAAAGGGATCATCATGGAGCTGGATTTCACACCCTCATGTGTGAAAGAGGTTTAAATGCAAATGGAAAAGGCTTAGTTGACCAAGTCAAACTACGTTGGCATGAGTTGGAGAGCACTAAGTGGGATAGCATAATTTTAGTGGAGGAATATTCCATGAAGGAGGAAAATTCTAGAGGAAGGAAGGTGAAGGCTCATTGAGTTTAAAAGAGGATAAAGGAAACCCATTAAGATTAGCTTAGATCATTTGATTATTTGTCTATTGAGACAAATTGCTGCCTCTTGCTATTCAGCAGAGCTGTAGTGCCCTCAGGCACGAGGGAGTCATGTTTAGGATTTCCTCTCCTTCTTGAGTAGCTCATGAAGGATTGCACTCATCCTCCATATTCTGGAATTCATGCCATAGCTTCAACCATCTTTATCAGCGCAGTGTTTGTAGTAGATTATTGTGCAATGTAGCTGGGTGTTGCTGGAAGTTTCCCACAACACCATTTCTAGCTGATCTTTCAGAGGAGGGAATTTATCTACTTCCGGGAGGTTAGTGAGGATGGTTTCTGAGCATATTCCACCATCATTGGTAGGATGCCAACCATTCCCATTAGTCACAGCACAAACCCTCTTATAGACTGCGTTCTAGTTGGAGCACATTTGCAGTGAGGGTTTTGCAGGCATTTTAGAGGGTGAGATCTTTGGTGTAGGGATCAACCTTTCACCTAAGATTTCCAAAGGATAAGGTCTCTTCATCAACTTCATCCATTCAGCCTTCTCCATTCCATTCCATGTATCGAGTTGCTGCAGCTACCCAGTAACTCTAGCATTTCAGTAGTTTTACATATTTCAGCCAATCCTTCTAGGATCGACTTGAGGTAGTGATTGGGAGCTTAGATATTCTCTCCCAATAATGTATGAGTAATGTATATGCAGATCCATGATTTTTTCACTCGGTATAGTAGTCTCTCTTCTATGACTACGCAATCCCTATTCATGGGTTTTCTACTATGATGCAACATTGTGTATTTTGGCATATGTTTTCATGGAAGGCTTCTTACCTTATTCCTTTGATGTTCATTGTATCATTTTGCTGTTGCTATTTCATAATAAAATGGCTCAAGGGTTTCATACATTTTGACATAATGTTTATTCACTACTATTTCCAGTTTATGTCTTTATATTACTGTATCTGCAATATTGGAAGTTTCCCAATCTTGTTGTATTTCCCTATTGGGGATATTGTCCATTGAAAATCACTCTATAGTCAGAGTCTGCTAGTGGGCCAGGTAGCATATGAAGATCATCCTTTATTTAAAGGTGAAAAATCCAGTAAATGCCCCTGTAGTCTATCTCTGGAATAGATTTTCCTTGTCATTTGACAATGTTTCTGAAAAAGGAACATTACAGTGGTATCAAAGCATAATCTTGGCTCAGCCTGTGGATCTTCACCAAGATGCCATCTAAGAAGATGAAGAAGACTCCACTTTGTGGAGAAGAGGGAAGAAAAAGGAGATGAGCTAGCCAAGCTTCTCCCTCAATCCACCCAAGGCTTTCATGGGAGCCACAAGCAAAAGAGAAGGGAGAGATTTGAAGAATCTCCACAAGGGTTTGAAGCAGAAACAGACTCTAGGGTTTTTGATGAGGAATGTCAGCATGCAGTCACATCCTTTGATGCCTAGCACAGTCACATGTGCATATTTGTCATGAAAGATGGGAAAGAAGGAGAGGTGATCAAGAGGAAAACTATTGTAGATTTTCAGAAGGAGTTTGAGTCTCAAACTCTAGCATTCAGAGATCATCTCACTTTCATGGAATTTTGCAAGTATTAGGTGGAGGAAAGCCAGTAGAAAGATAGATTTGTTCTATCTACTTACAGAGGTTCACCTACATGATCAGCCAAAGCATGGGTAAAGGAGCTGAAGACCATGTTGCAACAGCACAAAGTTTCCAAAGGAGATGCTATCAGATTTGCAGCACTACACTTGAGAGGTAAAACCTATGCATGGTGGATATTTGAGTCATGTTCTTAGAGGATGAAAATACTTCTTCTTACTTTAGATTCATCGAAGCAATGATAGAAAGATTTGGTGGGGGGAAATATAAACTCATATCCACTTCAAAATTTTGTTGGGAAGGCTGGCATCTTGCATCATACCTTGTTGGAGGCAAGGTATCCATCTCACACTCTTGCACAAGAGAGCATGGAGGTGTCTTTTTCAAAAGGAGATCAAATTTTTGAGAAGTTTCCCCTACATATTGATGAGGAGGAGGGAAACTGCGTTGGGATAGCTAGAGTTGATCCAGTGCCTCATGTAGAGGAAAGAGGAGCTCTTGCTCCACATAGAGGGATTCTTGTGTCTTTGCAAGAAATTCCACAGGATCTCCCATGTAGAGATCAAGGCACAACTCATGATACATTTGTGCCATTGGTAGTAGGGTCCAGAGCTATGGAGATAGAAGAAGAATATAGGGAGGATGGTCAACATCACATGATGAGGAGCACACACCCTGTCTATTTTATGAGGTTGATGCACCTAAGATGATGATTGGATTGCACAGTGGAAGCATGGAGGGTTTTTTCCATTCATACATTTAGTCATCTCTTGATGATGGTGTCTTACTGCATGGAGACATTGCACTAAGGATACCACTAGATCAGCAAAGGAGGTTGGATTCTCCACATTTGGGGGCCTCACAGCTTGATTTTGAAAGGTGGAAACCTTGGGAGAGTTCAGCACAACACAGAGAGTTTGGAATAGACTCAAGGAGGAGGGAGACACTCTCTCATTTTCAACATCTCCCACTCTCATCAGTCATACTGCGCTGGCAGATGTTGTTGTAAGGATAGAGGATTGCATCTTCATGGTGCAGGTTGACTGCTCCATAGATTTGGTGAGAGAGATGATACTTCCTTTGAGGAAGGACCCTTTCATGCATTGGAGTAGATGGAGGCCACTCATGCTTACACTACCCAGGATCAGAAGATTCTTTGGAGGTGATAGTCTCTCATGGGAGGTTGATTTTTAGATATCATCATTTCTATTTAGGCATGAGCAGCTGCATGATGGGCATGGAAGTAACTTGGAGGGTAACTTTGGCATAAGGGGATGTCAAGGTAGCAGACAACAGCATGATGGAGCACCATATTGCAGAACACCAGCGCTGTCTGGATGGAGGATCAATCCAGGATGAAGGACTTAGCTTTGGTTGAGTATTCCCCAGGATCCTGATGCATGCATGTTTTTTTGGATGGCTTTGATGGAGATGGAAGACACCTAGTGGATGATATGATCACCTATCATCATGGCAGACTCTTCTTGGCTAGAGTTTCTAGTCTCAAGGAGAAATTATTTGCATGCAGCATGTGAGGACTTCCTAGCTATGAATTTGGATGCATACTTTCCCTTGCTAGAGGAGTTCACATGGAGGGCATTCAGTATGATCTATATCATCATAGGGGTAGATGCATAGCCCGATTGATTTTGGAGAGGTTGGTACAACCATTCCCTTACTCATTGGAGGAGGGAGAACATTAAGATGAGCCATTTTAGCTCAAGGTCTCAAGTACGGGGTAGAGAAGGTAGCATTTCCCATTTTGTACCTCTTTACTTCATATGAGCAGCCTATTGTCACAAGGAGGATCATCCCTTCTTGCATCTGATATGATGTACTTGCAACTATTTGTAGCCTTGATTGTGGCTAATTTTGTGATGGTTATGAGGGAAGCCACATGCTTCTAGGTGTGCACCATTGGCACCAATTAGTATTTTGATGATTCCATCTTGTGAGTAGTTTGTGGTAGAAAACAAGTGGCTAGTTCAGCACTTGTTACTTTTGATTTTGAGGTAGGCCAAGGAGGCACTACACAGGTTCCATGAGTGGAATTTGGAACCACTCTCTAGTTGTCATTTGACAACTTGTTTCTATTGCATATTGCTCCTTATGTATTTCTGATGTTGTATATCTATTGAGGAGATTTATTTAGACATCATTGTATGAACAACCCATTGGGAGCATGATTCTCCCCATTATACATGTTTTATGTTGCAGGAGATACCATGGGAAAACCATGATTGCCACATTGCTACTTGTACCTTCTTGTGGGAGGGACCACTTGGAGAATTTGCAGAGGCATTTCATGGTTGGTTTTCTTGATGGGGTAGCTTGGGCCATACTGTTTCAGCCCAAGGGTAGAGGCAACCCCATGAACACTCAAATGGAGAGAGGACCATCTCGAGAAGCACAAACACACTCTCCATTCAGCCCCAACACATTGCAGAAACCAGGGGTTGAGATTTTCATTGGATGATAGCATGGATGAGAGGATCATCATTGGGAGCAGCATTATCCCATGCATATCATCACTCATACCTTAAGGAGGCGACATTCCAGTAGGAAGGATTCCACTACACCTTCTATCTTTCCATAAGGAGCATCATCTTCAGTTTGCATACTTGGGAGAGAGCATTGGAGGGCATATTTGTTGCAGCAAATTTGAGCAGTGGTGGGACCATGGTTGAGCAGGCCACAAGAGAAGAAGGATGAGGAATTTTTTTCCCTCTATGTAGTTGCTTGAGGACAAGCAACATGTGGGAGGGGAGGACTATAATGTTCCCAATTTTAGCCTCAAGCTAAAATGGAACATTATAGTTGCATATTTTTATTTTGTTGAATAAAAATGGGTAAAGTGATCCATTCATGTAATAAATAGGAATAAAATCCCTTACAATGTGAAAAGGGATAATCATGGAGCTGGATTTCACACCCTCATGTGTGAAAGAGGTTAAAATGCAAATGGACAAGGCTTAGTTGACCAAGTCAAACTATGTTGGCATGAGTTGGAGAGCACTAAGTGGGATAGTGCAGTTTTAGTGGAGGAGTATTCCATGAAGGAGGAAACTTCTAGAGGAAGGAAGGTGAAGGCTCATTGAGTTTAAAAGAGGAGCAATGCAGCCCATTGAGATTAGCTTAGATCATTTGATTATTTGTTTATTGAGACAAATTGCTGCCTCTTGCTGTTCAGCAGAGCTGCAGTGCCCTCGGGCACGAAGGGGTCATGTTTAGGATTTCCTCTCCTTCTTGAGTATCTCATGAAGGATTGCACTCATCCTCCATATTCTGGCATTCATTCCATAGCTTCAGCCATCTTCATCAACGCAGTGTCTATGTCAGATTATTGTGCAATGTAGCTAGGTGTTGCTGGAGGTTTCCCACAAAACCATTTCTAGTTGATCTTTCAGACGAGGGAATTTCTCTACTTCTGAGAGGTTAGTGAGGATGGTTTTTGAGCATATTACACCATCATTGGTAGGAGGCCAACCATTTCCATCAGTCACAGTATAGACCCTCTCATAGACTGCATTCTAGTTGGAGCACATTTGCAATGAGGGTTTTGCAGACATTTCAAAGAGTGGGATCTTTGGTGTAGGGATCAGCCTTGCACTTAAGATTTCAAAAGGAGAAGGGCTCTTCATTAGCTTCAGCCATTCATCCTTCTCCATTCCAATCCATGTATCAAGTTGTTCTAGCTACCCAACAACTTCGACATTTCAATAGTTTTGCATATTTCAACCAATCCTTCTAGGATCGACTTGAGGTAGTGATTGGGAGCTTAGATAATCTCTCCCAATGATGTATGAGCCATGTATATGTAGATGCATGATGTTTTCACTCAATACAACAGTCTCTCTTCTATAATTGCGCAGTCCCTATTCATGGGTATTCTGCTATGATGCAGCATTGTGTATTTTGGCATATGTTTTCATGGAAGGCTTCTTGTCTTATTCCTTTGATGTTCATTGTATCATTTTTCTACTGTTTTTTCATAATAAAATGGCTCAATGGTTTCATACATTTTGGCATAATGTTTATTCACTTCTATTTCCAGTTTATATCTTTATATTACCGTAGCTGCAATATTGGGAGTTTCCCAATCTTGTTGTATTTCCCTTTTGGGGATATTTTCCATTGAAAATCACTTTATAGACAGAGTCTGCTAGTGGGCCAGGTAGCCTCTATAGCTCATCCTTTGTTTAAAGGTGAAAAATCTAGTAAATGCCCCTGCAGTCTATTTCTGGAATAGATTTTCCTTGTCATTTGACAATGTTTTTGAAAAAGAAACATTACAAATTTTCACTGGACACCCAAATCTGCTGAGGATGTTTTCTTCCATAAACTTCATCACTACCAGATCATTTTCTTTTCTAGTAGGTATTTCCTCCATCTAATTTGTGAAATAATCAGTGGCAGTTAAAATCCACTTGAACTGCCCACTTGATGGTGGATTAATTTCTCCAATGAAATCTAATCCCCACTGTCTAAAGGGTTCTTCAACAAAAACAGGGAGAGGAGGTAGAGGAGCTAACCTTTTCTTTTCTGCAAACAATTGACATTTTTGGCAACTTCTAACTACTCTATATATATCAACAAATAAATTCAACCAGTAAAAACTTGATTTGAGAATTTTGTGAGCAGTAATTTTCCAGCTATAATGGCCTCAGCACAAACATTCATGGTATTCCTTGATAACTTCCATTGGTTCTCCTTCTATCAAACCTAGCAAAAAAACACCTGCAGGATCTTTCCAATATAATTTAGCATCGATCATAACATAAGGTTGAGCTTTGAGTCTAAGAGCTCTGTACTTTGTTCTGTTGATTGAAGGAGGACAAAATAAAAGCATAGATAATGAATAATATCTTTATACCAATATGGGCAAACAAACTTGTACTTGATTGCTAACCTTGTGTTACTTTGATTTTTTTCCTCAACTATGTCATCCACAGGTGCAAGAAAAATAATTCCTAGAGCTTGGAAATTAGATTCTGTCAGCAATTTCACCAACCCTTGTCCTTTGACAAACTTAGTAGGCTTAATATCTAGATCATATTCTTGAATTTTGGCAATCCATTTTCCTCTTTTTCCCTCTACATCACTCTGAACTAGCATATCTTTCACAGCTAAATTAGGTACATATGCTACTATTTGAGAATGAATTACATAAGTCTTGAAAGCTTTTAATGATTCAACTAAAGCATATACCTGCTTCTCCAGGATATTGTATTTAAGCTCTGCATCTCTGATAACTTTACTAAAAATGCTATAGGCTGCTCTTTTCCTTCTTCATTCTTCTGTAGTAACACAACAACAATAGTAGACGGTGATGAAAATGAAAATATTTGGAAAGGTTTCTAATAATCGGGGCTAATCAGTACTGCAACTTCTTGGAGAGCCTCTTTGATTCTGGAAAATGATTCTCTTGTATCTTTATCCCATTTTACTTCAAGAATTTTCTTCAACATATCTGTTATATTCCTAACTATCTCAGCATAATTCGGAACAAATCTTCTCAGAAAAATGATCTTACCTAGAAATATTTGAATATCTTTCTTACTTCTAGGAAATGGGATTGTTTGTATAGCATCAACAACTGTCGGATCAATTTTAACCGCCTAATTCGAAACTATATGTCCTAGCAACTTCCCTTCTTCCAAAGAAAAGAAATACTTCTTAGGATTCAATGACAACCCAAATTTCCTGCATTTCGAGAAAGCTTTCTGTAGATGCTCCAAGTGCTAATCACCTGAACCAGAAAAAATAGTCACATCATCCAAATATATGACTACAAATTTGTCACCTACAAACGCTATATCCATTGCCCTCTGAAACGTAGCTCCTGCATTCATGAGACCAAATGGCATTCTGGCATATATGAATTTTCCCTAAGGTGTAGTAAAAGCTTTTTTATTCTAATCTTCTTTTTCCACAGCTACTTGGTTGTACCCAAAAAAACCATCAACCATGGATAATCTATAAGCTCTGGTCACCTTTTGCAGAACATAATCCATTTTTGGCAAAGGATAATTATCCTTCAGAGAATTTTTTTTCAAGGTCATGAAATCAATACATAATCTTATCTCTCCATTCTTCTTCCTGATAGGAATCAGATTTGAAACCCAATATGAATACCTAAGAGGGACTATAATTTTTGCTTGCAACAATTTTTTCACCTTTTTTCAATTGGGGAAAGTAGCAGTGGGTTAATCTGCCTGAGCTTCTTCCTGTGAGGCCTGACACCATATTTGAGTGGTATTTTATGCTAAATAATATTTAAATCATATGACCATGCAAATACATCCATATACTTTTTGAAGAGATCTACATACCTTTCTTTATAATCCTTAGGAAATCCTTTAAGCAACTTAACCATTTTGGGCTCATGTTGAATTCCTAAATTATAGTCCTCCATTTCTCCATCCTGAGATACTTTGAGTTCCTAAATTACAGTCCTCCATTTCTCCATCCCGGGATAATTTCTTCTAATTCACTGCTACGTCATTAGCATCAAACAATCTTTCTAGAGGAATCGGACCTCTAGGCAATGTATTATCCTTCAACTGAATTATTTTCTGATCTCCTATTGTTTGTTTCAGGTTTTTGAGTGCATCATTTTGATAAGATTGTTCACCTTCTTGATCAATTTCACTGTCTTCAAAGGTTCCAACCATTGTTAGGAAATGATTGATCTGCTTGTCATACTCAAAAACCTGCCAATGCTTTACACTATCAGGAATTGAAGGCTTGTGTCTCAACTCAACCTCATATCTCAATCTGGTAATAATTGGTGGCTTAAATGTAATGGCTATGACTGCTAGTGAATCCGCCATTCTATTTTCTTCCCTTGGAATAAACTGCAGATTTAGGGCTTCAAAATAATTTTCAATAATGTCCCACACTTCATTTCTATAAGACCTCAATCTAGGATGCTTGGTTTGACATGAATTCTTAATCTACCTTATGATTAACTCATAATCTCTGAAAATGGAAATACATTGAATTCCCATTTTATTTGTAGTTTGAAGACTCAAAATCAACGCATCATACTTAGCTACATTGTTGGTTGATTCAAATTCATGTTTAAAAGAAAAAGGCAAGAGATTACCTTCTGGAGATATGAATAAAAACCCAGCTCATGTTCCTTCGTTTGAGTAGGCACCATCGAAATAACACTTCCATATTTTATTTGAATATAGATCCTTATGTACATTGGATGAGAAGAGCTGCTTCTATGAGTCCTCAACAAATTCTATATCTTCATGTAGCATAAAACATGAGAGATCCTGCTTCTCTTGGCCATAGATTGGGGAATTTCCTGCGTCCTTCTTCGTAGTAGTCTTGACAAATCTGGTTTCTTTGTATCATCTTCTCTCTTCCCCATTGAATATAGGAATGATTGCATATTTGAAATCAAATTTTAAGACACCTCCAAGTTTTTATCCCCAATATCTAGATAACAACATACCAAATTTGGCTGGAATGTCTACAACTACTACATCCATCATGATACTCTTGGCTGGAATTTGAGCCGAGGAAACCACCATGTCTTTAATGAGCCAAACACACTTCACCCTTTTTGATTCAAACAAATAGAGGTCTCTATAGGGCTCAGTGATTTTCAAATTTAGTTCTTTCATCATAGATAATGGCATCAGATTATGTGATGCACCAGAATCTAACATACAATTATGTAAAATGAAATCATGTAGAAGTACAGATATATAAAAGAGAGGAACATAGGAATATACCTCCTCAACATGAGGGCCAAAGGTGACCATTGGTTTCTCTTCTTGTAGATTCACAATATCACTAACATCATCAGAATGAGAGATATTAATAAACTCTGCAATTTATTTCTTATATCCAGGTGTCTTAGCTAACTCAAGCAAGGGTACTTGAATTTTAACTTTTTCTAATTATTTAGACCAACTGAAATTTTGGTTTTGTTTAATAATCTTTTCAAGATCTTCATGATTTTTAATAGGATTAACATGTTGCTCAGATACAGTAACAACCTTCTCCAAAATATTAGAATCATTAGACTTACTTTGGGAAGCCTTAGCTTGCTTCCTCCCATTTTCTTTTACTGGATTCATGGACTGCTTTCCCTTGCTTGATTGTTTTATTGATTCCTTTAGTTGTGGAGTTGCCATTGGAGAAGAAACTACATTTGGTTCTTTTTCCTCATCATCCCGAGTTCTCAATCTCTTTTTTGATCTCAATTCATACTTCTTATGTAATTTTTCTTGGATGAAATCAGTGAATTGCTTACAATAGTCTTCCCTTTCTTCCTGTTCAAATTATACATCAACCTCTGTGGATTCTTCTTCAAATTTCTTTTCTTCTTCATCATCTTCCATATAAACAACATAAATTTGATCTTCATCCTCTTTCATCATCATCAACCGACTGTGAGGGTGTTTCTTCTAGATATAGAGGGGCTTGAATTTTATCTTGATCTCTTCTTCCCCTCTACAAAATATGCAAGGGCTACTTCTTGAATTGGGGATTAAAAACCCCTCTGTTTTGTTGTGCATCTTTCTTATTATCCAATTCCATCTTCACAAGGTTTTTTTACAAGTTCTTGATTATTTTAGTCATATCATTAATCCTTTGATCTTTTGATGACTCGTATTTGGCCTTACCTTTATCTTGAACAAATTTCTTTTCTTGTGCTTTTCTTGTTGTAGTCAGATTTGCCTTGATCTCGAAGGCATGAGTTTGGATTTTTTCAAGAGAGGGATATTTTCTCTCTCTCAAAGTAAAACTAAAATCTGATACAAATGCCCTAGGAAAAACAACTCTTGCTCCAATAGGAGGGGGTTTCATTTCTGCAGGCAAACTTTTATACAATTTGTTAAATCTTTTAATGAAATCACCCATATCTTCATCAAAGCTTTTCTTAATAGCATTAAACTCTATCAATAAATAACCGTGATCTCTCTTCTCACCCCATATTTGGGTGAATTGTCTTTCTAATTCATCCCAATCATTAACTGGACCATTTTGCAATCCTTTAAACCACTTTCTTGCCTCTCCATTTAGGGACTATACAAAAAGCCTCATTACTACATCAAGATGTTCAACATTAAGATTTTCTGCAAAAGTGCAGAACAAAGGCAAGTGTTGTTCTGCAATTATTTCATCCCCACCAATAAATCTAGGAAGCAAGTTTAGGTATTCTTGAGGCATTGCATTCATTGGTTGCGGAAGATTTAATGGCGCATATCTGTTCGTCAAGAAAGCAGGGATAGGGGCTGGGCCTGCCATGTTTATACCTTAATTAATTTATCCTTGAGTAATTGGGGGTTGTATACCAATTGTAAATGTGGATGGATGAGGTGAAACAATTGATATAGAAAGGGGTTGATGAACAATAGTAGAAGAAATAGAAATTGTGTTAGTCTGAGTCTCAGAAAAAGTGAACGAAACAGACTCAAAAGGTTTCTCTTCTAACTTTGGTTCTTGGAAATGAATATGTGAGGAAAAGGATTCTTGTTCTGAGAAAATGAGTTTCTGGAAAGTATCCTTGGATGAATGAGTATGGGAACTACTGCTTGGGGTAGGAAATGTAGCGTCAGATGTAGAAAAATTTATTGATTTCTTCCCTTTCTTAGAAATCAGTTTTTCAGGATTTGAAAGAATAGGGGCTTTCTGCTGAGAGGTATCAGACCTCATATTTGGCCTCTTAGAAGCTGTAATTATGAAATAAAACACATATTTATAATTTCCTCCTCTCTGAACAACAAGAGGAAATATGAACAAAACCCAGGGGAAAAAATTTGCTTCTTTATTCCCCGGCAATGGCGCCAAAAAATGTTGTACCTTAAGAGACAATCCCTTAGCTGTGATAAGGAATTAGTGCTTAAGACATTTACATGATTATGTCATAGAAATATTCGTCTTTGTTTAGTCACCCTCAAGTATTTATCATAAAACCCCCAAATATCAAATATAATGAATGTTTCCCAATGCTATTATTTGCTAATGTTGAATCAAATGATCAGAAGAACATGCCAGAAAGAAGTCCAAAATAATATGCTGCTGTATAGAATATATCACTTCGAACTCCAGAAGAAGTATAAGAAAAGATACAATTAAAATGAAGGAGCATGTATTAAGGGTTTTAACTCTTAGTTACACAAGTAAAAAGAGACCTGCTGCTTCATGAATTCATTTTATTCAGAGATGGAAAACACAAAATGTAAACTTGGAGACAAAACAAAATCAACAAATTCCAAAAAATTTCTTTTCATTCATTTATCATTTGAAATATGAGTACAATATTGTATTTTGAAGGTCCAAAAACTTAAAACCTTTCTCTATGTTCACTATCTTATTAAATACAATAGAGAGCGGTTTGTAACTGTTGTGACTGATCTTAACTACTTTAACTACTAGGATGTCGTAAACTACCCATTACATGTCTTCCAAAATGTCTTATTACAATTACATTCTCTCTTTAAAAGAGGAAATCACTTGAAAATAAAAATCCTAATCTATATTCTAAATGTTGACTGATGATGGTGCTGCTGCATTTCCTTGACTGTTTGATTTATCCTTCTTTGAAGTCGAGGGACCTTTTGGTAAATCAATCATCCATGCCTTGCACTTCTTCCATATTTCAATGTTGGTCTTTGGAGAATGAACCAGCTTGTGAAACTCCAATATGAAAGAAGTGATTCTGTCAAAAGATGGTCTTTCCACAAACAGAGTTTTTACTAACAATAGTAGTTGAAAATGTCTCTGGAGGAAGTTGACCACTCTTGCTCCCTTAAGAACCTGTGTTTTCTCATGAGTGTTATCTACTTTACTTTTCTCCAAAACTAGTAAAGGTTCATAAGAATTCCATGACATAGGACCACCTCCAACCCCCCAGCACGATGGCAAACCTGCTTTTGCTATTTTATCAAATATTTTATCAAACTAGCTCACTGCGTCCTTAAACTCCATTAGCCTCTTTTCTGCAAACCTCCTACAATCATTCTTGACAATCATTTTGTTAACTTATACTGCATATAAAATTCTATCTTTAATTTCATTTTCTTGCAATTCCTGATCTGTTTTAGAATTAATGAAATTGATAAACTTCCTTGCTAAAATAGCCCTATTGATTGTCTTTTGTTTGTCTGTCATAACTTTCTCTTCAAATTCCCTGATAATGTTTTTCTCCTCTATAATAACAGTTAGAAAATCCCAATTTTTTTTCATTTCTTCAATAATGTTATTCCAAATAATATCCTTAGCCTATATTAAGGATATATTTCCTTTCAATTTTTCTTTCAGACTTTTAATCTCAGCTTTAGCAGTTTGACAGACCATTCTGTATTTACTAACCTCTTCTTTAGAGGCCTTTATAACCTTCGTTTCCACTTGTAAATCAACTTGTGCTTTGTTTCAATCTCTTTCTACCATCTGAAATTCAGTGGTTAATTGAGCAATTTGTGCTGATGGGTCTTCACTACCTGATGGAAAAAAAAAAGTACAAGTATGATTTTCAATATGATTTTGCAATGACAATGTAGTCTGCTTCAACTTAATGACTTCCTCCTCCTTTTGCATGAGCTGCTGAAGAAGTTTTTCTTTCTCATTTTCCACCTCTGCAACTTCTACTGCCATGGAATGTTCCCCTGTAGGCAGTTTCAATTTTTTCTTCAGTGTAGATATCTTTGATTTAGCACTTTGCAGAAACTTCTGCACATCAGACTTGTCATTAGGATCTACTCCAATTTTTACTATGATATTTTTATGTTCTTCATTCTGAACTACCCAAGCTCTCGAATTGGCTTTCTCTAACTTTAACTACTTTATCACATTTCCCAGCATATTCTCTACCTTCATTTCCATTGCATTAGTCTTTGTTAGGTCATTCACAATTAGCTGGCCTATTTTCATATGTAGATTTACTTTGTCCAGCAATGGGATTTTCTTCACATCTACAATCAAATCCACAGTATTAAAATTGTTAGAAGATCCAATTGACATATTAGAAGGATGTGAAAGAGCAATTCTGAATTGATCTTTTTCAAGATCCATTACTGTCAAGAATCTTGTCTGATCTGGAGCTATCTGGTACTTGGCTTGAGCCTCCATGCTAGCTTTCATCTTCTGATTTCTCTCTGCAATCTAGGAAAACACTTGTTTAATTAGAGGCACTTGCTCCTGAGTACTTTCTTGTTTCTTGGGTGAAGCATGAACATTTTTTTCTTCTCCCAATTGTAATGAAAAACTAGGTTGAGTATCTACAGGCTCTTCATTGAAACTTGTTCTCTTTTTGGCTCTTTCTTCCTCATCTTCTGAATCCTCCAGTGCTTCTCTACCTCTTTTCTTTGTTTTCTATGATATAACAGGGGTCTGAATATTTGAACTTGTTAAACCTACAACACCTTTACCTGCCATTTTTTCTAGATCTAGTCTTCTCTCATGAATGAAAGTTGAATATCCATTATCAGTTCTTCTACTGGAAATGACACTATTAGGGTCATAGGCCCACTTCTCTCCTAACAGTAAATGCATCCAATCTAACATTTGAGTGACTTCTTCAAACGTTGATCTCATATTAACTATGAAGGGATCTATAGTCATTGGTAATTTGAACATATGGCCCTTTTTCATAGGCACAAAGTGAACCTGGTCAACGTTTAGAATTTTCCTAATGAATTCCAGAGCAAATAATCTCATAGGCACAAACATAGGAAGCCTATAAGGTTCTACACTACCTCCATAAATTCTAATCTCAGAGTAATCTTCAAAAACAAACCAATCACCAAATTTACAACTTGCCCCCAAATGCAAGAATTCTTGAGCCTTGGGCAAAAAACAGGGGGGGAGAGCTTCCATTCAAGACTTTATATGTAGCAGGCATAAACTAACCAGAAAAATCAAACAAACTAACCTCATTCTGTTCTCCTCTCACTATATCCGTCCAAAAAACTACTGACTATTTCTTCTTATTTACATCCATAATGTATAACTATAGATGCATGAAATCTTCAATATTTTGATATAAGAATAAGTAAACAATAAGTGAGGGAAACCTGAATGGACCTGTTAATGATAAAATCATAAGCTAGGAGTTAAAATATTCTTTCCAATAGGATGGAATATCCAACACCATTCCTGGCTTGATCATCATGGTGAACATCCCCAGAATTGACTTGTCCATTGTACTGTCATCGTCCTTTCCTAGAATCTTTGCTATCTAGCTCAGCATAGGTCTGACTTCAATATCAAAAAACCCAATAGGAAATTATTCACTGTCGATGTCAAACTGTTTTTTATTCAACTTCAAAAAATGAATGCATTGATTAAAATATTGACCTGCAAGACTGTCAACATATGCTACCAAGGTATCATCAGAGAATTGAACATATGATTCTGACACAGGGTAATGAAGGGTTTGGCGAATTAACTGAGCTGACACTTGTAGAACGCTCTCCGCTTGACAGTTCATTACAAAACATTTCCCCGAGTACATGACAGACACTAGCCAATGGATGAACTCAGGAAACAGATGAGTCTTTGGGATACATGAATACAACACACCAGATTTGGCTATGGCGATGTAAATTGGAGAATTCTGATCATTTAGGAGGACTTGCTGGTAAAACGAAAGATGGTCAAGAGAACATTTTGTATCTTGGATATCCTTCTTGGTATCCATAAGAGGGATGTGACTTGCAGAACCTGACATGGATGCACGTTTAGACATAGCTTAATTTTGGGATGGAAGATGACCTTACAGGGTGATGAATGATCAACAGGGTGACAGAATACTGAAAAAGACACAGCACACAACCTTCAAACACCAACTGAGCAATGAAAATTCGAAAAATAATGAGAATTTTCCTTAAATAAGTGGCACAGCTTAAACTTAGATGCTGATATGACACACCAACAGACTGTTAAAGAGTTCTGACACAGATGAAAATTGTAACCAACCCAATGGCAAATGTCACTGCATAGGGCTTTGAAGTACGGAGGGTTCATTTGGTGTGTGCCCCCGCAGTTGATCTTGACCATCCATCTGTGTTACCTTCGCAGTCAACACAGTCAAATGTGGAGGCACTCTCTGAGTTAACCCTCACACCACAAGTGCCTGTGGGTTGAGCCTTTCGTTTAAGGCTTTGATACATCATTGGATCCCGCTCTTCAAAATTATCGATGTTTAAAATTTGCATGGAGATCCACTTTCATAAAGTTTTAAAGTACTTAAACTTTCACTTAATACAACAAACAGATATTTTTATGCTAAGTATATGAACTTTAATACTTCAACATATCTTTTTGACAGTTTTCTATTTTTTTGTATTTTGAAAATTAAAATAAAAGGATACTACAAGTGATCCACAACACCACCTCTAGCATATTTCTGCTCGATCCTCCACTCGTGATTTCCCTGTTTTTTTGTTCGATGCAAATTGATTGAATTGGGATTTTATATAAACTTATCGATGGAGAGTATAATGCATAAGCCTATGGGCCATTAGTGGTCAAGCGTACTTGGTTGGGGAAGGCCCAAGTTCCCCCCAAGTGGCCTCCCTATATTGGTACATCATTTTTTTTAACTCACATTTTAATGTTGGCGTATTGTATTTTGGTTAATCGATTGGCGGGTCAGCCCTCGCTAGCGCAGATTCAACTCTTGTCAACCCCCCATTTAATTGGATGTCATTGTAACAATGAGACCATAGAGCCATTATTTGTATGTGTGTGTGAGAAAGAGAGAGAGAGAGTGTGTGTGGTTTCAAGACTAGTGGGGTTTGACCACCCTCCATCCCATTTATATTATATATATATATATATATATATATATATATATATATATATATATATATATATATATATATATATTTGAAACTGATTGAAAAATAACTGCCAGATTTTGAGGGGTTAGCAAAAAAATTAACTTGGCAACATTTTGACCAGTTCTGACTGTCATTAATGCTAATTTATCACTTGGTTAGTTTCTTCCAAATTTACTAGATTCTGCTAGATTTTACCAAGGCTACCAAATTTACTTGTGCTCCAAAGATAGATAGTGACAAAATTCCTAGTCCTTTGACTTGAAAATTTGACTGCCAATAACTTGCACATACAAAGTCATATTTGAGTGATGTCTGCATTTTTGCAACGAGGATGATGAGCTCTTCCATCTGATTCTAGTTTGGATGAAATCCATATAATTTCATTTTTTAGCCTCTGTAGAGCCACTTAGATCATTCTTCCCTAGTGAGGAGATTTTTTTCCTCCAAAACCATAAACATGACTGCAATCTCAATCTACATAACAACTGTCTTTGATATACTGCCTTCCCTTTCCTTTGTATTTTTTGTTTAGAACTCATAATGGTGAAACCAACACCTGTATCATATGTAAACCCATAATTACTAATACATGTTCAATTAAAAGAACAAACATGACCCAAAAAAAGCCCATACTTTCAAGGTTTCTAACATACTCATGGTCAAGTTTACATCAAAAACCAATACTTATGCCATCTAGCGTAATAGCCAAAATATCACTATGTTGCCAACACAAGTGATGTTATTCCTTCATTACATTTACAAACAACCACAACATGTGATTTACAAAATGTGGCCATGCTCAACTACTGAAAAATCCCCATCTCTTACCGAATTAGGTTAATGGGTCTTATTTATGTAGTTGATTATCTTGTTGAAAAACTTCATTGGTTGGTTCCTCCACATGTTCTTTCTGGTCTTCTTTGGATGTTTCTCTAGATGGATCTTCCAACATGTGGTTCTCTGATGTCCAACCCTGTTGCATTGGCTACAAAAAATTTTCTTCCTCTATACTTTCCTAACCAACTTCCTACCCTGATGTGGAGAAGGCTCTTCATGTCCTGGCATCTTCGTATTTGTCATTATTTTCCAACACTTGGAAACAACATGGTTATTTAAGACACAAAGTACATTTTTTTCTATGCCATAAGGTTTTCTCATCATTATTAATCCAGTTCTAATTGTTATCACTCGAATTGAACCTCAAGGCTGAGAAGGCAATCCTGAGGTAACCTCAAACCAAAATTTAGACTTGGTATCTATCCCTACCAAGTTAGAGAGGGATATCTCAATAGAATCATAGCCAAGAGGGCTGGATGAAAAATATTTTAGTCTAGCTAAGGAGTACATGGGGTTTTGAATTTGATTTTATGGTTTGTCGGATCAGGAGTCAAACAACTAGGGCAAGGCGATTAGGTCAAAATCTGGAGGGGTTTTAAGGGGAAAGGTAGGTAGAAGGTTTTAGACATTAAAATATGATTGTGTGAGGTGAAGAGACCGGTGAGGAGCTAGGGAAAGCATGTGAAATGTATTTTCCCTAAACTGAAGAGAATGAACACATTATACTAAATTTCCCAAAACAGAGCATAAATACATATGGATTCTACCTTTCAAACATGAAATCTAGTATATTATAGACATGAAATGGTTTATGAATTAAAATTACATTCCAAAAAATTTATAATAGTGAGGAAGCTATGTCTAGGACTCATAGCACATGGATCCCAAGAAAATAGCTGCAAATTTCTATTAATGTCCAAGCCAAACTGATATACAAAGATGTCTCCTGATATGCCATAGCTCCAAGTGAGTCCAACCATTAAAATGACTGAAAGAATACATAAAATAGACTTCAAAACCACTCTCCCTATCCCCAGGGAGTCTAATCCATGAGAGGAGGAGTTATTTCACCTACTCCCAGACAGAGTCCAAAGACTAGGAAAACTCAATAATTTGCCTCTAAAAGAGATGAAACTGATTCATTTGACCTCTAGAGGACTTATTTGATGCAGCTACCCTACATAAAAGTGAAAAAATGATATTTACATACATATTGACCATTTACATCAGTAATTTTCCCATTTTCCCAATCAAAAAGTCAAAAAGTCAAAAATGCTGAAAACAGTGAAATTTGCCAATTTCATTGGTAAACGCGCAGCACCATGATAGAAAAAATGAATTGTCTTGTAGAAAACCTTTGGAGGACTTCTCGATGTCCCAATGAGATCCATGATAGCTCATTGCAAAGCTATATGAGTCTAGTTTCCAAATATGCCTCCATTTTTCAAAATGGAGTCCATCTGCCCTACCAAAAACCTGTTCTGCCAAGACTGGTAAACGCGCAGCACCAAGGTGAAAAAGAGGGAAGAAACATGATTTTTTGGTGGTTTTTGGCCTCCTTGAGGGAAAAATTCTACTCAAAATCTCTTGAAACGTTTTGAGGTTGATGTAATCATCACTATGAACATGAGGATGCTGACCATTTTCCATTTGGATGTCTTAAAAAAGAGTGCAACGCCAGTGGTGCTGCATGTTTAGCAAATTTTCTATGTGTTAAAATATCAAAAATCAAAATTTGCACAAAGTGTGCCAAAATTGTAAAATTGCTTGCTGATCAAGGGTTGGAGGCCTGGAGGGACACCTCAGCAATAATTTCCAACTTCTCCTTCTCCTTTGACTCAGTCAAAACCTGAATCTTTGCATGGGATTGTTTAAGCTTGGCCCTTGCAATCTTGTTTCTCATGGCATAGTGTTTTTCCATCTTCCTATGAATGTTAGTGCCGTTCTTTCCCTTCTCTAGCAGGCCCCCGAAATGAAAATTGGCTCTCTTAAGCCAAGACTCTCTGACTCTTTGACACTTTTTCATTGTAGTCTTGATCAACTTGGAGCTAGATTTTTATTTTTCTCACTGAGGCTTGACATAATGGCTTTGACAGCTTGGGATTACAGTTATTACATATTATAACATAAAATTACAATTGGAGAAATTTAAATAAATTACATAGGTGATTTTTTATCAAAATGACATTTTGATAAAAACTAATACAATCCTTAAAATATAATGACTACATCGTGATGATCATAATCAATCCCTCTCGTATATGTGCTGACCTCATCAGAATGAAGGAATGCCCTTGAAAAATGAAAAACCTAATGACCTAATGGGACTGCTTTTTGACCTGACTTTGAATGAGATTTTGACTTAAAAACTTTCAAGTGAAAAGAGCATTTCCATAAGTGCTATTATGCTCAAGGGGACATGAGAATGAGTTAGCAATATGAATATTGGAGGGAGAGTGGAGTTTATTGACCAGGAAAACCACTAGAGGAATAATTTTAGGTCATGACCTAATGGAATGATGAAAAATTTATTCAGTATGATACACCTAAGATGCACATGCAAATGTGCTTTGATCCCTGGTGGAAGTATGAAAATACTAACACTAACATTGGCTCCAGTTGGGGATGGTAGCTCCTTGGAGGTGCCAAGAACACCGTAGACCAAGTGCCTATTTCATTGGGCAATGGAGTCAATAGATAAAACCCAAACTGAATACTGAAAGAAACTTGACTCAATAAACTGAACTAACTTAGACTAAAAAACAATTGAAAACTAAAAAAGATGCTTAGAACTAAGATTATTCAAAAAAACCTACTCTAATTGATCCATACATCACTTGATCAAGTGAAATGGAACAACCAATGCAACCATGTAAGCATTATGGCTGCTGTTTGAATTCTTTACAATTGCTTTCTGAGAGCTACTGAAAGGAAACTTCCAAACTTGTCAACAGATTCAATCTTGATGAGATTGCAAAGCACGAGTCCACCGACTGACCTCAAGAATGCTGCAAAAGGATCTTCATAGGAATACATATTAATTTCCATCCCATCTAATACATTACTACTCTGCTCTAGGTAGTCTTCATACCCTGGATTTAAAAAATTCCTAACATCTCTGCGTTTTTTCTTTTATGACTACAGCAAGTTGACAAAAGGATCCTGAAACTCGTCAATAAGTAATTTTTCTTGATGATAAAAAACAAAACAAAATTCTTCTTCATTACTCTCCCGATATGACTACAAATCTTGGTATGAGATTTGTAATGAAACACATGTTGAACAAAACAATGAAGTCGACTATCGAATCAAGTTTATATCAACACTCTTTTCAAGCTCACACTTAGCTAATAGAGAAGGACTTTTGTTGCAGATATCCTCTAAAACATCAGCTATAGGGTCATGAAAAACGTGAAAAGACTGTTGAAACCTATCCATCAGTTCTAATGAGACTACATGACACTCTGCAGGCTGCTCATCCTTTTCTTTGGAGATATTATGAAAATTTTCCTTTAAAAATTGAAATGCTTCAAGACATAATGGTACAGAATCATCTTGCATCATTTGATCATATGTTTCAACTTCCATACCTTTATCTGAAACTTGACATTCAATAACATTCAGTGGTTGAAAATCTGAAGCTAAGGAGGATTCTATGTCACAAATGATTTCCTCAACCATTTCAGGAGAAGGTTTCTCATTAACGACTTTCTTAAGAAGTTCATTATCTACCTCAACCTCAACATCAAAATTGAAAGACTGTTGAATTCTAATCTTGGAAAAATTTTCTTTCAGAAATTGAAATGAAGCAAAACATAAAATCAAATATCCTTCACTTATTTCAAAATTTTCAGCATTATCCTCATCTCTGTCATCATAAATATGCATTGGATAATCACTATATTCGAGCTGTTGAAACTAAACTTCCTCCCACAAACTGACTATTTATTTCTCTGAAAGATTAGCTTCTGTTTGGAGAACATAATCATCATCATACTGATCAAAATTTGTAAAATAATCAATATAAGTAATGTCACCAATCATACACATTAGATTATCATATTGTTTCTCCTCAGATTGATCTACAAATCCATTTTCTGATCTATGGTAGCTGGGATTAGTAGGAAAATTTTAGGGCTTGCAATCTCTTCTTTTTCTGAGATAAGTGGGTCATGATGATCTTGAATATAAAATACATCTTTCTTGGTGATCCTTTGCATCATTTCCTCTATTTTACTTACCAAAATGTTGAGTTTTACCTCTGAAGATGCCAGGTGCTCTGCAATGTTCTTCTTCTCTTCTTCCTTTAGCTTTTCCCTTCTGATCAGTAGATAAGCCTCTACATCTACTACACTATTTTCCATCTCTTCAAGTGTTGCAAGGTTCCTTCCTCTCATCTAAAACCCCATTTCCGGGTCAAAGACATCTGAGAAATGTAATAGAGTTGAGCTAGGAGGAGGTCTTATATCACTAGGTATCGAATAATAGACTTGATTAAATCTGGAAAAAAACTATTGTACTATCTCCCCTAGCTATCTTTTCAGCTGGGCATACTCTTATAGAATCAGGAAAAGGTTTTGTTTGATCACCCACCTGTCAAGGAAAACTTTAACGAACTGTGGGAAATCTGAGATGCTCACGGCAGGCAAGTTTTTGAACCAACTCTTGACTCTGCCTTGCAAAGAAAGAGTAAATAGCCTGATATTGACATCCTCTTTGTCAAATTCAAAAAGGTCTAGGAAATTCTCTAAATTCTGCATATGTCTCTCAGTAGTGATGTTGTCATATGAACCATCAAACTTTGGTAGATATAGGAGGTAAGATCAGTGGTTTGTATCGATCTGGAATTTTACAAGGTGTAGGAGTAGGAACAGAAGTTATAGGATCAGTATTGGTTTATTTAGGCTCATCAATTTGAAGATAGTCATCATAAGATTCAGAGAAAGGATGTGGACCAAGATCAAAGGAAAACTCGGTATTTACACTTTTAGAAAAGGTAGAATCAAGATTTTTATCATTATCATACAACAAACTCTGGAAAAATTTCAGGATAGTTTTAGGAAAAGAAAAGAAGTAATTTACAATAAATTAGATTAGATCTTGAAGACAATTCCAGTTTGAATACCTAACCTTTGTGTAAGAACTTTCCATTTTCCTACTGGCAAGGTCGATCCTCCAGTGGAGTCTTTACATCAAGTTGGAGTCACCAGGTGAAAAATTCAGCCTTCATATGCATCTGGTTGCTGTCCACCATCAACAATTAGATCTGAACTTTGATGATCTTTCCTAGGGAAGATCTGATCTTACTTTTTATCCCCATTGGATTCGCGAAAATGTTATCACTTAGATTGAACCTCAAGGCTGAGAAGGTAATCCTGAGGGAACCTCAAACCAAACTTTAGACTTGGTATATAGCCCTACTAAGTTGGAGAGGAATATCTAGATAGAATCACAACCAAGAGGGTTGGATGAAAAATATTTTAGGCTAGCTAAGGAGTACAGGGGGTTTTGATTTTGATTTTAGGGTTTACTGGATCAGGAGGAGTTAAACAGCTAGGGCAAGGAGATTTGGTCAAAATATGCATGGGTTTCAAGGGGAAAGGTAAGTAGAAGGTTTTAGACATTAAAATATGATTGTGTGAGGTGAAGAGACTAGTGAGGAGCTAGGGAAAGGATGTGAAATGTATTTTCCCTAAACTGAGGAGAATGAACACATTATACTAAATTTCCCAAAACAGAGCATAAATACATATGGATTCCACCTTTCAAACTTGAAATCTTGTATATTATAGACATGAAATGGTTTATGAATTAACAATACATTCAAACAAATTGATAACAGAGAGGAAACCATGTCTATAACTCATACCACATGGATCCCAAGAAAAATAACAGCAAATTTCTATTAATGTCCAAGCCAAACTGATATACAAAGATGTCTCTTGACATGCCAAAGCTCCAAGTGACTACAACCATTACAATGACTGAAAGAATACATAAAATAGACTTCAAAACCACTCTCCTTAGACTCAGGGAGTCGAATCCATGAGAGGAGGAGTTTTTTCACCTACTTCCAAACAGAATCTGAAGGCTAGGAAAACTCAACAATTTTCCTCTAAAAGAGAGGAAACTGATTCATTTGACCTCTAGAGGACTTATCTGGTGCATCTACCCTAGATAAAAGTGAAAAAATGATATTTACATCCATATTAACCATTTACATCAGTAATTTTCCTATTTTCCCAATCAAAATTTCAAAAAGTCAAAAATGTTGAAAACAGTGAAATTTGCCAATTTCCTTGGTAAACGTGCATCGCCATGATAGAAAAAATGACCTGTATTGCAGACAACGTTTGGAGGCCTTCCAATTGTCCAAATGAGATCCATGATAGCTCATTGGAAATCTCTCTAAGTCTAGTTTCCAAATATGCCTCCATTTTTTAAAAGGGTGTTAATCTGCCCTGCCAAAAACCTATTCTCCCAAGACTGGTAAAAACGCGATGCCAAGGTGAAAACTAGGGTAGAAACATGATTTTTTGGTGGTTTTTGGCCTCTTTGAGGGACCAGTTCTACTCCAAATCTCTTGAAACTTTCTGAGTTTGATGTAATTATCACTATGAACATGAATATGCTGACCATTTTACATTTGGATGTCCCAAAAAAGAGCACAGTGCTAGTGGCGCTGCGTGTTTAGCAATTTTTTTGTGTGTTAAATTGTCAAAAATCAAATTTTGCACAAAGTGTGCCAAAATTATAAATTTTCTTGCTGATCAAGGGTTGGAGGCCTGGAAGGACACCTTAGCAAGAATTTTCAATTTTTTCTTCTCCTTTGACTCAGTCAAAACCTGAATCTTTGCATGGGCTCGTTTGAGCTTGACCCTTTCAATATTGTTTCTCATGGCATAGTGTTTTGCCATCTTCCTTTGAATGTCAATGTCCTTATTTGCCTTCTCTAGTAGGCCCTTCAGATGAAAATTGGATCTCTCAATCCAAGACCCTTTTTCTCTACTAATCTCTATGGAAAGTAGCTCACTTGGAGTGAGTTGCTCTGCCAATTCAACCTCTTTCTGTCTTTCGTGAGCTAAAGCCTTCTTTAGCCCAATTTTCCTTGGTCTCTATCTCAGAAGCTGATCTTCATTATCATCACTATCATCAAATCTACCCAAGGTTTCCTCCAGCAAGGCCTTAGCCTTTCCTGCCTCTCTCCGAGCTCTAATTGTCTTGACCTCACTGATGGTTTTCTTAGTCTTCAGCTATTGATTTTCTAGCTCAAGAAAGTCAATCACGTATTGTGCTCTATCAACATTATCTTGAAGCTCACTAATATTGTCCTCCTTGCCTCTAATCACTGCACTAGTAGCTCTATCCTCATCCTCATCATCAATCTCAATCAACTGAAACTCATCCTCACTTTCATTTTTGTCCTCCTACTCAACAATGATAGGCTTTGTAGCCTTTTCCTTGCCCTTGTCTACCTGTTTTGTTGATGAAGAAGGCATGGCCCCTTTCACACTATGTGAAGCAAACACATGTTTGTGGCCTCTCTGATAGGTCTTATGGAATGGCTCAATATCATTCATCTTAGTGCAAGCTGCCTCAATGTCCCTTTCACTACTTGATGCTCTAGTATCATGATGTGATGGTGAAGGGTTATAGAAAGGTGATGAGGTAGGATCAAGATGAGGTGAATGGATGTGAGTGGGTGGTGATGTATGAACAACAGGATGTGATGGAGAAGTAGGTATGGGAGGATGAGATGAAGAAAGGATATCCTGCTCATGATGACTAGGTGGAGTAGTGAAAACCTCATTTGCAATGAATGCATCCCATGAAATGTTTTTTTGCTGAAGCTGATGCATGACCACCATTTTGATAAGTGAATGATGAAATAGACTTTGCATTTGATGATTGTGATCCCTCTTTTGCACAATGTAAGCCATCTTGTCAATGCTGCGAAAAAGATAGTAAGGTATGTGTAGCATTCTAACTTTAGTGAAATGCATGAAGAGACAGATATGGTATGAGTAGAGTCGGGTAAACCTCCCCTCACAAGTGAAATACTTCATTATTATTTTCGTCATAGGGGCATACTGGTCAAGTAGATGAGAGAAAGGGAAAATTGATTTTACTTGTTTAAACCACCTCTCTCCCACACTAGGGATCCCTGTAGCATCTCCAATATCATTGGTGGACATATCAAAAGTAACCCCAGCACGAGTGACCTGTTTTTCATGTAGATTAGTGATGAAAAGTCTTGTTAACTCCGGGTGATTTTGGACTTGTTGTACTCTCTCACAGAACTCAAAACATCCCATATGTTTGAAGAAAGATAGAGTGACAGGAGAGGCCAGGAGTTCCCTTATGTTTATGGGCTCAAACCTATTAATTTTCCCTCCTTTGTGATAATTTCTTCTTGGCCTTTGTGCCTCAATACCACTATCTTCTTCCTTGTAGATTTTAAACTTTGATTTATAAAACGCTAGGGTACAAGTGAAATGAGATGAGGGGAAGGGGATGAGATGGCTAGCTTGAAAGGTGGAGGGAATGAGTGAAGTGAAAACTAAATCAATGAAATTACCATCTCTATGATTGATATTCTATTTAGGAATATGAAACAAGTGTATAGACAGTGATCACATACTAAAATTAGGGTTTCATTTAGGGTTTCACTTCAATTCATTCAAGAGTGACCAAATAACTTAGAAAAAAGGCTTATGATATGTACTAACTTCTTAGAAGTTCTTGGAGGATTATAGGAGAAATTTGAAGTAGTTTTGAACTTGTTTGAATGACTCAAACCCTTAGCAAAGTTCACTGTGCAGGCACGCAGCGCCACTAGCTGAGGGCACAGTGCCTATCCAAACGCGCAGTGCCTTGGTCTGAGTGCACAATGCCAATGCAATTCAGACTGGAGTCTCCAAGCAAGGGCGAAGTGCCACTGGGCAGGCACACAACGCTGGTGCAAATGCACAGTGCTAGTCTTCTGAACGTGTAATGTTCCCAATCTGGAATAGCTAGAAATCCATCGCTGGAAAACAAATTTTCTAGAAATGGAGGCAACAGGATTTGATACCAAGACCTGGATCCCTTAGACCAATGCGTCTAAGACCAAAATCCTAGAGTTGGGATCAAAGTAATCCTTCTAGGGTAGTGATACAAGCCTCCCACGCCTAGCTCCCTTCAGAAATTGCCCAAGGAATGGGGTTGCAACAATACATGAGCATATCATGGAAATATAGCGTTATTTTATGAGATGTGAGACAAGAAGATAGGAATAACCAAAAAATAATGTTATATCAGCAAAGAGAGTACAAGTTCTTGAGGAAACATCCACTCAAGAAAGGCAATGCAAGACTCAACAAGACATGTACATGAAAATAGAAGAACACTGTTATTTATGCATAAACCCAGGCTAAGAGGACGCAGTTTATACAAGGTACTGCTCCATATTACATGATAAATGAAAGATATGACAATATATGGCTAAAATACACTAGGGAAGCAAAGCTCTAACCCTTAGAAACAATAATACATCAATCCTTCAAAGGATTGGTTGAAATACACAAAATGGAAAAAATGTCGGAGTTGCTAGGCAATAGCTATAGCTAAAATTTGGAACTCAATAGAGAAGGATGAATATGATAATAAATCTAAAGTAGACCTCCTCCAATGGATCTCCAAAGTGGAAAGCTGATCCTTACACTTGAGATCTCACCCTCCAATCAGCAATACAAACCCCACAGCAAGTGCACCATGAAAATAACGCAGTTACTGAAGAAAACTGCACTGTAGGGGAAAGGGAATGAGTTGGCCCAATTCCATGATCTACAATAAGCTCCAATGTCTTCCAATCTGATCCTCCAAAGGAAAGAAATAATCTCCCTCTAAAAAACAAGAGATGGAAGAGGTGTTGTGTAGTCTCCACTGCAACACCTTGCAACACAGAATTATGCTGTTGCAGCAATAACACTGTCCTAGAGGAGGATGCTTTGGCCTTGAGCCAAGGAGTGTGGAGAATGAATAAAAATCATTCAAAAGGCCTCTCAAGAAGGAGAGAAAATCCTAAACAAGAATTCCCTGGTAATTCTTGCTAAACAACAAAAGAATGCACAATGTATGAATATACTTTAAATGAATAAAACAAGCATGAATAACAATGGCTACCTTTCCCTCCTTTTAAACACATGAGAGCTCCCTCTCCATGGGCCCCACTCTATTTGGGTTTCCTTGTTCAAGGAATATTCCCTCCTCTATCTCTGTGATGTCCCATAGATGCTCTCCAAATCATACCTCTCTGATATTTGACTTGGTCAAACTTAACCAAGCCTCTTTGCAAAATGTCCCCTTTCACACACGAGGGTGTGAAATCTAGTTCCAAGGCTGATCCCCTTTCATACTAGAGATATTTTATTTATATTTTTATTATGAATGGGCCTTCTCACCCAATTATTCACCTCCTAAGTGAAAATAGCAAAAGCTAATGTTCCAATTTATTACAGGAAAAATTTGGAACATTACAGTCCTCCCCTCCCAAATGTTGCTTGTCCTCAAGAAACTACAAGGATAGAACTGGAGAGTCTCCACTCAAGGCATGGAGCTAGAAATGTGATGAGGAACATCCCCCTCATGTGGATCCTCCATCCCCAAGCAATCATCCAAACAAAATGAGTCACCTCCCAACATGGCAACTCCTGAAAATCTCCTTCCACCTCAAGCTCTAGAAATGACGGTGGCCTGAAAATATAAACATGGCAAGCATCATAGCCTACCCCAAGCTATCCTTCTCTCCACTTATGATAAGTTTAGAGTATGTACTAATCCTAGGCTGCAAAATTATTTCCCTCAAATGTCAATGTGAAGGACAATCCTCCAAAGAGTTCTCCTCCAACAATGAAGAACAAGCTGACCCAAAATATTTCATCCATGATGAATAGGAAATGATCATCATAGAGTACCCCAATGAGAATTTTACTGCAAATTTTACATGATGATGCATAATAAAAACATTATCTCAAGAGGATACAGTGCATTTTCATCCACTGCAACTTCAGAAAGTAGTATGGAAAGTAGCATACAAGAATCATCTCACCTACTAATGAATAGTAAATGGTTGAATGTGCTATCAATACATGATCATATACTTGCCCATGATTATACAATCGATGAATATAAATCTCATGGCCCACCTCAAAAGAGAACAAACATGTGGCTGTGGTGGCCATATCTCCTCCCATGCTCCCATTAGAACATGTAGTGAAGAAAATGTAGGAGTTTTCTCCCCTCAAGGACACATTCAACCCATGTGTCATTGTTAGCATGAATCTTTCATCATAGAAATTCACTTTAGCTACGCATACCAAGTAGCCCTAACATTAATTATGGCTACCAAATATCTTAAAATCTGTAATAAGCTTCACACATCTAGATCTAAACATGAAAGATATTAAGCAGATAAAGTGAAGTATAAGCATCCAATGGACAAGACAAGAACAAATGTGTTTAAAAGAATCTTCTATTATATCAAAGAATGGGGCACCTGAGAGGAAAACAAGAAAGGTGTTTTCTAGTTCTCCTCAGTGGGATGGGTTCTTGGAAGTCCTCAGTGTTTTAGATCTAAAATTCCTCTCTTCTATTGATATGGAAAACCTAGACAAATATGGAACTCAATGGGAGTTCAAAATGCAAACAAATGAAAATGGTGACCAAGAGTAGATCTAGTGAGATCTAATGCAATGGAGGTGAATAATGAATGGGAAAAATCCTTATATTTATAACAAAATATTGGGGTGTTCTAGAACTCGGTGCATGAATAAAATATTATTAATCATATTCTAGAATCACCCTTTAGGAATACTTTATTATATTTGTTGGAGGGAAAAGGGTTTTTGACTTGGGTCAATTCCTTTATTTATAAATAACAAATAAATAAATGATTTATTTATTATTTAAGGGAAATGAGGGGAATATAATTAAATAAATAATGGTTTATTTAATTATTTATATGTGATTTAGTCAAATTTAACTAAGAATATTATTTAAATAATGATTTAAATAACTTATTCTTAGGAAATAATCAAATAAATAATGATTTATTTAATTGATTTCTTTGTTTTGGGTTAAATATGACCATGCAATATAGACAAATGTGGTGAAAGCAATTTTACTTAGGGTAAAATTGGTCTTACATGGTGTACTTGGGTTCATCTAATGATAATAGGTTAGATGACCAAAAAATGGTGTAACAGATTGCCCCCCAACGTACGAGTGTTAGGAGAAAATCGTATGACCGAAGTACGTTGTAAGAACTCAATCACTAGATGACAAAAGGAAAGTGAGAGAGAGGAATGTAATGTAGTCGAAAGTGGTAAAGGACTAGACCCTGAGGAGATGAGACTTATAGGTGCAACAAGTCTCTAGTGTATGAAGTGGTACCTGTGCTAAAGGTGGCGGGGGAGGCATACCTATGCCCACCGAAACAATAGTACACACAAGAAAGCACCCGGAAAACCATGGAATGCAATAGTAAAACAAGTGTTGGCCTAAACATGAGCCAGGAAATGAGAATGATGAATCTCACATACATGATATGCCTGGAATAATCGTCAGGACTTATACAATAATATTGGAGTACATGAGATACAAATACACCCAAATGCCCCCTACACACGGGGAAGGGCTCGCGAAATCAGACTGATACGTGCAAATCCAAGAGGCACTACAAGCGACTGAAGCCAATATCATCAAATAAGAGGAGCTGCATCAAGGGCTGGAATGAAGAAGTCATCCGAGTATGTGGGGGGCTACCTACAAGGCCACCCCCTCATGAGGGTTGAGACATCTCACACATACCCGGGTATCACCAATAGCTGCTACTGCATCACAGGAGCATCGAGTGTATAGATCACAATCATGCTGGAAAGAGCTCGAACCAAGGTACACTGCCCCCTAGACCTGACTCCTGGAGTAAATGAGTTGATGTCGACAGAAGTAGGTCCGCCATAGGTGAGGTAAGAAGGGAACCCCAACTAAGGCATGGGGGAGAATAGTAGGGTGACTAACAGATGGAAACTAATGATGATAATAAAATGAGGGAAGCTCCAAAGGGGACCATAAAAAACATAAGGACAAAATGGTATCTCATGACGGAAATTGACACAAACAGGAATGAATATAGAGGCAAAGTGGTGCCCCCAATGAAATGTGTTGTAAGTGAGAAAATCCGATTTTGAGGAGAGGGGAAGTAGGACTTCATGGAAAAAATGTGTCCTGGTGAAGTATCAAGGAACTAAAATGTAACGAGTGCCCAGAGCTCATAAACAGGCCAGGTCGCATGTTTTGGGGTCATTCTGCGACCCGGGTAGTAGGTACTGGGCAGAAAATGGCGACCTGTCCCAGGGAATGACCTGAAAAGTGTGACCTGTCAGAGAAAGGGGGTTTCATTGCTGTTGTTGGTTGAGATCTGAGATTTGTATGGTTAAGGGGCATAGGTGCCCCCCAATCATGTTGTGGGCATGCCAAAATGCAATTAGAAAAAAGGGGATCTAAACACATTAATGATGTGGTGCGCCATTTGTTTTTGTTATGATTATGCAGTTGGAGAAAGGAAATGGAGGATTACCAATCTCTTTTAGTACTGCATGTATGAATTAGATGGACTTTAAGTTTTCGAGTAGGCATACCTGGTGTCACTATCCCATAAAGAGGATTTGGAGATAATGAACTGATGCTCTCTTAGGAAACTGATAGGTTGGTTAACAAGAATGTCTAAAAGACTGGGTTGCTGATGTAGGATGAAGGAACGATAAGGGGTATCATCCCAAGAGTGATCTGAAGTTGTATGGGATTCTAGAGGTTCTTCTAGATGTGGAAGGATAATGGTACTAGAGTCGACGTGACGAGATAGACTAGGAGAGGTGTGGAGAATTACTTCTCCTGGTCTCTCACATATGGGTGCCCCCTTACCCAAACATTGGGTTGCAATGTAATGGCCACAAGGTGTATGTGGTTCGAATGCATGGTTCGGATGTAAGGGGGAATAGGGAAAATCAGGGGAGATGATTTCTTCCATAATGTCGTCATTATGATAGGAGATGGGGTGACTGGTGGAAGAAAGACCATCGGACGCAGTGAAGCTACCTGACTCATCATTAGGAGAAGAGAGGTTCACATGTGCATCGTCACAAGGGGTGATAGAAGAGTAAGTAGATAAAGGATCTACTGATCGTGAGCCCAGGGTGATCGCCGAAGGAAAGTCAAGTGAAACAACAGGGGAGGATTTACAGGGAATGTTCCCTGAGGGTTTTATGGATGATGATAGGGAGTAAATGGTAGATGAAGGCTCCATCAACTTGACATCAGGAGGGGGAATGTCAATGGGAGCAGTCATGTTTGGTAGTGTTGCCGAAGCAAAACACGCAAATTGGGGAGAGGCGGACTCGTTGCGCTTGGCCTCGAATTGGCAGACTGCTGCTAAAGAGGATCGAAATTCCTCGAGGCGAGGACAAAGGTGGGTGTAATGGCCATGGAGATCACACAAAGCACAGGGGTGGTTAGTGTGAATAGTCTTGGGGCTCTTGGCTGCAGTCGTGGAAGGAACAGAGGCTTCCAGAACCATGGACTTAGGGAACGCGACATTAACCATGGGCTTGAGATGAGGCAATTCAGGACAGGTATGGGTGGCATGACCGACAACATCACACAAATCACACGGGATGGTATGCTGTGAAGGTCGAGGAGGGGCAGAGGTGGTCGGGGTAACCTTGTTCTTTGGTGCCCCCCTGCGGGCTTTGCTATTGTTACCCAACACGGTTGCAACAGGAGGAGGGGTCGGATGGGGTGAATGAGGCGTTTGGACAGCGGTAGACGTCATGGGTATCGGTGGAACCGGGGTTAAAGCAAGATATGGTTTGGGTTGACCAGGCGGGGTAGTGGCTGGGGGGCTAAGGTACTAGAAGGGTATACCCAAGGTCAAGTTGGGTAGGGAGAGGGTGGCCAAGATAGGGATGGAAGAAGCTCCGGGAGGGGGAGCGAAGAAAGGAATCTGACTAGCAAGGAAATGGCCAGGAGGGAGGGGGCCAAGGGGGTTGAAATCGGGTGGAATCGACCCAGGAGGGTAAAGGTGGCTGTGAGGATTAGTTGGGGAAGGAGATTCCGGAGGAAGAGGGTTAGCTAGTGGGGGCGAGGGGCTAGGAGCCGGTGGGGGTGGGTGGGGTTGAGGTTGCTTACTAGCCAAAGTGGGTTGTGTAAGGTCAGCCCAAGATGATTGCATCATGCAGACGGTTGCTAGGCTAGGATCAGATACAGGAGGAGGGTCTAGAAAGGTTCCAATCAAGGGGGAGTCTTTATAGACGTCGGGGGAAACACTAGGCCAAGACTCAATGGTTGGCTTGTTAGTGACAGTAGAAATAGTGGACTTAGGGGAAGACTAAGATTTTGGTTCATGATAAGTTAATTGGTTGATGGTGACAATTTTTCCATTATGGGGGAAAATCATCTTGTGGTGGACTGCGGAGGGGATGGCAGACATGGCATAGGTATAACTACGCCCCAAAAGAATGTTGTAGTCAAGAGGGGCATCGATAGCTTCAATGTCGACACAAATAGTCTTGCCCGCAAGGGTGATAGGACAGTTACGGAAGAGGCCAATGGGCTGGGAGGCATGGCCGTCCCATGCACGAAGGGTGATTGTGGAAGGGGCCAGCCCAGGAGATCCAAGTTGTTTCCAAACCGAAGTGGACATTACACGAGTGGATGCCCCCTCATTAATGATGCACTGGGAAATGTTAGCGTTCTAGATTTTGACTGAGATTTGGAAAGCTACGGAAGCAGGAAGAGGAGGAGACTCTGACTGATGGGCATCGAAAATAATCAATTGGTTATCTGTGGGATCTACAGTGCCCAGGGCAGATAGTAGAGCTTTTCTTTGGGAGGGGCACGACTGGAGGAGTTCTAGCGTTGAAATGGAAACAGGAGATTGGGCCAGCTCATCTACTATGCTAAACGAATGGGCAGCTTGGTCAGAAGTAGCATTTCGACGGAATGGTCCCTTAGGAATCTTGGTATGAACCTCGGCGTTGGGAGGAGGGATATGCAAGGGGCCATTAGTTGTCGAAAGAGGCTCTGTAGAACCTAAGGAAGGTGACTCGGGGACAGATGGAGCAGGGGGTGGGGGTATGGATGGGAATGAGTGTGATGGTTAAGGTCGATGGTTATAGGTTGGTCAAAGTTCATCATGAGGATCTGGTAGTCAGAGGGACCAGATGGAGGAGGTTGAGTGGTTACGGGTCCATGAGGTGGGCGGGTAGCCACAAAGCTGTGCTGCGGGAAAGGATTGGTCGCGCTCTACTGAGCATACACCTGCCCCTGAGGGGGTGGTGGCTGCTGGTGCGGGGGTTGAGAAGACAAAGGAGGTGGGGGTGCTAATGCTGGAGGAGTTGGAGCACTAGGCTGTGGATATGGATGATAAGGAGGTTGGGTAACAGGGGGTTGGGCAGAAAGAGGAGACATGCCGGGTCCTGGATGCATGCTACCGGGAGAGGGAGAAGTGCAAGAAGTGGTGCCCCCTCCCCCAGGAAAACCATAGCTCATGGGAGGTTGAGCCGATGGATGAGGGATAGCTCCAACGATATTGTCGGCGGCATGAGGCGCCCCCGATGCATGGGCATGACCGAGTCTGCGGAGATCAGGTAGAACAGTATAAACATAACCCGTCTGAGCATAGATCAGGTCATATTTTAACGCCATTTGGAGGGCAGCTTCTTTGGTTTGAGGAAAATGCGATGCGACATCTTTCCCGATAGGTGGCAAGAGAGATCTAAGGAACCAGTCCATGTAGACATGGTCTTCGAAGGTAGGAGATTGACATATGTTCTTTCATCTCTGCTTTTCTGTACATGATCAGATAGGCGGGTCGTAGATGATTGACGGAAAGAAGTCAAAAGCTCGATACCAGTGTCATAACGAAGGGGAAGCTGGAAGTAAGATAAAAAATCCCGGGAAAGGGTTGCAAAGGTGGTATGAGAGGAAGTGGGTTGATCAACATACCACTTAGAAGCGTCACCTGTAAGCATGCATTGGAACAATCTTAGACGGATGGAATCATCAGTAATGGAATGGGAGGAACACCACATGTGGAATTATTGGATATGGTTGGAGGGATCCTCTCCAGCAAGGCCTTCGAACTTGGGAATGTCGGAGGGGAGCTTGGTTGGCATAGCAGGCCAACTAACATCGTGGTAGATAGGATCATTGATTAACTGATTGAAATTGGGAATACTGAGGCCTGCCATGAAGGGGAGCAAGGGAGTAGTCAAGGGAGTGCCTGTGGCAGTTCCGCTAGTAATAGTCCCAGCATTAGGGCCGAGGTTGCCACTAGCGTTAGGCCCTGGACCAAACATGGTGAAGGTAATAGGGAGAACCAAAAGTAGGGGGAGGAACCAAAGAATTAGAAGATGAGTCAAAGTGCGGACTCGGGGGAGAACTAACGTGACGACGATGGGAAGGAGGAAGTCAACCATCCAGAAATGGAGGGTGAAGGCCAAGAAGTCTCCGATATAAATGTCTTGGTGGCAGAATGATGACAGGAAGAAGGAAGACCGACAAGGGCAGCAAGGTGTAAAGGCAAGATGTGACAGGGGCAGAGAGGTGCAGTGTCAATTAATTTTAAAGTCTTTGCCAGGCGGTGTTAACCAGGCTCTTCTTCACTTAGGGTCAGTGTGTGGCGTGTGTTAATTTTAATTGATTAAACCCAGACATTTTGAGAATAAAAGAAAAAGCGTGCTACGTAATGGAAAAGAAATCTGCAGTAAATAAGACTGGAAGAACAGAAAATTAACAACTAAAAATGCAGCAATCGAACCCAAGAAGGCGGGTCTCTCAAAACTAGTCTATAAGACGGAAAAAACTAGGCAAAGCACGCTAAAAAGAGACTAATAGATCTAAGGTCCAGAGGTACTGGGATCTAAAGGGTAAATCTGCTGAAAAATGGTGCAGAGAACAACAAATAGGCAAAGGCAAGGTTGCTGCTAAAAAAGAGGAGATCAGCTAAAAATAGAAGAGACAAGGTAGTGGCCTTAGAAAGGAACCCAAAAAAAACGATATGAGGTGATTTGAGAGGTAGAAGTGCTGATATAAAGGGATCTAAAAAGGAGGTATCAGATCTGTAAAAAAAATGGCTGAAACTCTGAAAATTTAGACACTTACAGCAGCTAAAACTCTTCCACAAAAAGTGGAGGGTACTCAAGCCCTAGGGGGGCTAGATTCCCACTTAGTTGAGTAAAACATAGCAAGAATAGGTCTAAACGGGTGAAGATGGAGGTCAGACAACCTTGACAGAGGTTCAGACAAAACCTAGAAAAATTTCAGAAAAATTCCAGAAAAAAGTCCAGGTCGCAGTTTTTGACCTGTTTTTTGCTCAGATCGCACTTTTTGGGTTGTTTTCCATGACCCAGGATGCACTTTTTGGGCCAAAAAGTGCGACCTGCACTTCCAACGCTCTCGGTGGCAAATTTAAAAAAAAATGGTTGTCTCAGCTGCGGCTGATGTCGGTCACCTACGCAATAAGGCTAGAAACACACGGAAGTTAAAAATTTGAATGTGTGAGGGTTTTAGAGGTGAAAAGCATCATAAAAATAGGAAAAACAGAAAATTGAAGAGAAACCCTAGGGTCTGAAACAGTTGGATATGCAGGAATATATAAAGTGACAGCGGTCGCAAAAGAAAACCCGTGTGGAGTCGCCAGTTGTTAACATGAATCTTTCGTCGTAAAAATTCACTTTAGCTACGCATACCAAGTAGCCCTAACATTAATTATGGCTTCCAAATATCTTAAAATCTGTAATAAGCTGCACACATCTAGATCTAAACATGAAAGATATTAAGCAGATAAAGTGAAGTATAAGCATCCAATGGACAAGACAAGAACAAATGTGTTTAAAAGAATCTTTTATTATATCAAAGAATGGGGCACCTGAGAGGAAAACAAGAAAGGTGTTTTCTAGTTCTCCTCAGTGGGATGGGTTCTTGGAAGTCCTCAGTGTTTCAGATCTAAAATTCCTCTCTTCTATTGATATGGAAAACCTAGACAAATATGGAACTCAATGGGAGTTCAAAATTCAAACAAATGAAACTGGTGACCAAAAGTAGATCTAGTGAGATCTAATGCAATGGAGGTGACTAATTAATGGGGAAAACCCTCCTATTTATAACAAAATATTGGGGTGTTCTAGAACTCGGTGTATGAATAAAATATTATTAATCAAATTCTAGAATCACCCTTTAGGAATATTTTATTATATTTGTTGGAGGGAGAAGGGCTTTTGACTTGGGTCAATTCCTTTATTTATAAATAACAAATAAGTAAATGATTTATTTATTATTTAAGGGAGATGAGGGGAATATAATTAAATAAATAATGATTTATTTAATTATTTATATGTGATTTAGTCAAATTTAACTAAGAATATTATTTAAATAATGATTTAAATAACTTATTCTTAGGAAATAATCAAATAAATAATGATTTATTTAACTGATTTCCTTGTTTTGGGTTAAATATGACCATGCAATATAGACAAATGTGGTGAAAGCAATTTTACTTAGGGTAAAATTGGTCTTACATGGTGTACTTGGGTTCATCTAATGATAATAGGTTAAATGACCAAAAAATGGTGTAACAGTCATTCTCCCAATCATGCTCTCAACAAGAATATAACCAATATCAGCAAGTGAAGACATGATCAGTACAAGAATGAAGGAAATACTGATGGCTTCATGTGATGCTTGAAGATACCAACAGTCTCCTAGGTGTGTACAATGCAGTTTTACAAGCGGTTGCTTGGGAAAAGTACAAGGCAATTTTTTTCTTTTTACATGGTTAATCATGCATATCTTCACGTGCTACATGTTTGAGTGCAACAACTGAACATACATGTGATGATAAAACATTTTCCCAAGGCCACATAAAATATGGCTTCCTACATGATATAGATTGGCCCAACTATGATCATGGAGGAATGTGACAAGCTTGCTCTCTTGTGAAGCAATGCACCGCATAGTAATGGTAAGAGTATGAAAATCAATGAATGTATAAAAAAATTCTTACCATATGCTGGAAGTGAAATGGTACATGGATCCATGAGCGAGTTCTCCATAGTGTTTTGGCATGCTATGAAGATGAATGAACCATGTGCTGCAAGAAAATAACCCTCCGCATGCTTGGAAACCCAAGTCAAGAAGAATAGGTCATAGTGATAGATGCCTCTATCCACTATTCTATCATCCTCTTCTCCTCCTCGTCCTCCAAGTGCCTCAAGTGTGAATTGATCCCGGGGAAACTCCATCAATAACCCCAAGCTCACAAATGACAGTGTTGTCGGCCTCTGCAAATAATCTCTAGCCAACTCATAACTCCATTCTTTGACATGATCCTTGTCAAATATATCTCTCATAATGCTGCAATACATAAGAAGTTCCTCCCAAGGTGGAAGTACTCCTCTGTCATCAAAAGTCAAGGAGATAATGCCATCCCCTCCTCCTGCAACATCATGCAAAGTGTGAGAGAAAATTTTCTCTTGCTCTCCCAAGAACAAGCAAAGCAACAAAAGATTTTGCTACCTCCCCATACTTCCATCATACAACTCATATGATGAAGACACAATGAATGATATAAGTATCACATCAACACCATGCATCCATACTCTATGCTTGCCCAATGATGCAAGTATCTTGCCATCTCTTCTCCATCCTCCTACCCTTCAGAAGAATGCTTGCCAAGTGATGGCCAAACTCTTTCAGGAGTAACCAGCACAGCCAAGCCTCTTGCTACCCGGTATGATAAATTTGTAAGTAGCCTCCTAGCTCCTTGCTCATCAACCACACCCACTCAATCACTTGTGGATGATTTCTCCTTCTCTTCATCGGGGTACTCCTCCCATGAGGGCTACCATCCTCCCAAACCAAATTTCTGTCTTTGCACTTCATGGGATTTTGAAATGCAATCTTCTCAAGGATCAATGAGACCCTATACGGACCCAAATAGGTGGTAGGAAAAAACCTCCCATCATGATGTGCATGGCTCAAGGAATTTCCAACACAAACATGAGAGATGTTATCCATCCTAAGATTTCCTCCATCTTCTATTTGCTCCTGTGAGAAAGAAAGAAAAGCATTGCACTCCATGGTGTGTTGAAGTGCACCTCTAATGAGATCTCTCCTTGAGACCTTCCTCTCAAAAATAGTATTCCAAAACCAATGAGGTCTTGGATCTGAAAGTAGAAGTTCCTCTTTGAGCTGGAGGATCTCATTGAGAAAGTGTCATCTTGAAAGGAGAAAGGTTTTCTCACTCTAAGATGTCTACCATCCTTCATCAAGTCTTCAAACCCCAACCTCAAATGTGATGTACAATCCAACACTGGCTCATGAGAATGATCATTTGCTCCCTTGAATATTTCCATGTTGCACAGCATAGTTCAACCAAGCTACTCTATGGTAGTAGTGTGATTTGACCCTTGGTCATTCAAAAGAAAATTTCCACATTGATAAAAGGAATTTGCTGAAACAATATATTATGGAAATATTTTCATACCTTGATGTGCATTTGGAACTTCTTGTAGGGCTGCAAGATTTCCCTCCTCCAATGTGTTGGTTTCTCCAATTGTTGATGCATGTGGTTGCTCCTCTATGAGTGTGACAGTGTTATCACAAGTCTCCTCAGGTGGTGGTGTGGGCTTCTCTTCCTTTGCCTTCTCACCTTAAATGGTTTTGATCAACCCTTGGATGAAATCTGCAAAATTTCTCACCCTTGCATGGCTCAAGTGGTTTCTCCACCAATCATAGGCTTCACCCTCCAAATGCAGCGTTGAGATTTCAATAGCTTCTTCGCCCACTACAGGATGTAGTAGGAAAAATGCCTCCAACTCTCTCACCCAAGTTCTTGTAGTAGATGACCCATCAAAGGTAGACAACAGAAATATATTGCCTCTGATTCATTTTCTGCTATAGGGTCTCTTTTCTTCCCTTAGATAGATGAAATGAGGAAAATCTAGAGTCTCCTTAAAGGCTTTAGGTTGAGATCTATATTCAACAAGGTAATCACTTAGACTCTGATAATCCAAGTGTCTTCCATGCTCAATGTCTTCTTTTTTATGAGAATAGGAAGTGCATGGTCCTTCCTCTTCTATTTCTCCATTCTTCTTGACCTCCTCGGAGAGGTTCTCTCTAGATATGAATAATGATGAGAGCAATCTCATCTTCATTAACATTCTGATATTATTGGGCTTAGACTCACAAGTTGAGCCAATAAAGTTGCTTTGATACCGCTGTAATGTTCCCAATCTGGAATAGCTAGAAATCCATGGCTGGAAAACACATTTTCCAGAAATAGAGGCAGCAGGATTTGATACCAAGACCTGAATCCCTTAGACCAATGTGTCTAAGACCAAAATATAGGAGTTGGGATCAAATAAATCCTTCTAGGGTAGTGAGACAAGCCTCCCACACCTAGTTCCCTTCAGAAATTTCCCAAGGAATGGGGCTGCAACAATACATGAGCATACCATGGAAATACAAAGTTATTTTATGAGCTGTGAGACAATAAGATAGGAATAGCCAAAAAATAATGTTATAGCAGCAAAGAGAGTACAAGTTCTTGAGGAAACATCCACTCAAGAAAGGCAATGCAAGACTCAACAAGACATGTACATGAAAATAGAAGAACACTGTTATTTCTGCATAAACCCAGGCTAAGAGGATGTAGTTTATAGAAGGTACTACTCCCTATTACATGATAACTAAAATATATCACAAGATATGTCTCAAATACACTAGGGGAGAAAAGCTCTAACCCTTAGAAACAATAATACATCAATCCTTCAAAGGATTGGCTAAAATACACAAAATGGAAAAAATGTCGGAGTTGCTGGGCAGTAACTGCAACTCAAATCTGGAACTCAATAGAGAAGGATGAATATGATAAGCAATCTTAATTAGACCTCCTCCAATGGATCTCCAAAGTGTAAGGCTGATCCTTACACTTGAGATCTCACCCTCCAATCAGCAATACAAACCCCACAGCAAGTGCACAATGAAAATAATGCAGTTACTGAAGAAAACTACGTTGTAGGGGCAAGGGAATGAGTTGGCCCAATGCCAAGATCTACAATAAGCTCCAATGTCTTCCAATATTATCCTCCAAAGGAAATAAAGACTCTACCTCTAAAAAACAAGAGATGGAAGAGGTGTTGTGTATTCTCCACTGCAACACCCTGCAACACATAATTATGTTGCTGCAGCAATAATGTTGTCCTAGAGGAGGATGTTTTTCCCTTGAGGAAATTAGTGTGGAGAATGAAGAAGAATCCTTCAAGAGGCCTCTCAAGAAGGAGAGGAAATCCTAAACAGGAATTTCCTGGCAATTCTTGCTAAATAGCAAAAGAATGCACAATGTCTGAATAGACATGAAATGAATAATACAAGCATGAATAACAATGGCTGCCTTTCCCTCCTTTTAAACACATGAGAGCTCCCTCTCCATTGGCCGCACTCTATTAGGGTTTCTTCCTTCAAGTAATATACCCTCCTCTATCTCTGCATTGTCCCATAGATGCTCTCCACCTCATACCTCTGCACTGTTTGACTTGGTCAAACTTATCCAAGCCTCTTTGTAAGATGTCCCCTTTCACACATGAGGGTGTGAAATCTAGATCCAAGGCTGATCCCCTTTCATACTAGAGGGATTTTATCCATGTTTTTATTATGAATGGGCCTTCTCACCCAATTATTCACCTCCTAAGTGAAAATAGCAAAATTTAATGTTCCAATTTAACCCAAAATTTGGAACATTATAGAACACGCAACACCGAGAAATTTGACCCAAACTCGCTCAAAAACTCAAAAATTATTCTCTTGCTGAATACTTCTGACAATTACAAAGGAAACCATGGCTCTTTTGAAATTTTTGATAGGCTTTATAGGCATGTGGATTTAATTTAACTTTAAAAAACCCACTTTCTAATGTTTGGTGTCTTTTTCCTTTTATCACTGATACTCTTTGACAATTTTTACACTGCAGGCTTGATGAACTTGGAGATGGCTTTTATTTTTCTCAATGAGTCTTGACATAATGGATTTTACAACTTGGGATTACATTTATTACATATTATAACATAAAATTACAATTGGAGAAATTTAAATAACTTACATAGGTGACTTTTTTTTATCAAAATGACATTTTGATAAAGTCCTAAAATTGAAAATACAATCCTTAAAATATAATGACTACATCATGGTGATCATAATAAATCCCTCTCATATATGTGCTGACCTCATCAGAATGAAGTAATGACCTTGAAAAATGCAAAACCCTAATGACCAAATGGGACTCCTTTTTGACCTGACTTTGAATGAGATTTTGACTTAAAAAATTTCAAGTGAAAAGAGCATTTCCATAAGTGCTATTATGCTCAAGGGGACATCAAAATGAATTAGAAATATAAATCTTGGAGCGAGAGTGGATTTTATTGACCAAGAAAATCACCAGTGGAACAATTTTAAGTCATGACCTAATGAAATGATAAAAAATTTATTCAGTATGAGACACCTAAAATGCACATGCAAATGTGTTTTGATCCTTGGTGGAAGTATGAAAATACTAACACTAACACTAATCACAAGAAACATTAGAATACCGAGACCTTTTATACCTTTCTTGGTTGTCTCTAGTGCAAATCAGGTGAGAAGAACTTACATTAGCCCTTCCTCTTCAATAGTCACTATCACGAGAAGATTGTGATGTGTTTAGAACATCCTCTTTCCTTGATGGTTTTGGAAATGGCTTGGATTCTTTGTTTGAGGAATCCCTTGCTTTTGCTAACTTTTAACATTCTCCTTCAATGTACCCAAATGATACAAATTGAAGCCTTTCTACAAATTTGAATGGTTGAGTAATTCCGTGACCATTAATATCAAGTCCCCCTCCTTTATACCCTTTCTTGGTGAGGAGTCTCATGTTGGTTCTTGAATTAGGTATCTCAATGTTCCTAATAGAAATAGAAATTTGAGACGAAAAACTTTCCTTTAAATTTGATATCATTGGTAATGCTTGATCATCTTCTTTGGCTAACTCTCCTTTTGCAATGGAACATTTTCCCATTTTTTCCTCTACACCTTGCTCTAACATGAGCCTAAATTTATGCTTCTCTTCCTCTACATGTTGTAGAATCCTTCTAAGTTTTTCATTCTTTGCTTGAATGCAATGATTAATCTTTTCCAACTCTTGAAGTATTTCTCGCTTCAATAATTTTCCCATGATGACTTTGACAATTCCTAGAAAATTTTTCATACCTCTCTAATACCACTTGATCCATAATTTTTTGTGAACACAAAAAAAATCCTTCATTTGTAATACCTTTTACCAACACTTATATTTTCGTGTGAAACATGATAAATAAATTCTCTAAAAAATATTTCAACAATCCATTAGCATAAAGAAGAAACAAAAAACCATGAAGAAATCATAACAAAACACCTAATAATAGTGTTCGTATAGTGTAAACTACATATCCAGACCCTGAGTTAATATTGGAGAGGGTGCTTCATTTTCATTACAAGAGGAACATGAGAACATAGTAAAATATTGGTCAACACAAGGATTAAACTCTCATATCCAGTGGCATGTTTTTCCAAAGAGGCTTTCTTCTACAAAGAGCTCTCACTCACAAGACATTCTCCTTCAGCATGACAAAGGAATGATCTCTCACAAAAGTGGCATAAAATTGTCTTCACACACAAGGTGGCATAAAATGGAACTCTTACATAAAGTTGCACAAAATGGTTCTCTTGAATCCATTGATAAGATTCAAATCATACTCATCATCATCATGGTTGTCT